>HG995405.1:10552746-10890246 GCA_905333125.1 Pheosia tremula
CGTTAATTGAGTAAAGGTAAGTTTGTGATTTAAGTATTCTGAGATATGAAGATAATTGTGGTTATCTTGAGAAGACTGGTGGAGTCTACACCACTCCTATTATTTTTCATATTATACGTATTCAATTTCGATACTAGATCTATTATACCGTAAAGCCAATTTGTTCAAGCTCTACATCCTAAATTACATAATTATTTATAATAGGAATTGCATACTCGCGACGAAGGCCTCCGGCACGTCTGTATCCATGCGGTATTTATATTTTTGTAAAAACCTGCTGTTAAAACCTTTGCAACTTTGTATTATCTTTGATTTATACAAGGTTATCAATTTAAGCTTGTATTGTTTTAGTGAAAAATATATACTACTTAACGGCTAAGCGGATACATGCCGGATGGCGTATTATTTACAAGTCAGGAATTTTCCTTCAATTCCCGTCTAACAGTACCTCGCGATGACGTCATCCCCAAAACGTCAGATAAAAAAACTGCCTCGTCAGCAACAGGGCTTCGACTCATTGTACACCTGCCACTGTCGAGGTAATTAATTACATGCCACCCCACAGCCTCCCTCCCCCGCCCTCCAGTAGTAGTGCCGTGTTGTGTCAAGGTGATTCTATTGTTTTGGACGTGTCGGTTGCACAGAAGCATTGACGAGAGTTTAAGTAATCGGGGTTTCAATTGATTTGTAAAAATCGGCTTCGATTTAATTAAAAAAGCATTTTATCTTCATAAAAACGTTACAACATCTGTCTTTGTGGTAGATAAATAAAAGATAATTAATTTGGAGGAAGTTACATACAGCATGTATAATATCTTATCTTTAGTGATCTTTAGTGAACTTGATTACTACAGCTAAACATTTGATCAGAAGCATACAATAGTTGCGCAAAGTCAAACCCAGCTGATGGTCGCGGTTGGTTTAAACACATTCTTTATCAATAATCTTAAAAAATTAGAGCACCTAATTTTTTTTTCTTTATTCATCAATTCATTAACTACTAGGTTATAATTAAAACTGGAGTATAATCTGTAAGCCTAAACTTATTTATGTTAATGAACTTCACTAACTTAATATCTACTACCAGGAAATGTATACACGGAGATACTAATCTCTAGTTAAACAAGAGTTTAGACTCTCGTTTAACGTCTATTTAGTGATGGTGCAATTGAGCGTGGAAGGTGAGGTCTTTGATTAACGATCCCGGAGACGTGTTTATTGTGTCTCACGCCGCGAGTCATCCAGTCACCCAGCCACGAGTAGACCCGAGGGTGGTGGGGAACTGATATTAACTTACTTATAGGTATACTCTACCCAGTCATAAAAATCATGATACTTTGTTTTTTGTATTATTTATACGATCGGCTAACAATCTGCATTGATAGGTCTAATTACTGATAACCATAGATCAACTATAGTATATTTGCTTTTTTATAGGATGATCAGATCAGAATGTTCTGCCACCATGGTAGACCAATGTCTTCAGTCTTGTGTCGAGGTCGTTTGGTTCCCAAAGGACTTACGTACATTGCCACATACCAAGACGGGCTTCTTTGTGTTCCGTCACCGTCTTGCAGCTATGGGCAATCAAAATACAAAACGCTGCTATCATCAATATATCTATAGAATGATACTCACTGCACATATTTGGAAACTTCTTGCTCTATCCATACAGTGGAAACAATGTCTTTAATATGAATAATGAAACAATAAGCCCCGTCCACAACAGTTCACAATCTGGCGGACGCTACCTGAATGCACGCATTAATTCACATTCCGACGCAAAAACAATGCTCCGGAGCGGAAACCTGTCCGCGGTCGCTCGCCGGATTTTACACGGGGATCTACACCTATACTAATTTATTCACAACCTGAAATTTACCCTATAACTTTGAGTACAAAGCATAAATCACGTTGCGTTTGCATTTTGATTCTATTTCCCGAAGAGCATCCGAAAATTAACTGAAATGGTCTAGTGATAAAGTTAAATTTACATTGTCGCCAAATTATCGGACACCGAGTGGATCTCTCAACTGTTTTGTAAATGGGATACCAATTGTCACCTGCAAATCCAGAACATTCTAATTTCAACTTAACTGATATGTTTTAAGCTCGGTTTTACTCTGAATTTACATATTAAAGCGTTGATTGAAAGCTAATAAATACGAGTAATGAAATTTAAACTTTATTAATGTTTGCTACAGTTTATGGTTCATTAACAGAGTGTTGAGTGGACACAGACAGGTGCAACAGTGTGGAAGGCTCGACAAACGGCTGATTTCGCATACAATATGGCGGAGTATCCGTTTCCTGCTGCGATACACAATTACAATATGGCGGTGGTGGGGTCGAATGCATTATGTGATAAGTATAGATACATAAATAATGGACTGCAAATGGCACAGGTCAGGATATCAGAATTATGACGTATTCACGCATGTATTATTCAGAAAGATTGATGCGGAAACTTAAATCAATTGAAATGACGCAAAGGCAGATGTGTACTATTCACACCACAATTATTTTAGCGAAAACAATATCACCTCTTAATATAAGGCATGACTAGGTCGTACACCGCCCAATTAGATGTATGTAGGCATCGTTAGTTGAAATATTTTTTTATTAATACCGTGCGCATCTAAGGAGTCTCTAAGCTAGTGACGCCAAATGTATTAAAGTTAAAACTAGGACATATTGAGCTACCTCATTTTGCACGACTCAAATTTCGAGCAGTAAATAAGAACGCATCCCCCTCGCGTTAATGGGAGGCCTGTGCCCAATAGTGTGACATTAAAGGGCTGATATTATTATTATTACTTAAATTCTCGTAACATTAAAACTATGCATTTAATATTGATTTATTACATGTACGCGAATACTACACATTGAAATAAAACTATTTTAACTTATCTTATCGCGTTTATATTATGTTTTAGACAAGCAACAACTTAATATGAGGGTAGCCCGGTTCAAACTAAGACACCGAGACGTCAAATGCCTCAGTCCTCCCTTGACCATGGTTGCTGTAAACAGCCGAAACGTCGGGAACATATAAAACATAATAAAAACGCGATAAAATCCGTAAAATTTCTATACATTTGAGTGTGTGCACTACACAATCGACCTTTAGTTACCATTTTCTAAATGCAAGTCATTGAATAAATAAAGAGGCTTGATGAATTCAATGATTAAATTAGTTATTCTATTCCAAAGTAATTTAAATTTTCTTAATTAAGAATGTCCCAATAAATACGGGATACCTGGCGCCAGTACCTTGACTTCAATTGTCCATGTCACTAGTTAATCCTACATGCCGTTACATGCAATTAATCCATTTGTCGAGACGCGTATAAATTGTTTCATTCAGACGGTACAGGGCAGTCCCCTGTTCAAGGAATTGTGAACCGTAAACTAAAGATTGATCCTAATTGACTCTTCAACATCGTTTGAGAGAGATAAAACCGGTACCAACTTTAAAATTAATCATAAACATTTAGTTTTTTGACATAAAACGAATCTTACGGATTTTATCGCGTTTATTGAATGTTTTTACGTTCCCGACGTTTCGGCTGCTTTACAGCAACCATGGTCACGGGAGGACTGAGGTGTTTGAAGTCCTAGTGGTACCCTCATATTTATTTGTCGTTTACGGTCCGATCTATGCAGAAAGTGCTCACTGTGTCTTGGCGTAAAACATACAATAAACGCGATAAAATCCTTAACATTAGTTTTATTTCAACGTGTAGTATTCGCGTAAATATAAAAAATCAATTTAGTTTTTTTATATCTTTGACCATGTTTATTAAAAGCTCGCGTACAGAAAGCATGTTTTGCTTAACACATTTACGTGTCTATAATCTTGACAACGATGATACTGCCATGAAATGTCCTTTATCGTTCAACTCCCCACTATCTCGTTTCATCCCGATAAAAGCCGAGCATCACAACCGACGCGCTATTCTCGGATAGGACACGGTTGATTTATAGATGCGCGTGCGTCGCTGATTTCACGGAAACGCGACGCTAATCGGGGACTATCTAACCATCGTCTATATGTGTCGTAGATTACGTCTATGGTATGTTTCTTTGTGGTCCTGCGATAATCTTTGACTGCTTAATCTATTCTTGTGAAGTTGTCAAAGCAAATTACTAATGTAATAATCAGTCTTCATAAAATTAAGACACTAGCTATAATTAAAATAGTTCATGATATTTAATGACGAAAGATTAAGACGAGTATACTTGACTGGACTAGCGGAGTACTCAGAAATTTATACACACCTATCATAGTGACCGATTTGGTGCTCGTAGGTATAGCCATCAGCCTCGGCAAGTACAGAAAGAGATAAGGCGACGAGTAACATAGTCGCAATTAATATGTCACAAGCATGAACCATGCTGAGTAGAAGAAGGAAAAAGTGAAGCCTTTAACCAAAGCATTTAGCCAAAAACCGCAGATTGAATAATATTGTCGATTTACTCATTCAAATTGACCTTTTTGTAGTCTCAATTAGAGTCCTACTTCTTAGAGGAACATAAAGATGAAAATAGATTAAACATTAAACGCGAGACAAATATACCGAAAGAAGAGCAGACGATTAATTCTTATATCTTCCGAGTACAGATAGCGGCAGGTGTGTCAACTACTCCATTTATTCTTATCAGACCTTTGCCTCCAGTGAAATATTAATCGTCTGTCTCCGTATGAATTATATGTGATAATAGATGGAACAAATAATATACACTTAGGACCGAGAGCAGTAGGTGAGAGGCGAATAAATCACGATGGCTACTTCCTGACTGGACGATGGACGGACGGACGATCGGGAATAATGCACGGCGATCGCGCGGGACGAGATGAATAATCACAAGATGGTGATTGTGAAGTAAGTATGAAATGCGAAACATCGACATTCTTATTCTTGAGATCTCAAACTATGGACTTTTCCCAATAACCACTTAACTCGTAACAGGTAGATTAACAAAAAAAACAAATAAAGTTCGATGTTAATTATATCTTACACCTATCTTACAACGTGCTTGATTAGTACTCGTTCGCGGTTGGTAGGCTGAGAGTGGGCGATAGGTCCTGAATTCTTTTCATTCAACTTCCCACTTCAGACACAACATTTTACATTTCGCTCTAGCTCTGACGATACACTAGTTTGCTGATAGCACTTTCCTAATCAAATTTAACGTCTTTGAAGTAGAACAAACAAGACAGTACGGTACGGACGGTATATCTAAAGATTTTATGTCTTGCACATGCAAATAGAGCCCTACTCTCGTACAATATTCCCCGATGTCAAAAAGGAGCAAAACCTTTACCCGCTAATGGAACATTATGAGGCATATAAACCACTCGTCATGCACATTACGATGTGATTTTCTATTGTCAAGCGGATTTGGGTCGAAGGTATAAATCTATGTCAACGTTTGTTTGAATCCATCACAGTAAATCATTTGTCTTGTGAAACTACTAAAGGATTGTGAAAATACTAAAGGTACTAAAGGATTGGAAGGTCTAGTGCATTTCTATAAGTGTTGGGATATATTGCAAGCTCTACAGTAAATTCTTCCTTCAAAAGGTGATTGAAATAGAAATGACTAATCCTCCGCGATGCCCTTTCATAAGTATTGTACTACAAACTACCATTTTCTTTGCCCCCAAAGAGCCTAATTGACATGGTCACGTGTCCCGGCACATCTCGCTTCCGCAGGAAGTGCGCGCTCTGAGTGACTTATGCGTGTTTCCTTCCGGTGACCCGCTGCGCCGCGCGGCCTCGCTTGCTTTTTGTAAGGTATCTGAGAAAAAATCTATGGTTTTGGTATTCAAGAAAATGCTCAATTAGTTATGTCGTGAGAGAAAGTTATGAGTTTTCATATACTTGCCACATGGCAATGTGCACGATGCTTTATTTAGAAATACTTAAAATATAAACACTTTAGCGGAAAAGGGAAGATCTTCCAGCCAGGCGGGCGGTATGTCTGGCGGTGCGGCCGCTATGCCCCAACGGTTATTGTCGGGATCTTGCATATATGTTACGCGCTCCCAAAACTCTCATAGCGCGTTTCAGGATTGTATGGAGAATAGTCAATTGTTCAGAATGTTGTCTGCAGCGCCATCTGTGTAGCTTATCGTACGGTTGGAGAGGCCGCTACAACACTAAACCACACTACTGTAGGGTAAGCAAGAACTTCCAATATAATCGTAACAAACACTGTGGTGTGAGAGGGATGGAAGACGTTGCGTTACCGAAATGATAGGTAAAAAGATGTGCTTGAGGTGCTAAATTGTATGTTTGAAACTAGCAAAACTTGATTGTAACGAAGCTATGATTTAAGATTTAGCTTTAAAGATTATTATGGCTAATTTACCCGATTTCTTTACAAATCTCATTTTGGTGATACTACCTACTATTACGAATTCAACGGCTCCTTGAATAGCTATCTGTTTTATATAATGTCCAATAATCATTTTATCCCGTCAATTACACCGAATGTCATATCCCACCGATAAATCCGAGTCAGTCAGCGTAAAAATTATTTTAGCACCCCATTGCAGAGTCACATCTAATATCATCCCTTATGTGACAATGACAATGCATTTGGCTTCATATAGGTGATGCGCAGTTGTATCAGTTCTTATTTCGTGAGAGCTAAAGATTGAATTGCAGTATGTGTTTGTACGGAGAAGTTTGTATATAAATGGATGCGCTTTTTTGTTGTGAAATGCGCGTAAAGTCGTGGTGCTGATTACGTGTTATTAACTTTATGAATAAGATAGCAATAGCAACTGTTGATTTTTGTCAAAGCATGGTATACTGAAAGTCAACCCCAATACACACGAAATAAATAGGTAAATGGCAAGGAATTTAAACGTAATCGGTTGCCGATATTTCAGTAATCTTCTAACGCGAAATTTATCAGAATAATGTTTTCTATTCTATCAGCCGAAAGATGTCCACTGCCGGACATAGGCCTCCCCCAATTACTTCCACACATCACGGTCCTCCGCCACTCGCATCCACCGGCTTCTTGCTACGCGAATAATGAGAGAATAATGTGCTATGAAAACTACTATCTATTATCTAAAGCTATAAGGATACGTAATAAGTTCCGTAGGCTCGATCGCAGAGTCAGACTCGGTCGCGTGTGTGTGACGGAGCCAGACGCGTGTCGTTTCCAAGCCACTGGTGTCGAGTTCAATTGATAGGCACCCAGGAGATGACGTCACTCGGCAACTGATCGTCACAGCCCGCCCGCCACTACAGTAAAGATGTGTGTCTTGCTAATTAGATTAACTTAGCTTTAGCTTCTGATATCTTATAAAAAAAACATACTAATTTGTTATTCTCTTTATTACCAAATGACATAATATTGTCGACTCGGAACCAGCGTCTTGTTTTGTAAGTATTTCTTAAGGATTAAGCTAGTATTTTTAACCGACTTCAAAAAGGAGGAGGTTCTCAATTCGGTTGTTTTTTTTAATACTGGCTAATTGCAATTTTAAACCAAACGATTATTTGGCACTAACAGCATTAATTAATAATAATTTTACAAGGAAAGGAGGAGAGCCTTCTAGTCCCCACACTAGGAATCCCTGTGTTGTATACACAGACTTCTTAAGAAGTTCGGAGGTAACGTTGCCACTAGCAAAATGAAGCCGGTTTTTACCAATGCATTGGTAACGGTAAATCTTACCATATGCATACGTTTTGCTTGGTAAATGGTCCGGCATAGAATAAAAAATTCTGGACATCGTTTTTAAGTGCTAGACCAGTTTATTTGGGCTTCACTTGTAGCGGACCCTGTGTGTTGTCTGAATATTCTAACAAATCTGAATTTATATACAGTAATAATAGTAGGTGTGTATTCCTTATATAAAAAGCATTATATATAGAGTGGTCCTCAATCCGTGTTTTGGAGATACTTCCCTATTCATCAGGATAGTTGTGTTAATTCTTTCACCCACTAGCTACCCCTAATGCGCCACGCAAGCGCACACAGTCAAACGTCCGCCACGCGCAGACCCGACTTCACAGACCACTGGCTCTCAACCTATGTCTAATCATTGGCATAGACACACGCACCTATAGAATAGACTTTAGCTTTTAATTTTAACCTTTAAAAATAAGACCTACACTACGTTTTTTTTTTACTTTAGTTTATAGAATATCTTACCGGATATTTTTTTAACAATAGAGTTAGGTAATTGAAAAAGATCGAAAAATACTTTTTTTTGTTACAGTGATATTATACTTATTGCAATACTCTGCATCTTAGCAGAAACTGAAAAATAAAGTTTTTCCCATCTGACATGGGTTTTGCAAAGATTGTTTCTTAACACATTCGATTATTCCTGACACAGACAAAGACCGGAAATTGCCTCTGAAAAAAAAACTCGTATCAAAGTCATTATCAAATCATCTGTGGTCACTTAAAAATTTATATTTAGAATTTTTTCCTTAACTCTACAACCGTATCGGAACGCGACCTTAACGAAGAAGATTCGGCAAGAAACTCAACCGGCTTGTCTGTTTTATAGTATTATAAAATGGCACTCGTATTGCGAAGGCAGCCCATTCTAACTATTACCCGGTGCTGGTAAACCGGACACGGTGGGTGTCAGCAGCAGCGCGCGACTTCCCGACTGGAAACTGTCCCCCAACTGTTGCGAACATTCTCATTGACGTGTCTTCATGAGTAAAGTCTATTCAGTAGCTCCATCTGGCTTGGTTTCATTTATTTTAATAGGATATGAAATAAAGAATTTCAAAATACTTGCGCGTTATACTTTATAATATGAAACAAAACTTGAAACTTTGGCTTTGTTCTTTGTGCAAATGTTGGTACGGGGACTATATATAGTATGCAGCTATGCAGGACAATTATTAGCAGACATAAATAGCTACACCTATCATAAAGCTGTCCCATTTTAAAGACACATACATCATCTTTAAAATGGGACCGGTTTATCAAACATAGCTGCTGTCTGTCTACAGACCTTGCACCTATAAGACTATAGGAGTTACATCTGAGCTGATATAACAAATCAAAATGCAATTTTGTCTCAACGAATTGAGAAAAAGAAATACCAACAACAATACCCACAAGTCCAAAACGATAATTTAAAAAATCACAAAGAGTGGGTACAAAGTAGGTCCTTGAAGCAATCTCGCTCCCCTCCGACACACTTGCATACAATTACTTAATTCGCCACTTTCGCTGAGAGACCCTGACGAGCGAGGTGTCTTTGCCTCTGTGTACCCGTGTCATTGAGAGGTCGTTTCAAAAGTCTGCGTGTAGATGGTACTAAAGTTAGAATGAGAAAAAATAAAAATACTGGGTTAGATTGGTTTGTTATTGCTTTGGAGTATTTTAGTACTTGCGCTGAGCGGGCGACGCCAGAATTGATTGATTGATTTTATTTTTGAAGTTATTGCGACTTACTAGCAGTACTACTCCGGGCATCAATTTAAAGAGCTAATGGGTTCTATGCTGGTCAAGGCCGTAGCCAGGGATTCAATTCTGGGGTCGGCGTCACTTCCAAGTCAGTCTATCTCTGGACCAGAAAAAATAACAAATCCAAGCCACACCAGCCGCTACCCACGGCCTTGATGCTGACAGGAACACCTAGGCCAATCAATTTAATTATCCAAAGTAACAATAGCACGTCGTTCTCAGTTGAACGATATAATAATTCAACGCGACAGCACTTTCTTTTTGTCTGCCATTACACAAACTACAATCAACATTATTAACAGAAGAACATAACTACCAAAGACGTGATCTGAATTTCGGAGAAGCCCCCAAAGCTACAGTGATCTAGCAAATCGCGCAAATCGCGTGATATATTCAAAGCGTCCATATATCACAGTAGTATGGTGGCACTCGATGTGATTACCGCAGTGCACAGCGATGGTGTTGAGTATTTATGGGGTATTTATATAATTTCGTCGGCGGCCGGCGGGCGGCGGGCGGCGGGCGGCCCGCGGCGCGGCGGCGGAGCGCGCGGCGCTACGTGCACAGCCTACTACCATCCTTTTTAGATCTACCAACGACTTTTGTTCTATGGGGATGGATTTGAGAAGAGAAAAATATTAAAAAGTTGTTACCATTTTTTTTAAACAAATTATACATACCTAACAATCTATTTTTTTTATTCTGAGTTCGAGTAAAATGTCCGATTGCATCATTAGCTGAAGTAGAATGCATAAATTAGATCGAGTAAGATGCATAGAAAGCATTCATTTATAAAAACAGATGACATCCCTTTTGTACCGCGTTAGGCTTTCGCGTCGTTTTCCCGCTTCCAGCGGCTGTAAAAAAGCCGCCACTACCTCTTCCATTAAAGAACTCAAAAAGTACGTACGCTATTTTAATTATAAACATACCTAAATAATTGTACTGGAAATATGGATAATGAGCACGCAAGTACAAGGGGCGAGCCGAGGGTTTGAACCTGAACACCATATTTTGAAAGCGATCATTCGACAAACTTTTTATTGTTACTTTTAAATTTATTTGCTAACCATTTTTTTATAGAATAACTTGTATTTAATAAAAATACCAAAAGCCTCAAACAAGATCCAGTTTTCTAACAAAACTTGCACGCTCAATCCAGCCCTGTCAGCGCTACCTCACTTCCTTTCATCTCATTCTATTCATTCCGACGAATAAACAGTAATGAGTATTATCCATGTGCGCCAGCAGTGAGTTGCTTCTCCTGAGAGGACTCACTCACTCCTATGACCCGATTTTGAGACGATGTTAAGCCATAAGGAAACTGGGTAAATATTTTTGTTGGAGTAACACTTTGGAATGCATTATTCTCTTTAAAGGTTCACTGACATAGTGACAATAACATTAATTATGTAAAAATAAATACTGTCCAGCAGTAGACTTTTACCTGGAGGACCTAAAACCACAGAAAGAGCTACTTTATCTAAGTTAACCAAGTTGCAACACCTACTGTTCCATGTTGGCTCTGAGCCAAATCTCGGTAATTTATAACACCTGCAAGTTTCTTTAAGTAACATCATAGTTATTTAAACAATATCTGTTTATAAACATATTTTGTATCTTGGCAATTCTAATAAAAAAATGTGAAACGTCACTTTATTAAGATATTAATAATCCCATTAATTCATTCATATTGGAACTCTTACTCATAGGATTATAATTGTGAAAATGTAGTTTGTTTGTTAGCTTAAAATGTAATGGAGCATAATGCTAGCGGTTGAAAAAAAGGATGATTTTTTCAAGATATAAGCTATTGTTATCCCGTAAGTCCTTCGAGCTGGTACCTAATAGCCGCGGGTGAAGCTGCTCATTATATAAAACATAGAATGATGTAGGTACCAACTTCAAGATAATAATAATATCGCTAGATGAACACACCAACTATACGGTCCCATACTAAGCAACGCTTGTAATATGGGTACCTTACAATGGACTGAGGGCGAACTCAGTATATAATACTGGTATAGGTTTTAAACAACCATGACTCGGAGACAAATATTCGTGCTCATCACACAAAGATTGTCTCTATCAGGATACGAACCTGGGACCCTCGGCACAGAAAGCAGGATCACTACCAAATGTCAGGTCGTCAGATGGGTCGAATGATTTTTACATTATTGTTGATTCAATTTCCATAGGAATCATATAAAAATATTCACCTGCTGAATACAAAGGTTCACCCATCAGCAATCATTATTCAAATCCTTTTGGATTTGTACGCACACATCTATATGTAAATGGTGACAAACAGCCCAGCGCGTTTACAAACGCACAATATACTTTTATGGTTCAGGAAAAGCCGAATCTTGGCAACATTACCAATGATGCTCATGTATGCAATGTTAAATCTTATTGAGAAGTTAGTAAGGGTGTTTGGAGTGCATATTGCAAGTTGGTAGAGAACGATGCGTTCAAGATATTGTTTCACGTGTTTTATGAGGTGGTCGAAGATTTCACGGCGCTTTTGTTAGGGGCATTTTTGAGTGTAGCCTTTGTATGGATGTTTATTTGAAAGGGGGTTAGGATACGTCCGACTGAGCATAATTCACACCAAGTATTTTTATTTATGTGTGTACAGGTTGAAATGTTATGGTTGGTAGAAACCAACCTTAGGGTCAGATTGAGAACAGCTACATTTCTATGTAGCTGTTCTCAATCTGAACCTAAGGGTGATCTTATGACTATTGATATTTTAAAGGGTAGAAAAAACTATACTTAGAAATCAATTTAATTGCTAAATCGAATACAAAACACCCGCAAAGCAAACACAGAAACATGTAAATAAATCACGAACCTAAAAGTTACGTACGGTCTTACTATATAACGCTGTTATCACATATCTTCATTCTGTTTACAGTGAAAATATACATTAGAGTGATGTTCGCTGTCCGTTCGTCCGCGACGCTACTGGTGCCCAACGTGGGGCACACTCAAAACAACCTATTTTTTCAAAACGTTACGTAGAGATGATTCTCAATGTTTCATTGAAAAGAAAAGGCGATGACATTTTTGATACATAAAGTATTGGTAGTAATAGAAAATATATGGGATAACAAGTAATCTCAAATTTAATATTAATAAAATAAACAACCCATATCTGCGGTTCGTTTGTTGGTGAATAAGAAAGAGAACGTTCCCCTATTGATTTCTTATATAAACCCGAAAACTACGCATTAAAATAAAACTTATTTAACAGCAACCATGGTCTCGGGAGGGTGTTTGCTGTAAAGCAGCCGAAACGTCGGGAACATAAAAACATAAAATAAACATGATAAAATCTGTAAAATAAGTTTTATTTCAAAACAATACCCTCTTAAAACATTTAATAAAAAAATATACAAGTTTACTTTGAGAAGCGTTGGCATACTCCTTCGCCGATCGCAAATTTCCCTGGCAAGGAATAAGGCAAAATAAACAAAGTGTTATTGTAGCTTATTTTCATAAGTTAATAGTCCGGCCCCGAACGATAACACTGCCCGGACGGACCCAGGACATTTTATTGTTTATGTAAATATGTATATCGCTCTACGTATGTGTATATACATTGTTCTGAGCCTGCGGAGTAAGCTCGTGATTTTCGCGAGCTAAAAGGAAAAGCAAAATAAGCAATTTTAGAAATATCTTCAATATATTTATCTCAGTAGAGATGAATATAAAGTGAACAATACTTATTCTTTCTAAATGTCAGAAACATACACCTTAATTCAAAGAATTTACAATCTACATTACAAAGTAGTTTAAGAAGAAATTTCACTCTCTAATAGTATTGTAAACGGTCGAAAACATTTCGCATGTATCGTTTTAATAAAGTTTTTTGCTCCTACCTTAATGTGACTCTTTTAACTTACCTTTGTTGGTAATATTAATTGTGTATGTTCTCTTTTGTTGATTGATTATGTTTCAACGTTCTCCATCGTACAATAAATAGCGTTGTATTTTCGACCTCAAGATCAAGTCACTATTGCGAGGACCACTCGGTGTATCGCACCGCGAAGGTTATGAATACAAACTGCGTATTGCGGGACATTTGCGTTTTTGCGGATTGTGATGTGACGGTACAGACGAAGTAAATCGCCTTTTACCCGACTAGGACAAGCCAAAAGCAAAGGTTATGATTTTAGCAGACTTTGTATGTATAGCTTTTGATACATTCCCTTGTTAAATTATGTTAAATTATGGCACTAGGAAAATATTTAATGAACAAATGTAGTGACAAAGATGTTACGAAAATATATGCTTTAAATATGCTTTCCTTTAAATGAGACTTTCTTAATTTACAAAAAAAATCGGATATATGGCCTACATGCGCTTGCCGTGCTACGTTACGTAGCCCCCATACCAAAACGAAATGTCAGTTTTAGCACCAGTTGAAAGGAGACTTCGAAGGTTTCCAACAGACTTATCATAGTCACAAATTCCGCAATCACCATTCGCCATATCCCAATATAAAAATGCAGATGAACCGTCAACACACTTAACTGGAAACGAGAAAAAAGTACACAACCAGATACTTTTATTGCGGCCTTTAAGGTGGATGAATATAAAGTGGATTTATACGGATTATATGGGGGGATGGTCCTGAAAGGGGGGCGGAGGGGGGGGGGTGGATCCAGCCTTAATCTTTGGGAATGCCGTGAGCCTCGGAATTGAATTGGCTCTTATATGTAAATTGTCGCGTACGAGTAAATAAATAAGCGGATTCGTGATTTAAAAGTATTTTCGTCGGATCAACGGAGTAGGTGGAGGAAAGTGAGTCTGATATCGTTCGGTTAGTGTTGAGAGGCGATTGGATGGCGTCTGGAGGTTATTTAGTCAGCTAAGGTGCTCAACTATAAAGTTCGGAACTTGAATTACCTATCAGACGCATTGTTACATTTCTTTCAGTCCTACCCATATTGACTTTACTTATTTTTAAGTGCGTTCGTGCTATCTCAGTTTGCTATTGACATTACCAGCATCATTTAAAGTTGATAGTCTAAAATCGATTATTATATAAACGCAGCAGATGACAAGACCTATAAAAATAATGTCATTGCAGTATATTTAAAAATCAGACTTGAAATATAATGCCCACCTCTCTCATATTCAATAATTTCCAAAATAAAGCATAAAAAGTAGCGATAAATTGTAACATGAATAGCTAATATTGATCTTAATGTGCTATTACGGAGTGTCGTCGTGCTCGGCGCGAATACATTCCGACGAAGATTGCCGAATATTGCCGATACCCGCCGTATATTTACGACGAAACATTTTTCAGTGTGATAGGTATGAAGGTACCATTTTATAGGTCGGAGTTTGATATTCCTTCCGGCATAGAAGTAATTCGTTGATTTGAATGCGAAATATCAAGTAGTTATTGACGTTTTTAAATGAGTATACCTATATATTAATTTCAAACCCTTGCACAGTTTTGAAAATGTCTTTAGGTGGGACAGAGTTGTATTTTCGCACTTAAAAACTGTATCTACCTACAAAAAAGAAATTACATACATATATTTTTCTCGTAATAAATACATTTTTCAAGATAATAATATATACGTTTTAAATAGTATTTTTTTGTCTCAGTTGTGATGAATAAATTACAATATTTAATCTTCAGTTATGCTCTTTTATTGCTATGAATGTCCATCGCACCCCAAATCGTATGTTTTCAATTTGCTTCATAGTATTTTTATTATGACGTATATTCACGACTCTTATCGTATAAATCCGTTACTTGTGCGAGTGAGCTTCACCGTTGAGACCGAGAAGTAAGTTCAGGGTTAAAAGCTTTTAATAAGTATTTTTGCATAGAGAAATTTAAAATTCGTTAAATATCGCCAACCCATGTGTTTATTATATTACGAGCACTAGCTGTCCCGGCGAACTTTTTACCGCCTCAGAATTAATTGTATGAGAAAATGAAATAGTTCTGCTATCTTGGGCGGAGAAAAATGTATGATATCATAAAATTCGGCATACCGGTTCCTGAGTTATAAAAGGTGTAACTAACACGACATTTTTTTGTAGGTATATATAGAATATTACTGAGATTATGAAAGACTATATTATACCTCATCTTTTAACATCGCTTGAAGTATTCATTTCTTATCTAAAATTTATTGCTGTTTAATAAAATAAATGTTTTATTTTGATAGTATTGATAACGTTATACCTACTCATAATCAGCAGCAATATATTATTGTAATCTCCAGGTCTGTGGTTTTACTACTATTCAACATTATCACACCTGTAACTGCTCAGCGGGTAGGCAGAGTTGTATTACAGTGCCCCCACATTGCACTGATGATGGTATACCTATGATCCCAAAAATATTGACTGTTGGGTGAACTTCGTAACATTAGGTATAGACCAGGTACATCCTTTAGCCTTTAGCCTTTAAAATCAATACTTACCCGAATAGGTAGGTACTTACTGTTAAGTAAAAACCTAAAGTTAAGTAATTACCTAATCAAATTTTATAACCCACCGCAAAACCCCAAAACCGTAGTCACTAAAGCCGCCTTTACACACTCCGGCGTCGCCGTTTTATAAGCAATCGTTCGGTCTTAATATTCAATTACTTCTAATTGCCGCGGAGATGAGGAGTGATATCTTCGGGGTCAGATTAACGGCGCTACACATAATTCATTACGGTAATGGATCGAGTTATGGCCGGTTGTAACTTTTTTACAGTGACGGGCGGGTGTGTAAGGCGCTTTACTGCTGTGGCCAGCTTGAAGACTGAGATATTTGGGAAGGAGATAATAATTTCTGGAAAACGTAGAGTAACCACGGCTAAAACGATAAGAAATAGGTGTTCTTAAAAAAATACAAAGATATACACCGTCACGCTTATAATCCCCAAAGGGTAGGCAGAGGTGTACCCACAAAAACGGTGTGTCTTTATATATGCAATAAGCTCCTAGTTATTTATTATAAGCTGTCGTCCGCAGCGTAGCCGTCGAACCATCGATGTTGCTCTACTGCTTGACAAGCAATGGTTACATCGTAATGATGCTACCCTATTATATATTTTTAAACATGAGCTATCTATATATATATATATACTAATAAAACATCGTTTAAATTGGTCCAGGCGTTTAATGATGCTTGAAAAAATAAAAATAAACTCTCTTGAATTCAAAGACAGTTAGCCAGTTACAGTTTTATAATATTCTTTTTTGGAAATTTTTCATATTAAGTTTTCTCATAGCTGGTTACCCTACCATTATTGAGTACCTACTAGAAGTTTTAATTCGAAGTTTATATGATTTTGAGAGTCTGTTCCTAAAAGGAAATGGTGATATGAGGCAATTAATTCTACAGCTATAGAGGTATTGCCATAGAATATCCATCAAATTACACTATACTAGTATTAAAACCCAGTTTTCAAATACGTACCTAATACTTAAATTCATATAGTTAAGTCAACCATGCAGTAGGTAACCAAATATTTACCACAGACCAGTCAAGCAAGATATAAGTCAGTAATTAATTATACATAAAAAAATACGTTGGGTTCGAGCTTGTTCTTGTACTAATAAACATATTTTTACACATTGCAACCGCACTTACGCACTATTGTGAGCATATGACACATATTATTGTAATAATAATTATATTGAAATCGTGCGACAACTAACAAATTTTTTATTACAGAAAAATAATTTTACGGATTTTATCGCGTTAATTTATGTTTTTAAGTTTTCGACGTAGTGATATGTTCTAATTACATATAAGACCCCGGAATTGGTGTAACAGATACATTATGGGGTTAAAGATATTATGAGGTGAAAAGGCGTCGAGTGTCATCAAGTATTATGATCATAGGAGATTACTTTCCAAAATAAAAAACCTAGACATTTATTAAACATGTGGTTAGATTATTCTTGAAATCAGACTTTTGTACAGACGACCTAATGGCCTCAGTTGGTAGTAAGAAAGGACTTGGGGCGGACCCGATCGGTGTACCTCTGCTGATGTCTTTGGGGATTGCTGGCGTGATGGTGTTACATAATTTAAATCCCAAAACCAGTCCCTCAAACTCTGTCCCATAACCATGAATTTATCCATGCTAATTCGAACTCACAAGTTGCCGAGCGCCACTAACTCTATCATCGATACATGTAGGTATCGATCCTTGGGTATATCGAGTCTTAGGCTAATAGTATTAGTTCAGACCGGACTTGGAGTTAGCGAGACTATCGAGTTAGGCACGTGATGTTTGTATATAATCGAATTAGGTGTCTAAGTACAATGGACTCTACTCTTTGTCGGTATGTTATTATTTACCTTCTTATCATTATCTTTTATGTAGAGGCAACATGGAATTATTATGTCGTACTTAGACGTTCTAAAAAGGAGCTTTGATATAATTTATATCATTTTGTGAGAGTTTTTTTATAGAACATAGTCGCTAGGTAACTATTTATCATAATCATAATTAAGTAAAGTAAATTTTATTTTCAGTTTAGACATTTGACAGATGACATGTAGTTGCGGTTCCCAACTTGGCAAAGCCTTTATCTCGGAAGCCTGATTAGTTTGCTTTATAGTTAAGCAAATCATTATATTCTTATATAAGTACCTACTTACTTACTATCAATAACATTATTTAGCTAACCACAGTAACTTGCGTTGTTAATTAGTCTACAACACAGATTTTAATGAAATGTCGCGAGGTATTTATCACAAACACTATTTCTAGACTTCCTTCAAACTTATACCTCCCTATTCTCTTTCTTCCAGCAACAAACTTCCCATAGCACTCGCAATATGGAACTAAAGTAATGTTGGACTCGCCGAGACCTGCAGCGAACAAAGATAACGATGTTTTGAATGCCACTCAACTCATTACGTGCCGATATCTTACCCCAGGAAGCTTCCACCTAGACTCTACTTGGGACCTAACTTACTCATAACAAATTAGATAATTTTAACCTTAGCTTCACAACATACAGTTCAATTTCATTTGTGCAGCGAATCACAATGGCACTAAGTACCTAATGAGCGTACACCAGCCGCCGTGAATAGGAAACGTCTTAATATAAACGTACACAAACAATTTACAACTGAATTGGATGACCAATAAGGATGAAAATGGTTTGGAGTGAACGTACAGTTGTTAGTACAAGTGGTATAGTGGAAAGGAGGGATTGTACAAGCGTAATTAGTCATTAGTGCGACAGCGTAGTCGGCAGGAAGAGGCCGCGATTGATCGGACGTGTGAAACCGGCTTACAGGATCGTATGGCCGTCCAACATACATATTGGATCTATAAGTACTTATTATAGTAAATCTGTAACAAGTTGTGTCTGTGTGTACATTAAATATTAATAAAAAATTATGAAATAGGAGCAGCATTGACATTATTGGAAATTTGGTTGGTTTTAATGTCTTTTTACGCATTAAGGAAAAGCAGCTGGACGAATTTTGGCATGATGATTTTTATGAATATTGGCATGGTGATAGGTTATAACAACATTAATATATGGATTATCTATGGCCCGTCAATAGAATAGTTCTCCTGATATATCCAGAAAACCAAAACCCACTCGTACTAAGTAGCGTGCACTGCCTAGTTGATAAATAAAGTACACGTTGACTTTTTATTTAAGTCCAAAAAAACTAGTGTAACATATTTTGAGAGCAATCTGAACGTTATTATTGGTATATCCTGTAAGGACCTATGAATTTCACATTTATAGCGACTTTGTCTGAATAAACTCGGACACTTCACTGATAACCGATATTTGCTGATGAGGACCCAATCACACGATTTAAATTATTTCTTAAAATAGCAGTATCCCCTGCACCACATATCCATGAAGTCATCAATTTGTCGAAATGCGTAATATCAATAAAGACTAAATTTGCACTCCGCCCATCATCCGACCCTCGCGCCAATATGATTACGTTAATGACCCCAGTTTTATGAACTAATGAATCAGTCGCCTCATTGTATAAAAGAATTTCAGGATCAGTATTAATTCAATTGGTTTCGTCGGTTTTAATGATATTGAGTCTATTATCCATCTTAATTATGAGAGATTGGTCCCCTCCAATTATCTTTCTATGGACTCTTGGCCGTAAAACAAGCTCAATCTGTCAAGATTTTTATCGTGTTATCTTGACATAAACTTTATATCATGTGTCTTTGGTTTAGCGTTCATTTTATAATAATATAGTCCTATTTTAAACGCAATAGCCAATGATAGAGTATATTCAATCTTTTACACATAATGTTTACTGTACTGTCCCGTCTACTGTCGTTATCACTTGCACCAGCTACTCTTTGCCTTACCAATAGTTTTACTTACAGTTGAAGAGCACTTCAAAAGTTCCGCACATAATTGTTACCTATAAAAACAAATCAATCAATAGAGTATCAGGCCGTTACCTCCACCTTGGATGATCATCACGCCTCGGCGGCGCGGGGCCGAGCTGGAGTGTCGTAAATGAACCGATTAACTGGCCGCTCGTAAACGCTTGTTATTGGTGTTTTTGTTAGTTTTGTTTTTGTGTTCACTGCGTTAAGTAATAAGTAGGTTATGATTTGTGCGATGTTCGATGTTTTATACCCTGATGTTTACTAACACCTACTCAATACAAACGGTGTCCAGAGAGACGTCGGCCATCAATATGCCGTGCCACGTTCATTCGCCTTTTTTACGCTCCTGTAGCTCGGATAGGGCTGAGTAGAATTACGCACGGCACTATTAAAGTTTATATAGGTAGTTTAAATTAAGATGCTCGTTGCAATTTTAGCAAGAATTCTTAAATTTACGGTCTTAATAATCGGTTTTAATTAAATAAGCTTAGAATTGTCTGCTAGATAAATCCTCTTTTTAAAAATGTCTGATTAGCCTTTAAGTGATTATAGATTATGAGCTGTCACAGCGAACTTTGTACCGCGTCAAAATCAAATGTATGAGAAAGTGTATTATCGTTATTATTGTTTATTGTGATTTTATTCCCACGTTTTAATAGTTATTGCGCTATCGGGTTGGAGACAAATAAAAAAAAAAACAAAGGTCATAATAATCGGCCAATCCGTTCTAGAGTTATAAATTATGTAACCAACACGACTTTGTTTTACATATATATAGAAGATATAGCTTAATTAGACATCCGTAAACTTAATCTGTAGTTTTATTCAGCATTCCCTTTTGTAGGAACATCGACATTGGATCATGGCAGCCCTAAGCTTGGTACAGTATACAGGGTGTGGATAAGCTGTATTGATAACTATCGCGTGTCGTTTGTCCGTATGTATGTCAGCTTCCGTTGCACGGCGCCGCGGCGGGGGATTACCGTGAAATACTTTTCATATTGTTTTTTGTGTGAAACGATAAACCTGTGGGTGTGTGGGTGTGTGGGTGGTGGGGATTTCTTGACTTAACTTGACGTAAAATAATATAATTTAAATATAGGCTGAGAATTACAATTCACAATACTTTAACCAATTTTAAATCTATACTAATATTATAAATGTGAAAGTTTGGATGGATGGATGGATAGATGGATGGATGGATGGATGTTTGTTACTCTTTCACGCCCGAACGGCTGAACGGATCTGGATGAAATTTGGCACAGAGATAGATTATAGTCTGGAATAGCACATAGGCTACTTTTTATCCCGGTAAAATGTATGGTTCCCGTGGGATAGATGTTTTAATTTTTCATACTTTTTATCGCGGGTAACACCGCCGGGCGCAGCTAGTATATTATATTCGAATACTACACATTTAAATAAAACTAACCTTACGCTTGAAATAAAACTAATCTTAAGGATTTTATCGCGGTTTATTTTTTATTCTACGTTCCCGACGTTTCGGCTGCTTTGCAGCAACCATGGTCACGAGAGGACTGAGGTGTTTGACGTCCTGGTGTCATAGTTTGACGGGGGTACCCTCATATTTAGTTGTTACTTGCGGTCCGATCTACGCAGAAAGAGCTCACTGTGTCTTGAGGTCTTGCAATGGTACGCTTGGTTCTGGATTTAACCTTACGCTGTTGTAAAGCAGCCGAAATGTCGGGAACGAAAAAGTATAATAAACGCTATAAGATCTGTAAGATCAGATCAGATCAGTTTTATTTCAATCTGAGTGTGTCATGATATCTGACTTATCATTTTGTTTATTGTAACTTAGTAGGTTATTATTTCGGTCAAGGGTTTTATTATTAAGAGTCGCATATTTGAAGTGTGATACGTCAAAATCGCCGTCATTGGTGTTATATTATAAATGCAGCCATGAAAGCAAAACACATTGTTGCCTCAAGATATTTCCTCATTAAATACATTAACTATCCTCGCAATATTCTAGTTGCTACAGTTGGAGCAAGTAGCGAAACTAGTATCCTCCCGCGAGCCGTTTCAGTTTCTTAGCGGTAACTCAATTACGGGGGCAGGTCGGGCCGCGATATATGCGTTTTGAATCTGGTTCGTGGTACAAGCGGTGAGCGACAAAGTAAAGGATACATTAAACACACACACGACTTGATTAGCGCAGTTGAATTGGTAGTGACCCTGCTGTCTGTGCTTAGGGTCCTGTATTCAAAACTGGTATTTAATTGCTATATAAGTATGATATACTGAGTTCGTCCTCAGTCCAGTGTAGGGACCCTTAAGACAAGCGTTGCTATGTTTGGGACCATATAGTTGATCTGTTTGTCTGGCGATATTATATGATATGATTACACAAAGAGTCTTATACTAATTATGGATGTGACAACAAATATTCAACACTACTATCACCCGTAGTGCCTTACGACTGGGTTTCGTCCAGTCGTAAGACTGATTTCTATGGGCCGTCTGTCTAACTCCTATTTTCCATTTTATTAATATTTTTCTGAGTTTCAAGATAATCAACTATTCCCCGGGTCTCGCCGAGGCTCAAGCCTCAGTGTCTTCGTTAGTCAGCGCTGTGGATCATGGCTTACAGGAGTAACAGTTGTGGTAGTTCGTGGCGGGACTAGTGCCACAAAAACATACCACAGCTGTTAGCAGGACCGTACAGTTGGTGTGTTTGTGTGGCGATATTATTATTCAGCATTGACTATAAGTAGACGGTGGCTATTTATCGCTTCACGCTCGTATCTCGCACCAAGCGGCGCGGGCATGCGGTCGACATTACTCATAGGCGCGCACCTCTCACTCGGTTTAGTTGCTAACTTTGATATATAGCCGTGTTCCACTCCACCTGAAGTCGTGTAATTCCAACTTCAGTATCACGATGTGTTTGGCCACTGTTATATTCAATTGTATAATTTTAGGGTTGTAATTTATAGTAATTGTAAGAGGGAGGAATGTAAAGACTTGGTCACGTTAAAAGTAAGACTGTAGTTTTGGCGGGGAATGATGCATTTGAAAATAGTCCTACCAATAAAGCGTCAAAATAAATATCTAAATAAATAGAAATTCGAAGCCGAACATAGCAAATATATTATTTGTAACATACCTACACTGGGCTGGGAGCGATCTCAGTAGATATATAATAAGGCAGGGTCACTATTAACTGTGCAAACCAAGTCGTCAACAAATTCATTCAATTAAATATGGATAATTATTCACTTACCATTATTTATATTGTTATTATGTATCACTCTTATATCTTCAAGGCCTTCTTGTAAGGTAATTTATTGACCTAACCTCAAAATAAATGTAAAATTAATATCATTGTGTATAGTTTCCGTGGTGTAGCGGTTATCACATCTGCCTAACACGCAGAAGGCCCCCGGTTCGATCCCGGGCGGAAACATTTCTTTTGCACATAGCAGAATCAGAAACAGAATCAGAATCAGAATATTTTTTATTCACGTAAACCATTATTGTACAGTACTTATGAATCGTCAAGTTACAAAAACATTATGCTACTGGTTTACCACCCGTTCGGAATGCCGTTCATATGGAGAAGAACAACAAGGAGTAAAGTAGCAAGTATAGATGCACGATTGATTGTTGCTGAGCAGTGTGTTATTACTGATCTAATTATTAGATCAATGGATCTAACTCAATAACTTGGGATATAATAGACGCACAAATTCACTCACACATACATCCACATTGTCATCATCACATAAACTTACATCACACACTGAATCTTATGGTAGTAACCAGGAATTAAGAACACAGGAATCTCATTCGCGCGCCAATTTTTGGCCACCCTGTGCTATAGTGGTGGACTATGTCCCAAATTCCCTTCCCATTGCTAAAGTGTCTGTGTGTTTCACGTCCTGATTAGCTCAATGGGTAGTATTCCTACTTTCTGTGACGAGGGTCCAGGGTTCGAATCCTGGTAGGGACAAACATTGTGTGACGAGCACGAATGTTTGTACCCGAGTCATGGATGTTTAATATCTATCAAAGTATAATATACTGGGTTCGCCCCCAGTCCATTGTACGGTACCCATAATACAAGCGTTGCTTAGTGTGCGACCGCATAGTTGGTGGGTTCGTCTGGCCATATTATTATTATTACTATAATGGTAAAAGGTCCTCCCCCATAAAGAAAAGGAGAACTAATACTTTCGGCACAAACTGCTCCCCTACGTACACCTTCGAAGAATGCAAGCATGGCGCATCAGCTCTTCCAAGGTCCGAAGTGAAATCTCAATGAACATGACTATTCGAAAACGCCATAAAAAAGTAATGTTTCCGCCCGGGATCGAACCGGGGGCCTTCTGCGTGTTAGGCAGATGTGATAACCGCTACACCACGGAAACGTTGATATTCAAATACCAAAATATACTGCAGGTGCGTTGTATAACGCGTGACCCAGATAATAGTCGGCGATGAAAGCGGCTCCTAACTAGATTAACTTGTTACATATCTTAATTCATTTATTACCAGTAATATTAGTATACGAATGTATCCTGTTGTAAATACGTCCACAATTTATCAATTGATAAATTCACTTGCCTATGACCAAAATAAAATTAAAATAAATCATTTCTAAACAATCGATTTATTAAATAGAAACGCAGTACTATGAACATAGATTATACAGGGTGTAAGTGGATTTGTAACGAAAACTGATACCATGCATTCATCTCATGATTCTCGACCCCCCCCCCCCCCCCCCCCTGAGTTGAAATTTACCGTTGATCTTTCCATGAAGTATATGCATTTTGTTTTTCAGTATTTTTAAATATATTTTAGCATGAAATCATAATAGAAGTCTATCTCAACGTGATTTTTATTAAAATGAAAAATAATTACTTTTGTCGGCTTAAAACTGCAATGTAAATTAAAACTCGATACGCTTTAGCGCGCATATCACTCGCACGCGTTGGGTATCACGCGGTGCGCTGTGTTGTGATTGCATTGTTTACGATACATTGCGCGCTCAAAAAGAACAACGTTTGTAACCCATGATTTTCGACATAAATGATTAATATGATCATATAATACGCATTACGTGTAAGCTTTACCAATCGTTTACGTTACCATACTCCAAACACCCTGTATAAATCATAGTTCTTACCTGTAAGTAATAAACGTATTCATATGATTATACAATATTCAAACAGAACCAAAACTTACCCAAAATTAGCCATTTAAAATCAGATTGGACTGTAGATTTTTCCACAGTATGTGCACTTAATATCCGTAGCATTAAGGTGGTTCAAAGACTTCTTTGTTTTTCCTACGCTGTTTCTACAAAGGAGATCTACTTTCCTGTCGTACATTCCTCCAGATACCAAGAAACTCGTAAACAATCAGAAACTGGCAAACTAAGGTGAGCCGGCGCGACGGTGGGGGGAGGTGGCGTAAGGGGTGGTTATGGTTAATGATACTTTATGATCTGATATATTATCACATTAACAATGATCAGGGAATTGGGGACTGAGTTTGACCTGTGAAGGGAACGTATTATTATTATTACTCTCAAGCGTCATTGATTATAAGTGTCGTTCACTATAAATTTCCACCACTATAAATTGAATTCAATGTTTTCTCGTAACCGTGTCGAGGCGCTGAAGGCTCGTCGCGACTTCAAAATTAAAAATAAATGACTCAGAAAAGTACACTACACAGTCCATGATTTGATTAAATTATGAGGAAAATACCTCACGGCCCCAGTGGGGGTGAACACAGGACGGTTTCTGCTCTCTACGTTATTATTAAAAGGTTTTTCTTTGGCGTTAAGGGACTCCATTTTGTAAATACGACGATTTGCATGAATTTATTCCGCGCCGCTTGAGCGAGTTCACAAATATTTGAATAATGGCTCACAATACGTTCGGACGATGAACAAGTAGGTAAGTTTTGAGAATTTTCGAGGTTTTAATCTTTTTTTATGTCCTTTCAATACAATATCGACTCAACATAGAGGCATGCAAGAAAAAAAACTATTTTCAGAATCCACCCCATCATTTTTATTTAAACTTACTCATTGGTGCTCTATGGGTGCCTATACCTATTGTTTATTCGTCAGTGGAATAAATATAAACAAAATATAAAATAAAGCAACAGAATATAAAATAATTTAATACTTATTATTATAATGCTTGGTAAGTATTATTTTTATTTAAATAACAACAATCAATACGATAAATAAGTAGTTACAACAAAAAATATTAATAATGATTTAAATACTTAAAGGAATCATGTAATGGTGTTTATTCTCGGAGTGTATTTGTAACCTCAGGAATGATAGCAAATTATGTTTTCAATTCATTTATTGTACCTAACGTCAACTGAAGGGAGGTCAGGGACATGAAGACAAAGCCTTCATTGTGGCTCGGAAATATCGATTAATTACTAGGTTATAAGTATTCTCTAAAATATGTGGAAGCCAGGCTAGTTACTGGAATGTCCAAGAGATTTTACGCATAAGACACTGCCTACCAGGAAAATAGATACTTTACATAGAACAGATTTTAAACAAATAATGTAAGATGCTCTATATATAAGTAAAGATATAAATAAACATGATAACAATCATATCATCTTACGTAAACGGATCCCAAAACAATAATTCTTAAGCGCACAAA
This sequence comes from Pheosia tremula, assembly GCA_905333125.1. Taxonomy (NCBI): domain Eukaryota; kingdom Metazoa; phylum Arthropoda; class Insecta; order Lepidoptera; family Notodontidae; genus Pheosia; species Pheosia tremula. Next base: position 10,579,255 of record HG995405.1, read on the forward strand.
CAGCCCATATGGCGGACAATTTAAACTTAAATCGCGATAACCCGAAACTGCCGGACGGCAATAAAACTTGCCCGCTAACGGTTAATTAGAGACAGTGTCCGATACATGCACGATTTATAACACAACTAATGCATGCACCCAACTCCGCTCGCTATAACATAAACATTATATAACCCAGTCTAATCTGAGCTCAAATTAGTCCAGAATGTAGCCTCAGTCTATAGTAGTATAGTTACATATAGATCATCAGATGAGAAATATATTTGGTAAGTATATTTTTTCTAGAACTTAATGTAAATAGAAGTACTTAATGTAAATAGACTTTATCTGACTTTTCAAAAGTTTTGTTTTTAAAATCAGATTTTAGAACAAAAGTCTGCAATGCACAAACAGATAAGACCACGCAAGCTGATAGTAGATTTGAGGCAAGACGGGGCTTGGCCCGCGGTCGCGGCGCGGACTATCGGATCGGATGACTGATAAAGCATGGTCACCCTCGCCTGAGCCTGAGGCGGACTATTGCTCCCGGGAGTATAGTTTCTTGGTGGACAAAGCGCGCTAATAAAGTCGTGGAGATTCAATTGGAAAATTATGTTTTGTGGCTAATTGGTTACTATAAAGCGAGCTGTTACTGCATAAGGCGCAGTGACATTTGGCCCATAACATACCCTTGCTACTAGCTATCTCTTTCAGGTTGCTTAAGCCTACTTCATTAGTTATACAATTTGTTATGATTTTGTTACTTCAATATTTTTTTGCTTTTACATCAATAACAAATTGTTTGACTAAACGATGAGCAACTGTCGTACCTATCAAACATAAATTAAACTTAATACTAAACACGTAATAAATAGTATTTACATGGTCTGAAAAATTTGTAGCACACGCGGTCACATACCCATACCCAAAAATACTAAATGCATTACATTTACTGCGCTCAATAAATAAATATAAAAATATAATCGGTAGCCAACTATGCAAATGCTTCGTGATAAACCACGATACTATAAATCTTTAATACAACATTTGTTAAAGAGTAGTCGCTTCTTCAGATCCCCCTGTGCTCTCATTACAGAAACATGTAGAACACAATCCCGTATCGCGTGATCGTATCGCCGTTCCAAGTATAACCTATAAATCAGTGTTGCGATCAAATCGCAACTAGTGACAAACATTGTTGGGCCCCAGCGGCCCCCCCGCCGCGGGGCAACGGCTAAGTTTTAAGACTATAGCAGCGCACAAGGAACAACTTTTTACACTTTGGTTACTTAGTATCAGCACATCGTTGCTTTACATTGGGCGCTTTGATATAATGTGCATTATTATCAATACAGCAATATATAGGTTACTTTTATTCCGGGAAGTGGATAGGGTTCCCGGGATAGACAAGAGACTTGAGTCCACGCGTACGAAGTCTCAAGCACAACTAATCTATTAAAACTGCGTTTCTTAATATTTCGAAAGTCGGCCTGTGAGGGGGTTGCATGTACAATACTGTATTCTTATCTTAATTTACAAAAGAAATTTGTAAATGTGGTGTAACATGTAATAATATAAATAGGGTTAATTATTATTTAATAGGCTACTCAAACCTTTCTTACATTGTTCTCACATAATCTATAACAATGTCCAGCTCCAAAATGTATAAGATCATTTAAAAAAAGCAACCATGGAGTTTCTTGCGGGTGGCAAAGATATAACTTAGCATTTTATGACATTTAGTCAATTCATAAGTGCTGTCATATATGATAAACATATTTTGATTCCGATAATATTCAACATAATATATAGTTGGCACTAAATATAATAAAATGTGTTGTTATCTTCACAAGGTAACATGACCCCACACGCCGCCCTGTCGACACCCACCCTGTAACTCATCCGATACTGAATAGACTTGTTAAATTTAATTGCTCCATAAAACTATAGTCTGCATTCCTGCCAATAATCTAAACAACACAAAACCAACTTTAACACAATACCGGTAACGTTTATTTCAACACAGGCCGTGGTCACATCCTTTGCGTACTAAGTAAACTAATGATTGTACCACTGTTAATCAGGTCAAACGTGCACAGTATTGGAAAGTTTAAAGTTTTAATGTCTCAGGACATTTTATGGGCGTCACTTTTACTTTGGGTTCCGTTGTTTGACGCAATAAACCCTTAACTTTTCGTCTTGAAGCAAACCCGTGGCAATATTGAAATACAATTCCAGTCCAATGTAAAATGGGTGTGAAATTAATAGTTATGACAAATGGACACTATCACGTTTTTCAATTTATTAGTTTGTTTTTTTTTAATATCGCCTGACGAACATACCAACTATACGGTCCCACACAAAGCAACACTTGTATTATGGGTACCGTACGATAGACTGAGGGCAAACTTAGTATATAATACTTATATAGATATTAAACATCCATGACTCAGTTACAAACATTGATGCTCATCACACAAAGTTTGTCACTACCAGGATTCGCACCCCGGACCCTCGGTGCAGAAGGCAGGGTCACTACCAACTGTGCTAATCAGGTCATCGATTTACACTAACTAATTTGCTTAGTGTGGCCTTTAATAAAGCGTATAGATAAAAGTGAATATACTTTATATAAAAAAAGATGAACTATATCCAAGCAACTAATAAAGTACGACTTCTTAGCACTGGGACCCTTCAATGATTCTCAGCATTAACATATACGGAACTCTCAATACACACGGGCCCTTGATTGTTTTCAGGCCGCATTTTACAGCGGCGTGTCTCATATCATCTCCGCCGCGCTGGACACATTGCCGGCTGATTTACAACTGCGCGTATTAAATTTTTACTGTGCACTTAATTGCTTCCTTGGCGATAGACGATCGTAAAAACTCTGCACTATGTCCAAATGAACATTGACTTTTACTGCACCTTTTTCTTTCATTAGATAAAACAAGATATTTTTTTTCGTAGGTAAATATTATGCGTGCTATATTTTAGCATGTTTTATGAAATAACAATAAGCAAGTAATCCTTGATTAGTGCACATCAAGATATAATCACTCCATAATTTATATTAACGAGCGCCTCCACGAGCCCCGCGGCAATTAGACCCTTAAGATCTGGCCCTCGGACCCTTGAGCACTGACAGATAACACAGAGCCAACCTTAATGATAGGAATATGGCCTCCCATACTACCTATTTGAGGATATTAGACAGTAAATGATTATAGCGAAAACTGTCAGATTGAATTTGCGATTTAGTTTTAGATGCTTTTTATTGTGACAATAACATAAGTGGGATCTTAGAAGACTCATTCAAATATAATTTACTCCATTAAAACAATACTTACTACCAGCACTCCTTGTTTTTCTCAAAGCTGCTTGTAACTTGCGTGCATATTGGAGTTAACTTTAATATATGTAGAAATATAACATTTATATGATGTCGAATTCAAGACGAACGAAGCAGAGGGTAAAACATTTAAGTATTAGCTGGAAATTATTATTTCAATTACTAGGGAGACATATTATGTGTACGATAGAAAGTGAGTCAAGTTTACGCTTGACTCACTTTCCAACCCACATTTCTAAAAACGTATTACAAACATCACCCCACACAAGACCTCTGAACCTATTATATAAATGGCTTCTTTTGCTAAGCCTCCAGCACTCCTTGGTACCATAGGGCAATAAAGCAAGGTACAGCATCTCCCCAAGTTTTTAATCTTTTAAGCAATCGACTCGATTCGACCCGACACGAACCACTTAAAGGAGGATTATCTCACTACATTTAACACCGTTATTTTACTTGGGACATTTTTGAGGTAAGTACACTTTCAGAAGGCCTAATGTGACTATTATTCCATGTCTTGATCTTTTTAAAATTTAAAAAGTTTGTAATATTAGTTTCATTGAGTATTTTTTAAGAAATCTTTCACAATCGCACGATTTTGTTATTGCAAACAATAGACGCTTCTATTTTCAAGACGTATAGGTATGTATATGTTATAATACTGAAACGTATTTAGACGACGTCTATCTGTCGCTTGTGTCTGCACGGCTTGTTTGCTTCCCGTTGAACATTTTATTCGGAATCTGGATGTTGCTAGGATCGTCCACTACCATTTTAACACTCCCACAACACTTTGGGCCCATAGAGTTGGTGTGTTAGACTGGATATTTTAATCACTAAATATCTTTTGAACGTAAATAGCGACTACAGAAAAGTATATTTATGGCCTACATCTCTCTAACTTACAAAAACAATTGCATGAATTACGTAATCTTAGTTGTACTGATAAGCTTGATTTACCTTTCTGAATGACTCGTTAATATTCCACCGCGATAGCAGCAGATGGCATTCAATTAAGCAGAAAGCACGATGCGGTCGCAATATCGCTCGCTCAAAAAACTCGATCGCCAAAAAGCAGCAACTTAAATGAACTTATCCAACAAACGGCAAGATCAGTGGTCGGATTATCTGCGCCTCCGCCTTCGACTTAATTAAACATGAAATTCAATTAATAGAGGACGCGGCGAGTTATCGCGTAAGGAATAAAGGGATCTCTTCCTCCTAATTAAAATGTATTGCCTTATTTAACTCATTTTCCACTTACAATGACATTGCGCGACCGACTCCAACTTTTTAATCTGGCTTGCGGCTTCCTTCGCCTTAAGTTATACTACAAACACATTCAACATTGAACTTTAAAGTAGTCCCGTAGAATTGGATTTTGATCGCTGTGTGCAAGATGAAGAAAATTCTTCGCATCCAGGTCTCGAAGCGTCGTCAGAGTCGGTATCGTTCGGAGTCACAAAGAGGTATTTGCCGCGGACTTAAGGCTGAACATTAGTTTTTAAGGGTCTTATTTTGTTGTGCGCTATTAAAGCGGCAAAGTCTTTGATAGAATTAGCTGGGCCAATAAAATTAATCAGGTCCCCCTTAGAAACAAAAGCGGGGCTTCGAAACGATGAATATTTATTTTGGGGTTAGCTTTGTGGAGTCAATAAAAATTGCTGAAAGTTTTGTGAAAACCAATTAGGTAACGGTGTTTGGATTTTTTTATTTGTTATTGTTTTTATGAAATTGAAGACTCACGCCGTTTCTTATTTAATTTAATTTTATAGCAAACTAGACAATATTCAGACTTCAAATTCATCGACTGTTTTGTCTTTTGTTTCATGTATATAGCAGGTATACACAGGAAGTGTTATTTTGTTAGGTATTTCATGCATGAAAATTGGTCATAAAATAAAATTCGTGTTGTATTCCAAGGCGGCCCGCTGAGCACAGCAACACTTACGATCTCGTGTCCTGCTACGTAATGTATACGCTTCTGGGGAGTTCTTACATTTTATTAGAAGCGGGTTTTCTTGAAATATCAAATTTATTTTGACGACAGCTCGGTCTAGTGATTTCAGCGCAGGCTGCTTGGCTGACTATACCGGGTGGTAGCGGGTTATATTCCCACCTGGGTAAATTACGAATTACGAAAAAAAAACGAATGTTGGTAAGATTATCCCGTTCCATACTACAAGGTGATGGTAGCCATAATGCTCAGTTGGTATGTTGGTCTGATAGAGATTTTTTATAAAAAAGTTTAAATTGTGTTTTGGGGTGAAAAATTATATACTTTTACAAATAACTGGACAATGAAATAGGAATGTTGGACCAGTTAACATTTTTTCATTTTTAGATAAGTATAAAAACCAGAAAAAAATGGTGTAACGGAATTCTAAGTAGGTAAATAAAACATAAAATTGAAACAGAATATCCTATAATAAACAAACAAGAGGCCATAACAATGCTTCATCCGAAGTACACGCAAACGCAATAAAGGTCGCAGTAATAGTCACTGTGAAAGAGAACTAAATAGCCCGTGCCGACCTCCCTGGCTACTCTTGAAAGCTTACCCTTGGCCATATCTCGACCGTCGTAAGTGGATCTCTCATATTTGTCATCATAACCCCGTTTGGCGTGAGATTAGGTTGAGCCGCGGAAGGGGTGGGAGGTCTCGGATAGCTGGTGGTTCCAGCAACAATTATAAATAAGTAGGTTGCAGCAATAACGGTCGGCGACGTGCATTATATCAAGCAAACTGCCTGCGATGCAACGCCACCTAAGAGACACTTGATACAGACTCAATAACATCACAGAAATGGCATTAGGCAACACATGAATAGCGACTGGTAGGAGGATTTGAAAGTCATACATTAAAAATTTTCGTATTTACAATTGCCTTCAAATGTATGGTTAGTGACCAACCACACCCATCAGACAGCAATAACCAATCAATTAATTTATTATTATATAGGTACTGTACAAATTGAATACATTTCCGTGCAGGAAAATGTATGTGGTGGTCAGGATTATTGCTGTTGCTTTGGGTAAATGGAAAAAAAAACGATACACTCAATAAAAGTTTTGTGTATTTTTATTTTAATATTTCTCAGTGTTGCAGTGTCCCATCTGCACGACTCAGTGTTGCTACTCTGTGGGTGGTTGGAGCGCTCATAGGCCATTCATAACTGGCGTCTCGGTACTCTCTTGAAGCAGACGTTTTTATTTGCCGGCGCAACGACACTAACATAAAAACAACACTCAAATATCAAATAAACAGCGCTTTAAAGCACTGTTTCGTGCGGCTTAAGCTCGTATTAGGTAGTTAAATTTACATTTTACATTTGATATTTTCAGCCGTGAAAGTTATTTCTTGTTTGTTTGCGCTGCAGCAGATTTATCGGCCGGGACCGGCTCGGAGCCGCTACAGAGACATCTCTTTGTTGCGAATCGTTTACGTGTATTTATGGGGGTAATTTAAACGATCCCAAATACAAAATACTTTAGTGCGTCTCTCTGAAATGCGATGCACTGATTATGAGCGGATTTATTTTGCGCAAATACGTAATTGTGCCTACCTCCACATTGGAAATGCGACAAGAGATTTTAGTGCGCTATTAGCGTTTACGTTATTTAACTAATTGATTTTACAAACATACCAAAACATTAAAATATTTTTATAGCACTTAATAGATGTAACTTTTACAATATGTGTAACAACTAGATTCGAATGTACCCATACCTATTCTGTTACTATGATTGGCTAGTTATAAGATAGATCAAGAATAGAAACTAACTCCCGTATTTATAGACTATTATTTTATCAAACGTCATATATATTACTGCGCACAAGAGTTTTGCTTTGTATGAATTCGTATTTGGGGTAGAATAGTTTATGTAGTTTAGAAGAGGTTATTAGCAAATCTTTTTATCTACTCTGTATCTAAAAGCTATATCTGTCTAATATAATCCTGGTCTTAATAAAAACTAGATAATAAAGCATGAAAATAAACACTAAGTACATATTCAGAATTTCAAACGTTGGACAATATTACGACGAATAGTTTAGTGCGAGTAAATGAGGCGATTTATATGCGCGCGCCATATGTTCATATATCTTAACGGTGTATTATTCATAGGAGACGGCGCTTTTATTTTCTAGAGGTATTCCAATGAAGTTCACCTATGTTATTAAAATATTTGCCCTTTGAACTCCGATTGTGGATAGTTTTGTACCATAAATACATTGCATAATGCACCTTATGACGTGCAGTAGTTATAAAACTAATTTAGAGCCACATCGCGGTAGTATACACGATGACCTAGAAAGGGTACACTAAATTAAAAAACAACACGTCCGAGTGCATTATGATGATCTGACATGCGCATGGACGTAATAGGGCGGTTATTTTTTTTATTTAGTATACCTTTTTTGGGTCACGGTGTATATGAGCCAGAAATTAAAGACCTTCATTTAAAGGTCATGTGATAATACAAGGGGTACGGGGTAGGGACTATAACAAGTCGAAGTGGGTATCATTCAACGTTTACTGCGAACGAAATTAGTGTTCCGTACTAATAGTTACACAATTCAAACGTTTCCCCCGCCCGCCGTCAACCGTGAATACTCGATGATAAGACAATGACGTTGTCAAGAAAACAATTAATGGGGGCGAGAGATAAAAGTGAAAAATTGAGGCGATGTCGCGAGCCGCAGCTAGTGTCGCGCCGCAAACAAAACATCCCTAATTGCTTGTTGGAGTTCCGTGGCGATGTTGGAAAACTAACCCGCGATCCCAGATGATGAAAAATATAGGTAGATGAAGTGCCGCGAATAATGGATTGTAGCACAATAAAACCAAGCTAATTTGTGCAGGTATACTCGAATTTGAATTTGCGTGTACCTACTACATATATAGGCTCGGTTTTTTGTTTCCTTCCGTTAAAATTCCTTTGTCTCAGTCCACGATAAAAATTATAATTACTTACTTGAAATCTTATTTCTTACTTAAATATCTGTTAATATATTGTTTTAAAGATCAAGGCCAGTAATTTGTTAAGTCTACCAGCTTCCAACTAGCCAACATCTTATGATCTCTTCACTGTGTTTCCTACGGCAAGTCTACTAAAACATGCAGTCTCTTAGGCTTCAATTAACGATACTTCTATTGTGTATTATAAGCGCACTTCTCTAACAGACTTACTAATTATTAGCCACATTATAAAGCTTATACGGAACCATAATCGCATTGTTCGCGATTCACCCCTGTCCACTTTCTGTTTTATTGTTACCGAGTGAGTTATTGCCGCGTCTTTGTCGTCGATATCGCCCGTTGAAAAAAAAGCCACAAGAAAACCGCCTCCTCTTGTTGTGTTTATCTTAATCGCTAGCAAAGGATTAGCGATGAAAAATTCGCGCTCATCAACAAAAATATAATAAATGGCCACAAAAAAAATTAAAAATCTTAGCCGCTGAAGCGCTGATGCTATGTTTTCTAAGCAGTTGACGAGTCTTACAGGGCGACGACCTAAGAGAGGTGTGGGATGATTTGCTGCTAGATGGAGTAACTGCGAGGGCGTTATGGTTATTTTAAAAGGGCATAGAATAAATTGCTTTATGACGCTGATCAATAGTTACCTACTCGTGCATAGGCAATGACTTCACTTTCCTTTGCTAAAATCTGAAAAAAATTACCTGTTACTATGACATTATAATAATACCAGCCCTTTTCAATGTCCCACTGCTGGGCATGGCCCTCCCATCAATGCGAGGGGGATTAGGCCATAGTCCACCACGCTGGCCCAGTGAGGGTTGGTGGACTTCACACATCTTTCGAGGGGTTCTCTCAGACATGCAGGTTTCCTCACGATGTGTTCCTTCACCGTTTAGCAAGTGATAATCGAGGTTGACTCCAGAAATCCCAGAGGTGCGAGCTGGGGTTGGAACCTGCGATCCTCGTTACCGAGGCAAACGTTCTACCAACTTGGCTATCACTATGACATAAGGTCCCTATTAATGAGTCGACGGTGTTATCAAGCGTAGAGCCCTGGACTTCACCTAGTAGCCTTTATCATTCGACTCACATACAATACAAATTCTTAATATTCAATTCCATAACCATTGTTTACCAAACCTTACCTTAGCCGTCCCACGGGGTCTCCGGGACCCGTCTAATCTCCTGGTTATTGTCTAAGTTGCGCAGTTACCCCGCGGCACTAACGGGTTAAACTTGCGATCAAGTGTTAACGGTGAAGCATTCCGTGTATAGTTAAGTGATATTTATGGCTGCGGCGGAGATACAAATAGCAAAGGTGGGTTGGAATATGTGTTAGGACAAGCAAATGGACGGTCCGACGATTTTCAACTCTAGCAAGTGCTCTACATTTTTTCACTTGCTCTTCTAGTTCTTTTTTTAATCTGTTGTAATAACGTCATGCTACAATAAAAATTTATTATATAAACCTAATAGAATTGCTATAACATAATACATTAAAAAAATATCTTATAGTATCGCGTAAAAAATATTCAGTAAATTGCAGCATCACTTTTTCCTACGCATTTCACCGTTTAAATACACTAGATTGTATACTACAGTTTTACACAGTATGATACACTTTTCTTTAACTCACGCCAACACGCATATAATGCGATGTATTTCGGCCTCCTCCTGTATTCCCCATCCCCACATTACCAATTGTTCACCAAGATCTTACAAACTTGTGTCCGAGGGTTGCCACTCCGGCTCAGTTCGGCGCGTTTCCGGCACACGCAGGATGCCGCCTCCCCGCGTTTCCGCCACCCCTAACCACCTTACATCATCGTTATAATAGTTCGTTTGGATCTAATTCCGAGTATCATGCTCTTTATTGTGAAGTATTTACATAATATTTCTGATCCTTACGTGCCTACTGTGACGCATTTAAAATGACCGACAATCTGTTCAATGTGAATGATTATCTTAAGACAGAAGACCAGATATTTATATACCTATTACTATCTGTGCCGGCCATCTTCGAACCGTCTCAGAATTAAATGTATTAAATTTATTATATTTTTAAAGGCATTTGAAAATCTCACTATTGATTAATAACAATATTACAGGGTTCCTATAAAGTATCGTTTCCCCAAAGTTTCTGATGCTCAAAAACGCAGCCTATTTTTGCCAACCGCATTATTTACAAGTGGAAAATATTTAGACAATAAAAAGCAACTTCTTGCCCCCATTACCGCGAGTACATAATGACTTGTAGTTTCCACCCTCTCTTGCGCTCGCTAACGAATTTATTGCCTCCAGCCCGACTGGAGACGGGTGCAATTGATATTGTAATTTTTTGAAAAATATTTCAGCGGTAACAGATATTTAACATGAGTTCCACTGTATACAACTTTAATGTACTTTCGATTAGTCTTGAAATAAAACTAATTTTAAGGATTTTATCGCGTTTATTTTATGCCCTTATGTTCCCGACGTTTCGGTTGCTTTACAGCAACCATGGTAACGGGAGGGCTAAGGTGTTAGACGTCCTAATGTCATAGTTAAAACTGGGGTGCCTTCATAATTTAGTTGTTGTTTGCGGGCCGACCTACGCAGAAAGTGCTCAGTGTCTTGAGGTCTTGCATCGTTGCACGCGACGTTTGCCACGACGTCGACGACCATATTCGATCGTCCAGATATGGACGCAATTAGCCGACCTTTGCGGGTCCATTCGCCAGCCCAATCCCACTTCAGTTTTGCTGTCATCGCGCCCACGTCAATAATTCGTATATCTAGACATTTTATAGTAAAAACAAGAGTGTTTTTTTGCACATAATGGTTTTAGACTCCCGCTGAAATAAAAACCGTGTATCGTACCACCTACATCAGTGCACTCTATCGCTCCGGGCGGTGGTGTACTCTCCCCACTTGAAAATATCTTTAACTGTCTTGTGGCAATGGGATTAGTTACTTCCTTTCGATTTATGTGCTTTACTTAAGGGCTCAGTTGAAAAGGTCATAAGTCAGAATTACTTTTCATTTAGAGAATCAAGTTTAATGAGGCTTTGTATTTTTTAGGTGCTGTTATTACTTTTGGTATACTAACGACAAGTTAGTATGTATTGACCAGAGAATTTGCTATTTTAACACTACAGAGCTTGCCAGGTATAATATAATGTCAATCGTATTGATATTTTTTTTTTGTCCCTTATAAGTTTTGATGCCAATCCGTAAAACTGTTTATAGATTTATAGCTTACATTATTAATTCTAGATAATATAATAAAACCGAAAAAAAGATTCACATTTTTTTATTTATTTTCGGCCATTGCCTAGGTAATTTATTTAATATACAATGCCTGTCATAGGTACATTCAGAGTTCAATTGTTTGTACTGAGTGTGCATTACAATAATAAACTGTTTAACCGCGGCTATCTGCGTGCCCGGATATCCGGCGCGATACCGCGCGTTCGTTTACTGTAACTACCTACATCGACTACTGTTTTTTTATATAGTTATGATCACACAATTGTTTGGATTAATATGTACCTTTTACCTGCACTTAGAAGTTAAATTCGCTTAGGTCCTGAACCATGGTATATGGTAAATATAATGTTTATGCAACCTATTTATAAGTTACAACCTTCTTTTTTGTTGCTGCCAAAAAAAAATGGGTTCATAATCGTTACCTAGTTAGGTAGGTATATGAATACCTATTTCAATTTGATTTTATGGAATTGATTAAATATGTATAAAATAATACTGGTCATAATTGGATGACGATTAGGTTTAAAGTATTTTACACAATTTTGTTACAGCTTATAGTTGCATAACGTTCAGTCTAAAGTTTTAGTATCAATGCTTCGCCGAACGCAGCTGTACCTACAGTGGGTGCCATTTTAAAAAGCCTCCGCAACCACGTCGTCGAGGAAACGAAACCGCCGTAACTTGTTACTTTTTTATTTCCACTCGGCGACTAACACAAGATTGCCATTTAACTGGAGGCCACACACTCTCCGCGCTGATTTGTTACATACAGCCCAGACAAGTTTTATAGTACGTAAAATACCTTTTAGTTGAAAAAAAATACAATTGATTGTGGATAAAAATGTGTACTTACATAAATCGAACCTTATTTCGTGTTTCCATGAAAGATAGTTCTTAGTAAAACATTTAGCAAACAACATATATTTAACCAATATTTTAGTAGAAATTTAAATAAATAGCTTCTAAGCCTATTTTTAATGATTGGATCGCACGTCTAAAACAAATTGCTCAGTGATATCGGCTTACAACAGAGCCAGTGTATTAATCCCCGTCGCTCAAATATTTGAATCTGTAAAGGTATTAAATAAGTATGTAGGTACCTATTTCTACACGTACAGCGGCACCGGCTCAACAAATCTATTTATACTTGTGTATTGATATAAGCAAAGTTGTACCTACCTACCTGAGGGGATGAGCGCGCACTCGATAAATCAATATCTTCGGCTTGTTAAGCAAGTTTATCCCGAGATGCTCTGATATCGTATGCATATTGACTAACGCACAGTGTTGCAAAATTATCCGACTTGTGGACAAATGTCCAGCAAAATAATAATATTTTTCGATGTGATTCATTGTTTTATTGTTAAACGTAATATATATTAGTCACGGTGAGATCTATATAGTACCTACCTATAATAATAAATAATTAATTAAATTGTTATCTATATTATACCCAAGCATAGCACAAAGAATATTGAGTGTAGGTATATATTTTTTTTATTTTATCCACATAATATATGTCAATATAGTGTACCTAAACCTGCACATTGTTAACTAAACAAACATGTTTATTCAGCAAGGAAATGCGGCCAGTACCTTGGGTACGCTACAGCATAAATCACATCTTTTGCACATAATACTGGTAGAGATAAAATTATTTAACTACATCATAAGAATAAAGATTACCTTGAACAATATCAAGTATTTTTCAAATAAAATTTTCAATGAATCTTTTTTAAGTCAAGACAGATTCTTTGTACAGCTTCACGCACTGTGCGGGCCGCGTATATCCGGCCCGGCGCGGCGCCCGGCGGCGCCCGGCGCTCGGGGCCGAGCCGTGCCTCAACCTAATTTGTATTGATTAAAAATATTCAGCATAGTTGGAAGCATCAGGAATTCGCGGCCGCTCGCTAAGTCGGCTCATGTAGATTATTGCTGCCCCTCGGCTAAGTGATTTGATTTTCTTATAAAAATATGTTTGCGAAACTATAATATTTTCAATATTAATACTGACGAAGATGAGATGAGAAGTCCTCGGAGGGGAACGATTAGTTTTAGATTTACAGAAGGCGATTCATAATTTGAAGCAATCACCCGCATTTGAAACTATTTAAACACAGAATCATTGACATATTTTTAAATATTTCACGAGTAGTGTTCAAAAAATATTCTAGAGGGAACATAGAAGAGAACACCAAAGGGCTTCTCTCCTGCTCTTCCCTCGCGCCTATGAATAATCCCATCACCGATGTATTTTTATTGTCGTCGTTGTGAGGTAAACACGGTGTTTTGTTGTGTCCCCCGGCGATTATTATTTATGTAACGACTGTTGTTCTCTTCTGAATAAGGACGTAGGATTAGTGGAAGTGAAGCTGGAGTGTGGTAAGTAACAAAGTGGTCATAAATCATTATGTAACCAATGGCTTGATGCGAACAAGTATGACCTTTACGAGTGTTTGTTTAAGTGCTGTCCAGATTTGTGAATAAAAAATCATAATGATCACTTGATACGTATAGCTAGCAGTACCCGTGCGGTCGTACGAGTGGATTTTTGTAGTTTACTATTCCAGGAGAACTTCATTTCTAGGGAAAAAAAATCTTTAAAAACCCATTGTAAAGCTATCCCCATGCCAAATTGCGGTAAATCTATGCGGTAAATTTTGAATACGTAAAACATTTTTTCCACGATAAATATTCAAGATGTGAATCTTGCTATAAGCTATCATCATTGTACCAAAGGTAACTTAACATACGCTCGGCCGAGGCAAATACTCACGCTGCCTCATCCGAGACGGCCAATGTCACTTCTAGTTGCAACCACATCGGTATCAGGTGAACTCACCACTCATGCTAAGTGACTTCTAGATCTACGGCGCGAGCGTAAGGAAAACTGCGGCCACGCAACTATGAAACAGGCGGAAACTATTCGGCTTAGCAAACATTCCCTTACCCTTTATTTTATCCGATACAAGAGCCTGCTTATTTATGATAGAAATCAGTTCGATAAGGGTGGATACAGCAGTGTAATACAAGAAAATATTTGTGTATGTGGAGATCACTACATATTTTATTTTTTTATAACTAAATGCTAAAATATTATAATGGCAACCCCGCGACATCCAGATATTAGAAATTAGAGGTACTCTTTATTATTCCTTTGAATTCATTTTAAATATTAATATCCTAAAACTATACAGCAAAAGGATGCCCCCTTGAAATCATAAGCCTTTTGAGTGTAAGCACCCATGTCTAAGTGTTTGCTCAGCGCGTGGACGCCCTAAGGTACATGTAGTGTCCACTAACCACCCCACTAACGGGGGGGACTAACAAAACTCCAAATTAATCTTAGGCCGGATACTAGACACCGGTGTGAAGTTGGCGGCCAAAAGTTGGCGGCGCATTATTACCCGACTAAATTAAAATGCTCACAAAAATTAATGAAAAATCTGTACAGAATGGCATGTAACGCGGAAAATAATGAAAACTAGGAAATTTTCAGTACATATTCTATGTGGAAATAAAAAAAAATCAATAAATTTTCGTTATTTTTCCAATAAAGTAAGACCATTGTGTTTATCACATTTTGACTTAGATAACACCCAAGGACGGCATGGGAGTACATGTTTGATAGCTCAAAAGGTAGATCTAGATACAGGCATCCCGCCACCAAAAGCCTAGAGTGGTACTCCGCTCGGTTTAGGTTTTATGAGTCCAGACATAACTGGCGGCCGAAATTTTTTCGGCAGATTTTGACTTAGATAACATCCAAGGACGGCATGGGAGTACATGTTTGATAGCTTAAAAGGTAGATCTAGATACAGGCATCCCGCCACATAAAGCCCAGAGTGATACTCCGCTTGGTTTAGATTTTATGAGTCCAGATATAACTGACGGACGTATTTTTCGGCAGATTTTGACTTAGATAACATCCAAGGACGGCATGGGAGTACATGTTTGATAGCTTAAAAGGTAGATCTAGATACAGGCATCCCGCCACATAAAGCCCAGAGTGGTACTCCACTTGGTTTAGATTTTATGAGTCCAGATATAACTGACGGACGTATTTTTTGGCAGATTTTGACTTAGATAACACCCAAGGACGGCATGGGAGTACATGTTTGATAGCTTAAAAGGTAGATCTAGATACAGGCATCCCGCCACATAAAGCCTAGAGTGGTACCTCGCCTGGTTTAGCTTTTATGAGTCCAGATATAACTGACGGACGTATTTTTTGGCAGATTTTGACTTAAATAACACCCAAGGACGGCATGGGAGTACATGTTTGATAGCTCAAAAGGTAGGTCTAGATACAGGCATCCCGCCACCAAAAGCCTAGAGTGGTACTCCGCTCGGTTTAGGTTTTATGAGTCCAGACATAACTGGCGGCCGAAATTTTTTCGGCAGATTTTGACTTAGATAACACCCAAGGACGGCATGGGAGTACATGTTTGATAGCCTCTAAAGGTAGGTCTAGATACAGGCATCCCGCCACCAAAAGCCTAGAGTGGTACTGCGCTCGGTTTAGGTTTTATGAGTCCAGACATAACTAGCGGGCGAAATTTTTTTTGCAGATTTTGACTTAGATAACACCCAAGGACGGCATGGGAGTACATGTTTGATAGCTCAAAAGGTAGGTCTAGATACAGGCATCCCGCCACCAAAAGCCTAGAGTGGTACTGCGCTCGGTTTAGGTTTTATGAGTCCAGACATAACTAGCGGGCGAAATTTTTTTTGCAGATTTTGACTTAGATAACACCCAAGGACGGCATGGGAGTACATGTTTGATAGCTCAAAAGGAAGGTCTAGATACAGGCATGCCGCCACATAAAGCCTAGAGTGGTCAAAATCTGCCGAAAAAATTTTGGCCGTCGGTTATGTCTGGACTCATAAAACCTAAACGGAGTGGAGTACAACTCTAGGCTTTATGTGGCGGGATGCCTGTATCTAGACCTACCTTTTGAGCTATCAAACATGTACTCCCATGCCATCCTTGGGTGTTATCTAAGTCAAAATCTGCCAAAAAATACGTCCGTCAGTTATATCTGGACTCATAAAACCTAAACCGAGCGGAGTACCACTCTAGGCTTTTGGTGGCGAGATGCCTGTATCTAGATCTACCTTTTAAGCTATCAAACATGTACTCCCATGCCGTTCTTGGATGTTATCTAAGTCAAAATCTGCCGAAAAAATTTCGGCCGCCAGTTATGTCTGGACTCATAAAACTTAAACCGAGCGGAGTACCACTCTAGGCTTTTGGTGGCGGGATGTCTGTATCTAGATCTACCTTTTGAGCTATCAAACATGTACTCCCATGCCGTCCTTGGGTGTTATCTCAGTCAAAATCTGCCAAAAAATACGTCCGTCAGTTATATCTGGACTCATAAAACCTAAACCGAGCGGAGTACCACTCTAGGCTTTTGGTGGCGGGATGCCTGTATCTAGATCTACCTTTTGAGCTATCAAACATGTACTCCCATGCCGTCCTTGGGTGTTATCTAAGTCAAAATCTGCCAAAAAATACGTCCGTCAGTTATATCTGGACTCATAAAATCAGAACCAAGCGGAGTATCACTCTGGGCTTTATGTGGCGGGATGCCTGTATCTAGATCTACCTTTTAAGCTATCAAACATGTACTCCCATGCCGTCCTTGGGTGTTATCTAAGTCAAAATCTGCCGAAAAAATTTCGGCCGCCAGTTATGTCTGGACTCATAAAACCTAAACCGAGCGGAGTACCACTCTAGGCTTTTGGTGGCGGGATGCCTGTATCTAGACCTACCTTTTGAGCTTTCAAACATGTACTCCCATGCCGTCCTTGGTTGTTATCTCAGTCAAAATCTGCCAAAAAATACGTCCTTCAGTTATATCTGGACTCGTAAAACCTAAACCGAGCGGAGTACCACTCTAGGCTTTTGGTGGCGGATTGCCTGTATCTAGATCTACCTTTTAAGCTATCAAACATGTACTCCCATGCCGTTCTTGGATGTTATCTAAGTCAAAATCTGCCGAAAAAATTTCGGCCGCCAGTTATGTCTCGACTCATAAAACCTAAACCGAGCGGAGTACCACTCTAGGCTTTTGGTGGCGGGATGCCTGTATCTAGATCTACCTTTTGAGCTTTCAAACATGTACTCCCAGTCCGTCCTTGGGTGTTATCTCAGTCAAAATCTGCCAAAAAATACGTCCTTCAGTTATATCTGGACTCGTAAAACCTAAACCGAGCGGAGTACCACTCTAGGCTTTTGGTGGCGGGATGCCTGTATCTAGATCTACCTTTTAAGCTTTCAAACATGTACTCCCATGCCGTTCTTGGATGTTATCTAAGTCAAAATCTGCCGAAAAAATTTCGGCCGCCAGTTATGTCTGGACTCATAAAACCTAAACCGAGCGGAGTACCACTCTAGGCTTTTGGTGGCGGGATGCCTGTATCTAGATCTAACTTTTAAGCTATCAAACATGTACTCCCATGCCGTCCTTGGGTGTTATCTAAGTCAAAATCTGCCAAAAAATACGTCCGTCAGTTATATCTGGACTCATAAAATCTAAACCAAGCGGAGTATCACTCTGGGCTTTATGTGGCGGGATGCCTGTATCTAGATCTACCTTTTAAGCTATCAAACATGTACTCCCATGCCGTCCTTGGATGTTATCTAAGTCAAAATCTGCCGAAAAAATTTCGGCCGCCAGTTATGTCTGGACTCATAAAACCTAAACCGAGCGGAGTACCACTCTAGGCTTTTGGTGGCGGGATGCCTGTATCTAGATCTAACTTTTAAGCTATCAAACATGTACTCCCATGCCGTCCTTGGGTGTTATCTAAGTCAAAATCTGCCAAAAAATACGTCCGTCAGTTATATCTGGACTCATAAAATCTAAACCAAGCGGAGTATCACTCTGGGCTTTATGTGGCGGGATGCCTGTATCTAGATCTACCTTTTAAGCTATCAAACATGTACTCCCATGCCGTCCTTGGATGTTATCTAAGTCAAAATCTGCCGAAAAAATTTCGGCCGCCAGTTATGTCTGGACTCATAAAACCTAAACCGAGCGGAGTACCACTCTAGGCTTTTGGTGGCGGGATGCCTGTATCTAGATCTACCTTTTGAGCTATCAAACATGTACTCCCATGCCGTCCTTGGGTGTTATCTAAGTCAAAATGTGATAAACACAATGGTCTTACTTTATTGGAAAAATAACGAAAATTTATTGATTTTTTTTTATTTCCACATAGAATATTTACTGAAAATTTCCTAGTTTTCATTATTTTCCGCGTTACATGCCATTCTGTACAGATTTTTCATTAATTTTTGTGAGCATTTTAATTTAGTCGGGTAATAATGCGCCGCCAACTTTTGGCCGCCAACTTCACACCGGTATACTAGACCAAGATAAATATGTTTACCCTCGCAATTAAATGACTGGAAATTACTAAATTAGGAAGGATACGCATAAAGCTGAGATTAAATATATTATATATAGAATAAGCTGTTAAAACTTATAAATAAAAAATTATATAGAACATGGTTTTAGGTGGTGTTCAGTTTTTTTTTCTGCCTATTTTCCTATACGACTGAGGAGATAGAAGCATGTGGCGCTTTTATATTCACAATTATTAATTGAGCCGGTTGATCTAATTTAAAGACCCGTGTGTATACACGCAGATCCTACACTCGAAGACAAAGAACCTTCGCAACTTCAACATACTCTAGAATATTTAACAGTATGAATAAATACAAAACAATTCAAGTAACTGCACGAATTTAAACAAACATCAAACACTGAGTCCAAGACGTTTCGGACGATTTACATGTTGTAATTTTAATTAGGATTCCGAAGACCGCAGGGCTCGCAGCTGGCGAGGGTCCAGCGGCAGCGCGGCCCTCGGAATAGTTCCACCTAATGTTAATTTAATCTAAGGCGGGACAATCCGGTTCACTCGGCGAAAAGTTGTGACTTCGCTTTCTTGGGATTTTGGTTGTACATATAGGGGGACTTGAATTTCGGTTATTTAATCAATATTGTAGACCTTATAATATTATCTTTGTTTAATATTAGTCATTAATGCCGTGTTATCAAGGATATTAAGAGCAGTCATTAAAATGTGTTTAATGAAACAACGTATAATTTAAAGCCACCTAGGTACAACTGTTTATTTACATATTTTTTTGTGGATACAAACCACAAAATTATAGGAATACAAAACCAAAACATATGGAACGATAATAAGCGCACATTGGCTTTGGTTTACTCCGTGATTAATCTCCACAAACAGAAGGAAAAGTGTTTCTTCAACTGTAGTCCCCGACTCTGAACATGGGCTTGTACTGGCCACGTGTTAAGGCGACATTGTATAATTAAGGCGAATAATTCAGCGCCCCCACTTAACTGGACCTCTGACCGTTGAGGCGGCGCGCGGGGGTAAGGCCAGCGCCTGAACCTGTCGCCACCTTCTTACTTTAAACTTAAGCTGAATTACATTGAGCAATCAAAACGTCACAATAGATCCTAAACAGACTTTTTCACTATCCGACAGACGTCCACTGCTGGCCATAAATCTCGCCAACAACCTTTCACCAATCACGATAATAATGGTTAATATAAATAATATAAAATATCATTACAAATTTAAAGGTAAGTAATTTTTTTACTGTTTTCATAATTCAGTATCCACTCAGTAATAATACCAAAAAAAAGTCGCGGTATGGTATAACGAAAGCAATCTTCAAAAAGATAGGGCACACAAAATATGTGTATGAGGAGCAACGTGCTTTGATTTATAACGATCAGTTGATATGACGTGGGTGAGAGGCGCGCACAAGGCAAGAGCGCCAGCGAGTGAGGAAACAATATTACATTTACAAAAATATTTTTAATTATCATAAGAAATACAGTACACATGTGTAAGTCGTTTTTCCACAATCGCCTTTTATATGAATTACCACCGATTACCTCTAAACATTCATTACAATACAGTGTGAACGATTGGTGAAAGTAAAAAACAAACTAAGGGTAAAGTCAGACTCAATGATAAAGACAACGTGTAGGTAGATCGTTCGACCGATCGATTGTTTTTGGGGACAAGAAGAACCCATTATGTTGACCTGGACTATAACCATGCTAAGTTTCATCAATATTTACCCAGTAACTTTTCCTTGATGTGCGGACGGACATATAGACACAAAAAAATGGCTAACTATATTTTTTTTATATATATTTAATGAGAAGGTTATACATCAAAGTAACGGTCTTAATTTTTAGTTCTCGGGGAAAATATTTCCATTCACAAGCATGGTCCTTTTCCCGCCTATAACTTAGACTACAATTGACGGTACCTACCACGTAAACTCGTGGCTACAAAACATTAAGATTTATCCCCTAGCTGGGCTTCAAACTCATTAGATGGCGAACTCGCGGATCACTCGCAATTCGCCATGTTTTTATAACAATCGCAGAAAGTTGAAGAAGAAAAATCTGATAAAAGAAGTTACTAGCCCCGGCTACAGTTGATCAGTTTGACTCCAACATACCGTCTTTTTTCAAGCCATTTAATGCCCTTTGGAGATCGTGTTGGAAATCACTGGGCTTGATTAAAAACAAGCTTCTATCGTGTGGATGAGTGACACACCTACCAAACAAGTGAAGATCCGAACTGTGTGACTAAAAATCTGGTGTTTGCATCAGACGATTTGACTATGTCCAAGGCCCTTTATTTAAAACGCAGATCCTTTATTATCTGTTTTAAATTATATTTTAAAATAAGTATATGGGAATAATGATTTTCATTTAAGAAAGAAAGACAAAAGATCTATGAGGCCCACGCACTAGGCTAGCCCGGTAGATAAATTCTACACTTCGACAGAGGACATTGATAGATGAATGATGGTAATACAACTCCGAGGACAGATTTATTCAAATGTTTTGGTACGCACCATTAAAAATGTTGATGCATACGTAATACATTACCTACTACTTACGTCTTGCACATGTGGCCTCCAAGATATTAAAATACATAAGCAAAAACCGTGGCATGCCATACCCCAGCTCGTAAGTCATGGTTTGCATGCGGCCGGTACATCTTACCTTTTATTTATAGCCAGTGGCTGGCGACGACGTGCCGCGTTTACAGGGTTATTACTTGCGGCAGCGGAGGGTTGGGGCACGTTTGATCCGATGAATTAAGAAACGTTCGCTTTTTATTGGGGCGTTTAAGTGTTCTGAAGGTTGGTACTTAAGATTGCGTGGATTTTAGTGATAAACACTTGAGGGCAGGTTTTCCTGTCAATTAATCAAATTTCCAATTGTCTTAACAAATTTGTGTCCGCCAATCGGAATGGAGCTTGAAAGTTCAAGTAATTGTTAGTTAAATGCGAGAAGGTACTCAAAATTAGAAGGTACACACCATCACAAGGTAAGAAAGGCAACGTCGAGTACGCGTGACCATTGTCAACAAACCAAGTCAAACTTATTAATACAGTATAATCAATTTGAAGAAAAGCTTCGTGGTGCATTTTATTATTTCATTTCATTCAAAAATTACCATAAAATAACTTGTCACTTTCGCAAAGAAAAGAAAAAAAAAACTATATTAAAACCATTAAGATGAAGCCGCAGTCGCACCCTCGGTAATATTTTTTTAAAAGCGCATTTTCATAAAGAGCTCGGGCCACTAAAATGCAAATAGCCCACCGTTACTCCTTACACAACTATTAAACGTTATTTGTTGCTCAAATTAAAACATTAAAACGCAAAAATAAAAAGGTTGCCTTGAGAACAGACAATTGTAATGCAAAGTAGGTGGTACAGTGGGAGCCAAAAAATGGCTCGCCAGCTACAAATGCACGCTTTCTGGTGACTCCACTAGTAATAAAAATATAATGGTCGTATTCTGTATTGAGATTTTTTTGTTTCATTATAAAACTAATTGCTTTTTAGGAAAATTGTTTTCTTCTTGTATTAAGCACTTCTAAAAGTTCTGACAGTGCTAAACCATGACTTAAAGTAGGTGGTATTGATAAATAAATAATTAATTCTTTATACCTAAGTTTATTTTATTTATATATAATATATAAGCAAATTTGTATTTCAACAAGATTGAAATGTTTAGTGTTTAGTGCCGACCACAAAGTATTATTTTCTAATCTCACAAGAATATGCGCATGATATGAGCGAAGTTGTATAAAACACTTTTTTATTTGGAGCTAAGTGTTGTGAAGCTATAAAGGGCTGGCAAATGACGTAATATCGGAGCAACGGGAAGAAGGGGGGGGGCACCGTGAGCGATGACGTTATTATTTATGTTAATTCTGTTGCTAAATGACGTCTTACGTGTTCGAGGCACCTTTTACTCGCCGAGGGTTAGGGCTGGGAGTTGCGTGTAGGCAATAAAACGTGAAATATTGCGCGGTTGACAAATTTAATGGCACTCAGTGTAAGATTATTTGATGCATTTATATTGATGAAACATTCGTTCATCCATTTCTGTAATACGTTAATACGTATCCTTTGTACGAAGTATTGTAACAAAATTCGTATTATTTGCAAAGATTTACCCTAGGTTTATCGTATGTTTTCGTCTATTTAATTTTGCATTCAATAGCAATTCAATATGCAATTCCATTGTAAATTAACGAGAACTTCTATGAAATTGGGAGTTTATAAAAATATGGAACACTCCTTTCTCCTTTTTAATTATCTCATATTTATAAAGGTGTGTTACATTTCGCATATATTAGAGATCCTCTCAGAGGTAGTTTGAAATCATTCGTGTGTCGGCAGCCCTGGCTCGCACCCGCGAACACAACTTTTTCACAAGTCACCGCGGTAATTGTGCCACTTTACATAATGTCTATTTTAGTACCGGGAGCATTTTTCAGACACGCCCCGCCCCTAATGATTCGTGAAGCGCCCTGATGTTCTGTAATGAGCGGCGCACACGGAACTGTGTGTTCAACGATTCGTCTCAAGATTTCAGCGTGCGCTGATTTCTAAATCAAGCGGACCCCATTTCACATCACGTTGATTATAAATCAATAATCCTTAAGTTTTGCATCATGATTAGATCTTGAGTCATTTTTTTTCTAACGTAATACTGAAATGGTCATTTCTTCTAAACACTGATTCGCATTCTATTAATTCGGGGGCAGGTGGTGATTCAAACCATATTTAAAGCATTTGTAGCTGCAAATATTTGATATACGATACTATTAGTATCGTATTATAGTTAATGCAAAAAAAAAACACAATGTTTGATGATTGATCACTATCTCTGACGATATAGCCCTGGCCATAACTCCCTGTTTCAATTTAATTGCCAGCATCTTATAGACAGTCGAATATTTATATCTAACTAGCCATGTGCCCGATCGTTACTTTAAAAGCATTTTTTTCGTGTTACAAACATTGACCCCCACATTTGACCATCAAGGGACAAATTCCCAACAAAATGCTTTCTTCGTGCACCTCTAGAATATTCATATACTCCAAATGTCGAAACTCTAAGTTCACCTGTTTAGGCTGTTTCTGGCAGTCAGTCAGTGTATTTTATTAAATATATATCTCGGGTTATATCGTCCCGTGTACACCCTAGCCGAGTCACGGCGAAGCACCTCCGTTCATTTACCGAAGGCGTCAGATTTATTGGGAACACTAAGTGAACTCGATCGCCGCCACAGCCACTAACGGCTCTCTACAATGTATTCCAATGTTAGAGGGTTGAATTTAATGACTGTACATTTAATTTTTGAATTGAATAAAAAGTACGCATTTTTATCCGACTGTCCCTGATGAAGGGTAATGTTTTTAAAAGACCATTTTGTATGGTTGGTTCTTACATTTTCAGGCATACATTGTTTTATCTTTTACTAAGAATGAACCGAGAATAAGGTGGCTACTACAAAAATCTTCCACAAAACATGTATTTATAATTCGTCGCGACGTCGTTCCAGCCATAAATATCAGTTTGCCGTAGTCCACCGCTCCGGCGCGGGCGGCGGCGGCTTAGGCCTCAGACGCCGCGCGTATGAGCCGCATTGTAAATGCGTCATTTGCGAACTTTCACAAACTACCAGAGATTTATTGCGCGGCGGCCTGGATTTGGTGGACACCTTGCTTTATCCGAGCTGGAGGGCCGATAAGCCGATTTGTTATAAGGTTTAGCTAGAAAAGAAGCTATGTCTGACACGGTTCTTTTGAATTTCAAACAAGGCAATATATTCGTTTCTTTAAAAAAAATAGGTAACATTAAAACAACTATAATTTTAAAAGCAACACTTACCCATTTTTTACATATTCATTTATAACTTCTCTACACTTAACCCATAAACTGTCAAGTTGTTTTAACCCTGCCCTTGCGCATCCGTTAAGGTGTGTTATGTTAGCGCGCTCGGGCGGGCGGCGCAGTAAAACTCGCGTAAACACCCGGTTCCGCCCGCTGCGTCCACCTGCTCACGACCAGATTGTTTGTAGTCCACGAGGTGAGGATTGCAGTGCGTGAGATGGCTCGATGGCTCGAACACTCCGTAATGACCGGTGTTTAGTTTACGATCGTAATACAAAAGGCGATCTGTTAGAACCATGGGAATCCTGTTCTGTTGTGTGTATACTACTAATAAACGTTACACGGGCTAAGATAGCTACTATCAAGGATAGGCTGCTGGACAGAGTACAATACCTCAAGATAGTATAAATATACCTTCTTCACAAGACACAGAGAGAAAATTCTATTATAATCTTTGAGTTTGAGTTTGGCGTACCTATCAAGAGACCATTATCTGATTTCTGATTCTGATGTCATATCACATTGCAACACTTTCTACACCCTTTACAATCTCATTTTACGCTAACAGAAGTAACCTTTTTCAAATTGTCACAATATTTACGCAGAGCAAATGCAACTTTTCCAAAAAAAAACCCTTTCCAAACAATTGCTGTCCAAACATGAGTGCGGCGGGGCGACCTCTCGCGGCGACACCTTGCCGCTGTTTATTTGTGGACCGACCAAGGACCGGTAAAAACTGACGCAATTGTTTATAGGGAACACATGGTGGCGAAAGGGCGAAGCCCATACATGATACCATTTGTCTCATGCTTTGTGATCAATATAAATTATATTTTTTTTACATCGCAAAGTGAATGTGGGTTTGGAATCGTGAATATGATTTAAACTATAAAAAATATCAATTAGCTTCGCTTCTATGTGACGTTTGAAGTCGTATTCCTAAAAAGTTAAAGATTTATTTTGTTTTTGTGTCGATAACTGTCAAATGGACGGGTAATTTGTTTACAAAAATCACGCCGTAAGTAATAGGATAGGAAAGTATAGGTATGTGTATTATATAAAATACCGAGATGAGTTTTGATGCTACGAGATCTATAATTCTGGGGACATAGTTCTTTAGTTTATTTAATGGAATATTAATATTCCGAGTATTTTAAGGTCTTGACAACCTACGTTCAAGCAAATGTAAATGCTTGTTGCTTGTATGTTGGCCTAAATCCCAAAAATCTTTCAAATCAAGATGTTCCCGTTAAAAAAAATATTTAAATAAAAAAATACATGCCTATTTTGAAAATGCACTCTAGAGCAGACAGAGGAAAAGTTCCACCGTATTCAAATCTCCGTTGTACGGACACTTGCAGACGTTCCATTATTCATGGGAGCCGGGTACCGCGAGGTAGCAAAGTGAAATGACCCCAGGTTAATAGAAATATTGTAATGGTGTTTATGTTGCTCCGGTTAGGGCGGCCTTATGTTATTTTAGACAGAGTGATACGGTTTTTATAACGATGTTTGTTTTGGCGGAATATTGAAAAAGGGATTTTTGATATTTTCAAAAGTAGGCAACTATTGTGCTAAGCTTCGGCTCGCTGGAGTCAGATATGTGTGGAGAGTAAAGATGAATTTCAAGAGCGTCGTATTTAAGGGCACCTTAGGCTCTACATACAGCTGGGAAAATGAAAAGAGTGACATGTCTTCCACCAAAACTATTCCTAGAAATATAGGACTATTTAAACGACAATCTTGAAAAGGACAGCGATTGATATGTTTACAGTGGAAATAGAAGGCAACTAGAGTAAGACTTGCTAAAATACTTATGTGTAAGTTAAAATGACAAAAATAATCAAGTAGAAACATACCTAAATACTTCATGAAGCAACCACCACAGAAACCTAAACAATCTCTCGCATTAATCAAACCGAAAATCCCACTGAAGTAACGAGGAATGCTGTTTACCAAACATTTACCAATCAACGATCATGTAGTTGCCGATATAAAAGCATCGTCGTATGGGCGCTGGGGCGGTGGGCGCTGGCTCTCCGGCGGCCGTATATTATCGTGTCATTATTATTTACATAGCATATTTTCTGCTTCGAGATGAGCAAACATGGCGCCCACTACGCGCAGTCCATTGGGATAAATCAGCTATTGGTATAGTCGGTGCGATATGGCGTGGGTTAGAAATGTTGTCTATCTAGAATTATTGTTAATTTATAGGTATGTATGTACTACTATTGATCTACGATGCAAGAATATTTGAGAAATTAATAATGACTAATAAAGACTAAGAAGTACTCCAACCAGCATTGCTCTTACAAGGTTTTCGGCTCAATATTTAATTCTCCAGTGTATAGGTATATCTTCATGTCAAGGCCAACTGTACTGTTATACTTAAGATTGGGTATTTAAAACCAAGTTCCGTCTTGTGGGCCATATTAGCGCTAGGACGCCATAGTATTTTTAGGGTCGCCATCATCGAAATGGATGAGGAGGACTATATATCTTCATGTGGCATACTATCAGCATCTACCTTTATTATAATTGCTATTGCTTTGATAGGAATTTGAAAAAAAAATTGTCGCTATAATATAGATATTTTTATATTTAACGCGAATACTACACATTGATATACAACTAATTTTACAGATTTTATCGCGTGTATATTATGTTTTTACGTTACCGACGTTTCGGCTGCTTTACAGCAACCATGGTCACGGGAGGACTAAGGTGTTTGACGTCCTAGTATCATAGTTTGAACTCAGGTACCCTCATATTTAGCTGTAAAACAGCCCAAAAGTCGGGAACGTAAAAACATAATATACTCGCGATAAAATCTGTAAAATTAGTTTTATTTCAATTGTTACTATATTAAAATAAGAATCACACTCAAACGCGCCACCTCTCACCGACTGTACTATATTTATGAATAGTAAGCGGCTGTATTAGATACACGTACGATATTATTGATAGCGTTTATTTTGTTCTTTCTTCAATCAAACTTGTGGTGGAATCACTGTCTGTTTATATTATGGCCCCATACTACTTCACCAGTTGACGTATATACACCTACGGAAATTAATGTAGGTACCTACGCACATTTTATTTCTGAACCCAGTGTGGTGTCAGAATGGTTTGTGATGTCGTGTGTCATCATTGCGTAAATAAATGTGTATAAATAAATATTTATCACAATAGTGTACGTACAATAATACTTGTAGACTTAGACCACAGACGCTGTTTTATACTTAGACCTCAAATTAGGTATTATTACTTGGATAGTATGAGCATTGAAAAGGAAAATACTATGATCAATACCTCATTATTTCCTGCAGTATATTTTTCGTCATACCCTTAATAAAGCGGTATCGTTAAAGGAACTTTATATAAAAATCCCTTAAACTCCGAGTCCGTAAATTATTAAACCGTATGAAAACGATGCTTCGCTTTGAAGTATCGTTTTCATGACAGTGTATTGTAGTCATAGGAAACCTTCGACTTAATATGTAGGGAAATCAAGGACCTATAAAAACACTCCTGAAATGAGTTTTAACTTCTATTTACGAAAGGGGTCTGCCCATTGAATAACGACTTAGGCGTATTCACTTTTATCAATACTGCGCATTGTAACATAACCAGGACTATAGAATCTAAAACAATTTGAGGTAGTACAGTTCTTTATAGGCATAATAAGGGAGTCGTGTCACCAAGGCTGGTATCACCGGCGGTTGGGGACATCGCGCACGACTTGCTCTCAATTAAAACCATTTCGTCCTGTCTGCGTACAGCCGAGTACACTCCAAAGATACTCGGCTTTGCGAACAGACAAAAGTTGATGAATTTTTGTAGGTTCTGAGTTTTCAAGTTGTCAGAAATTATGAAGGGGAAGGAGTGGCTAAAATAGCGCACCCGGCTTTTGATGAAATACAATAATTTATACTTGAATTAGTTAATATAATTATATAAATAACATTGAATGACCATGTCGTGAAGAATATGAGGACTAGATATAGTAATAACACAACTACGATCGTGAAGTCTCATCTTGAACAAATTTTAGTCTGATAATACACTTGGGACAGCACTGATAAATCATTTCCTCTATTATTAAGAATTTTAAGATACTAATACTATGTCATAATTAATAATAATTTTATGAATTCTATGATTCTTGGTTAATTTATAATAATTCCAGCCCTTTATAATGTCCTACTGCTGGGCACGGGCCTCCCCTCAATGCGAGGGGGATTAGCCCATAGTCCACCACGCTGGCCCCGTGCGGGTTGGCGGACTTCACACATCTTTCGAGGGGTTCTCTCAGATATGCAGGTTTCCTCACGATGCTTTCCTTCACCGTTTAGCAAGTGATAATCATGGCTGAAAATGAGATTCACACATGAAATGCCAGAGTTGCGAGCCGGGGTTTGAACCTGAAATTCTCGTTACAGAGGCAAGCGTTCTACCAACTTGGCTATCATTGCTACTTGGTTAATTTACTTGGTATAAAATCAATCAGAATCAAAGCGTCATATTATTGCTGGAAGTCGGCGGTCAAGCCAATTAGCTGGCTAATTGAAGGGCGCGCTTTGATGTGCAAGCCTTTGCCCAGCGATGCGCGCTGCAGCACTCCCGACCTGCTCCTTACCTGGGATGACGACTTATAATTATTTGATAGAATTATTTACACTGTATATTTAAGCTGCGTTAACTTTTTTAATAACTCCACTTGATCAAGACAACGTTCCGAGTAGCTTCAAAAAGTTGTCTTAAGAAATTATTATTTGGGTTAAAGTGCATACTCACGATTGCTATTTTAAATAATATGTATATTATTTAGTTGATATTAGGTACCTATCCCACTAATATTAGAAATGTGAAAGTTTGTTACTCAATCACGCCAGAACGGCTGAACGGATCTGGATGAAATTAAAATTAAAGGCCCAGAGATAGATTAAAGTCTGGAATAGCACATAGGATACTTTTATCCCGGTAAAATAGATGGTTCCCGTAGGATAGATTTGTTTTAAATTTTCA
The DNA here is from genome assembly GCA_905333125.1 of Pheosia tremula. Lineage (NCBI taxonomy): Eukaryota > Metazoa > Arthropoda > Insecta > Lepidoptera > Notodontidae > Pheosia > Pheosia tremula. The sequence continues at coordinate 10,609,126 of HG995405.1, forward strand.
TACTTGTTAATCGCGGGTAGCACTGCGGGGCGCAGCTAGTCTTCCATATTTTTTATACAAATAATGGTTAGAGAACGCGCTTAATATCATACAATTAAAAATCAAAACAGAATAATCTAACTTGCCCCTTATGTGTAGTACCTAACCCTCAAACGGCGCGTCTCGGGTCTTTCCGACCAAAGACATCGTTCGTGACACAGTGCGGATGTGCGCCGGCCGCGCGGTCAGCTTCCGTCCCTTTGACCTGCCTTTTGTACTAGCCCGCTCTAATTACAACATTACTCTGTGCCAGTATTATATGCTGCAGTAAACATATGCTTTATTTCAATGATTTAAAGTTTATTTTCTATTGTTGCAGCGCAGGAGTGAAGAGTTTAGCTTGAGGCGATGTGACCCTCGCGTTATTCGCAGGAAATCGCGCAAGACGAACTAGTTTTCAGTGACATTAGTGTGCGGAACCTAGGTATGTACAGCAGTGGATTAAACTAGTAGTGATCTTATGTCATTTATACTCATAAGCAACTAGAAAACCTCTTAAAATAATATCCGAAAACCTAACATTCTTTATACATAGAACGACCTGATGAGCTCAGTAGGTAGTGACTCTGTCTTCTACGCCGAGGGTTCCGGGTTCAAATCCTGGTAGGAGACAATTTTTGTGTGATGAGTATGCATGTTAGTACCTGAGTCATGGATGTTTAATATATATAAGTATGATATACTGAGTTCGCCCTCAGTCCTTTATACGGTTACCTATAATACATGCGTTGCTTAGTGAGGGACCTTATAGTTGGTGTGTTCGTCTGGCGATATTTATTTATTTAGATACAGCCACGTGCAGTATAACTTGTAATAATTGTAATGACACATTCCAAAACATCAAGTCATATTTTAACCAAAGCTTTCATCCCAAGATTATGTACCAAAATATTAGGAAACACAAACTTTAGTTACAAACAAACAATATACACATAGGTAAACACCTCAATTTACAATTTTTGTTTTCAGAATGGTCACAGGAAACGGACATTACGTGTTGCGTGACTACGGGCAGCGGGCGAGCGGAAGTGACGTGCGCGAGCAGGTCCCACAGACCACTTCCGTCGCTTTGACAAACAGCCCCTAAGATCGGTGATGGCGGGTTAAAAGGGATATATTGGAGTTGAAATATGCTGTATTCTTTGATGTCAATGAAATGTTGGTTTTTCCACCGTACCTATGCAAATATATTAAAACGGTTTATTGATATTAATTAAGTTTATTAACTAAATGACTGTCGTGATTAATATATATTGATTGTAGCTACTTACCTACGCCTTTCTTAACGTGGTTTTCCTCTTGTCCTGCAAGCAAAGTCGTGTGATCACACATTTGTTGAATAAATTAAAATTTTGCTTCAATTGCGTAAGTTATAGGCCTTTTGCTTACTAACTAGCCTTGTGAAGCCACATTTTCTGGCTCGGTCAGTTCGTGGCCCAATGCTAGCGCTGACTTGACCCAGCGCTGTCTCCTGTTGTTTGACACGCTGTCACTCCGGCTGCTTGCACTAATTTCACGTCAACTGAATGCTTGGATCAAAACAAAGGCTGATGCACGAGGCATTTGCAACAAGTATACTCGTAAGGCAGCGCGGCTAATCTGTACACGGCTATTATTGTGCGTGCTACACTTTTGCTCTTTTTAATAAATTCCTTATCTTTTTGTATCCTTTATTTAATATATTCAAAGATTCCCGATGTATAATATATTTCTGATGATAAGTGCATTATAAGAAAATAACAGTGTAGTATTCGTATTTTTAGAGAAACACAATTTTAGTAGACATTTTTGACACAAAAACCAAATTCGCCATTTTGGAATTATTTATCTGGCTGTACGCGGAAATGGAAGGGTCCCCATGGGATGGTGAAAACACAAAATTGTACTCGTATGCGTACGAAGTCGCGGGCACAGCTAGTAGATACCTTTTTTAATATGTCACTGCAACTGCGTACTTCATTAGTGAAAATAGACGATCCCTATGACACCTACCCAAGTCCCCGTTAATTAGACAATAATTTGGGTACGTTCACAACAAACGCCGACTTATAGGCTATTAAGAAATTGTTCGCGCTCGGACCTCTCCAGATGTGAGAGGGGGCAGCAGGGGGTGAGACGAGGGGGTAGTTGTTGGTTATTTGCGTAAAGTTTCCAGCGCCGTGTGTGCCGCCACCCTTAAGGGGATTGCGATGCGATATACAGGGTGACAGTGAAACTGATTGAAATTAAATGACACTAAAATTTTGATAAAATATCTTAGTTAGATATATTTTATCTCAATTCCTTTCACTTATGTTATTATAGTAACGCGAAAGCATGAGTGTGACAAAATTGTAGATATATTGCAAAAAAAATCTTTTATTTTATGGTGCTATGATTGCCATGATACTGCTGACTTCATGACAATATTTTGTTAACCTACAGTATTGAAAATAGGTCAGTGAAATAATTTTCAACAGTCATTTAAGAACTTTCGTTTCGTATCTAATGTCAATTCAGCGTTTTAAAAAATAAACTATAAGTTTATTCCACAAGACATGTGATCGGGCCTCCCCCTGTGCACACAAGTTACATGGGATTTGTAGCCGCACTCACAAGTCAGGGGTCAGAATTGTATGAGGTGTTTAAAGTCGGGCCGCGGCCGCTTCTTAGGTAAACTGAGTGGACAACACCCCACCCACCCCACGCACCTACTTGCTACGAGTAATCAACAAATACTTGGACAAATGTTAAGGCAGTGGCAGTTTTATAGTAATATTTCGAATATATTTATAGGATAGGACTTAAGAAAAAAAAATGTAATGACAATTTGTAGGTGCCCCCGTAGGCCTATACGAAATAAATGATTTGACTTTGACTTTGACTTTGGATCAATACAATTCAGTGCCTACGTAGGTAGTTGGTAGGAAATTACATTCCATGAGTGTGGCGAATAAAAATCTAACGCTCGCCCTAATCCGATGACCCTAGAGATTTGAAATGTGCATGGAGGATTGTTTTCCTCGAGTAGATACCATAGATATCCGCTGGGGGATTTTTTGGAAATTCGACCTGCAAGCGGGTGATAGCGGGCGGGTCAAATTTGCTTAATCTTTTTTTTAAGTTAAGATCGGGCGCATGGCTAGTAACATTTCAAATTATGTATGATTTAAAAATAAGTCAGTCCGCTGAGATTGGACGTTACATTAGGTTACCATGCAGCAGGACCCCGACTAATGTCGTGAAATGGGAATTTTCACACAGGACTTGTGTAATAAAAGCGAATGTCTCCACAAAAACCTATCTCATTTAGAAAGCAAATTACAGACAGCTTTGGTAAAGACTTGTACAAAACTATATAGAAACTTTGCCCCTCAAACGTGTTGTTTAAGAAACTACCCACACTCCAATAATAGGCACATACGAATCTATAAAGTAACCATGCGTATTTAGCATGTGTAGCATCGGATTAAAGGCTCGTACGCAAATAGACGGAGTTGGCCCACCAAGTTCTTGTTCGGAAAGTGGTTGCGGACACGGGAACTATTCGCTGTGTTTGCCCTTTGACCGGCTCACACACTACGCTGGCAAAACGCTGGATCGTTGTAGCGCTAACTAGAACCTTGAGTCTATACATTTCATTAAAAAAATTAGTATTCAAATAGTTAGTGTGGTGATCTTCTTTATTTGAAAATGCATAGTGCCACTGTGGGGACATAGTTGCACCTACTGCTACTGGAATATTGACGAAAGGGTTGATTTTTCCTTGTCAAATCAATTACAGAAGCTATTTTAAATTTATTCTTAAGTTTTATAATATTCGACGCTTATATCATCACGGGGAGTCCCATTAAAAGACACAATAGACTTTATTGCATATTGATGCGTCACGCCGCTTGTTTAAAACTTAAATAAATTGGACGGCAACGTTTACTTGACTGAGTGCGTTATAACTCTTAAAGCAGCAACGGTCCCAGTTGTACAAGTAGCGCTTCTATTTCCAAAGCATCGGACACAGTCCGGAGTTACAAGGAAACTGCTCGAATCAACTAATCGCACCCTAAATAGATACAGTTTAGGGTCTTACGGCTATTGTCCGAACATTTCCATTCAATTAAAGTTCTTCGCTAGTTCGGTTACTGTTGGGCTTGTTACGTCTTCAATGTATGTTTAAAATTAGTTAATACCTAACCCCCAAATTTATAAAAGTTTTATAACTTTATCAACCATCTATAAATTTGGGGGTAAAGCTTTCGCCGAAAGTTAAAAATGTCTGCCGAAATATCGTTTCCACATTCAGCCCTGCGTGGATCAATTCTTTTAGTTTAAGTGTTAAAGGGCCTTCAAAGGAGGTAATCGTCCTTAGTTCCAAAGCTTAAGCACCTAGCTAAGCACCATATATAGGCAGGCTGTAACTTGAACTTGTGTACCATCGAGCTGAATTTAATTAATCCGCCAAGCTGTTAGTGATGGCCGAGTGGGCACAAGGCTACCTTCTTGCACTTTGAGATGTGGCTGATACATTGGCGGTCGGGTTAAAATCTCTTTGTACCTGAGCGTGGATATGCGCATGTGTGTACTTTTGTACATTCTAGATTATCAGCTATTAAGATAGTACAGACAACGTAGCCGGTAAGCCGGTGGATGCGAGTGGCAGAGGACCGTGATGTGTGGAAGTCGTTGGGGGAGGCCTATGTCCAGCAGTGGACGTGTATATCGGCTGATAGATAGATAGACAACGTAGAGCAATAGTTTATTTTATAATTTGGAGAGTGGACCCAGTAGAGCAGAGCTCTATGGTCTTGTATGATGGAATGCTGTCAAAGTCATCTGTCAGGCGGGATTTATAAAAAGGAGAATATACGGAGGTGTCGCCCCCCAAACATTTTGAAGATCTTTTATTTTAATTATACCTACAATACCATGAAATACTGCAGCCGCTAAGTTACAAAGTTTTTTTTTTTAATTAGGGTTATTAAAATAGTCCCGTTTACACCAATCCCCGTTTATCTCCAGTATGTATTATTGATTAGTATTAAGAGGCAACGGAAACTTTGATTGGACGTATTCATGCAAGTTTCGAGCCACCGTTGGAAGTCTGAGAGGAGACTGCAACGAACTGAGCCGGGCGGTTTTATTAGTTTAAGCTTCTGAGACCGGGATTTCGGTAAGTAGGTAGGCTATCTCTAGATTATTGTAGAGTAAAGAAATAACGTATACGTTCTGATGTTACGTATTTTGATGCGGTGGCGATTTCAAATCTATACAGTGAGATCTCTATGAAATAATTTATATGGTATTTATTAAACACATAATATAAAAAAGTGTAGGATGATTAAAAAATATATTTAAACTTTTTGTGACGTTATATATACTACGTTGCGTTATTTCAAATTAAATTTCAATTCGATGTTTATTTTCTATTAACAAATACACTTATACTAATTTATTTAGATATATGAATAGATTATCAATACCGCATAGCAACATAATTATTACTAATATATTATCTCGCGGACATTATGCATACACAGTGATATGAATCACGTGAACAAGGTAACAGCGATTGTTAACGACTCGAACATCTGTCGCGTGCGGTTGTACCTTCAATGGACAAGTTACAGCTGTCACCGCGGTATTGCCACATATTGTAGTAGCAGCTTAAGTATAGTATCACTTATAAAGGTTGACTTTTTGGGGTAGTCGAAAAGAAAGGTTATCGATTTTGTTTTATTTTCCGAAATATGTTTCTTTGAAATGTTGGAATATTACCCATTATGTGTTCATAATATTGCTTGAGTGTAGGAAAATTAAACTAAATAGTAAAACATGACTTTGCCAGTTCTCCCAAGAAGTCCGGTTATTTGTCAGTAAAGTATCTTCAATTTAACTTATAGGGTTAGGGGGGGGGGGGTTTATTAGGCCTGTATATAATTTCACATGTTTGATTAAAAAAACCACTTGACGTTGGGGAAATACCTACCCAAAAGTTGGAAATGCCAATTTCTAAAATACAAATAACAATAATGTAAATTTATTTAGAACTAGCTGTTGCCCGCGACTTCGTCCGCGTGGTATTTAACAAAGACAACCGTTGAAAACAGCCAGCTCGCCCATTCTGAGCCCGCGGGACGCATTGCAGGTTGTTGCTATCAAACTTAATCAGGCGCTGCGCTGCAACATTGGTTTTAATTTTTTTTCGTGAGATCCTATTTTTTTTTCTAAAATAAAAGTAGCCTAATTTACTCCTTGTTACATCAGCTATCTGCCAGTGAAAGTCCAGTCAAAATCGGTCCAGCCATTTCAGAGATTACCCGGAACAAACAGACAGACAGACAGACAGACAAACAAAAATTGTGAAAAATGTTGTTTCGGTATAGGTAACGTGTATACATCCAAATGCACTTAGTAAAAAGCGGTTATTTTAATATTACAAACAGACACTCCAATTTTATTTATATGTATAGATGTATAGATAAAGAAAATTAGCACAAGGCCCTTGACATTAATACATAGGTCAACAAGGATTCCAATAAGGCATTGCATGAGAAATGAATTATGTAGTTATTAGTCATTAGATAATGTTTATTGAATAGGTGCAATATTTATATATTAATATTAATATTAAATAATACGTTCCTTAGAAATTATGCAAACACAAACAAGGTGACTAATTTAATTCATTGATTCATCAAAAATAAACATGTTTTTCACATCAAATTAAAAAATTCACACATTAATTATAATATTGAATAACAATTCACATTGTAGGATTTCTGGTGAATCCCCGACGAAACAAAACGCGTATACGCAGGTTTGAAATATTACAAAAACAAGGCTTATTATTATATTTACTAAACATCTAACATCTTTCGTCCCATACATAATACAATTAAAGTACAAAAGGTAAGAGTGACTCGGAAACAAAACAAAATATGAATGCGCATGTGTGTATTCAGATGAGCTAACCGAGAGCTTCGAGACAAGCCAGCGGCGTCTACCGGTAACCGTCGCGTCGCTTGCGCAGGCGACGCGCCGGTGACTAACAATCTAACAACCGTTCTTTGTCCTGAATATTAAGTGATGTCATGCTGAAAACTAGTGTCAAGTTTGTAAACCGCAAACAGATAGCATAAGGAATGTTAATCTCATATTTGTAATTGTAGGTACTATGACGTACTTGACTCACGTGTAGCCATTAACTTGTGATTATATACTTAAGATTAGTTACAGCTACTCGAACCTACCAAGTCGTTCCTACATTGTTCTTACATACCCATAACAATCTACTGCTCGAAAATGTAAAAGATCTTTTTAAAAACGAGCTACCATGGAGTTTCTCGCCTGTTCTTCTCCATTGGAACGGCATTCCGAACGGGTGGCAATGTTTTAGCTTTGGTTTTGTAACAATTCTTCTGATTCCGACGGTAACGCCAACAAGTGTTTAGAAACCTGCTTTTTGGAACAAGTACCCATAGGAGCACCGCTGGTATGACAGTAGTATGCTTATCACCACAAACATGTACAGGTTAAGTCTAACTGTCTCTCCTTCTACCAAAAACTTTAGTTTATTTCTTTCACTATCTCACACTATTTAGTTTTGAGTCGTGTGTGAGCTAAAATTGTTTCATAGCTTGGTGTTTGTACGTCGCGACAGTTTATTGTAATCTCAAGCTGCGTGTTTGAAACTGCAGCAATAATATGTTATTTCAATTTTAAAAAGTGACTTATTCGGACATTTATTTTCTCGTGTCATCTTCAACAGCCTTGCGTAGTGTGGGACCGTACTATTGTTGGTGTGTTCGTCTGGCGATATTATTATAATATTATTTTGTAAATATTCAGTGTGGTGATCTACATAGAGACTTGTTTAGGTAGAGATTTATGTTGCGCTGTAATAAAACAACCGATCGTAAGATAGAGTAAGTTGGTGGTGAACATAAAGTATTAAGTAGACATTGAGCTTAATACTCCTGATCTCAGCTCCCAAAAGCCAAATATCTCTTCTAGAAATTACACTAATTTTACAGCCGATTAAACACCTCTGTGTGTTTCAACGCTGAGGAGTTTCATGTAGCAGATGATAAGCATGATCGAATAAGAAAAGAATTTGAACACTTACACTTGCACTTAAGGCAAGTATAAATAACAATTAATATCAACTTTACTCACAATGAATCACAAATTTTATTTATAGTTTGATGAATGTCCAGTCAATTTAGAACATTACTCATGTAATGTAGGTGTTTTTAAATAACAAACAGTTAAGTACATGTCGAGAACTTGTAACCGTTGTTTTTGTCACAATGAGGCATACATTTTTTTATAAAATGTGGTAGGTAATACAAAATTTAAAGGAGGCTCCAATTAAAACGATCGTTCTTCTAACTCTTCTCATTCGTAGTCTTTCTTACTCGCTCTGAAAGTTTATAAGCTCTACCATCCTGCTTCCTACTAAATTCTTAAGATATTCTTGCGTTATGGCTGCTTAAGCTTTCGCCATTACTAAGGCACTAGTAATAAAAGTATGAACTCCATAAATTATCCAATACAGTCAAAGAATGATTTAGTCTTTAGCTGGCAGTACATAGAGTGTAATGTAAAAGACAGTCAAGGAATTAAAAGTCACCTACATGTTATATAAGGTAATTAAAAAGTATGTGCGCCTCGACACCGCCAATAAAAGAACAAGTGTGTACCGGCCATGTGCGGCCCGTTCTCACGCGGCACCCGCGCCATAGACCAGCTATGGGTTAATGAATGTAGAAATGACATTTCATTTATTCTTCTACAATTACATTACTAAACATACCGTGCAAATGAAAATTGGGAACTAAACCTCCACACACAGACACAAAATGAAAATTTGTAGGAAGGCCTAACTCATTGTTTTCTAATATGATTTGTTAAGTTGCTCATGTAACGCGAAAAATTAAATGAAATATCATTTCATCATCATCAAATTACAAACTTTATTTGTAAATGTGCAAACTATGTAGTCGTTAATTTGTCGATTCTGTACCACCTACGTAGTTCTTCCTTTCAAGTGGTATCACCCGTAATTAGCTAATCTTTGTCAGCATTGTATCGAGGTCGCACATGCGCCGACGCCTGTGATTCACATCGCACCGCGTTCGTTAGCCGCCGCCGCCGCCGCCGCCACCGCCGCCGCCACCACCGCCGCCGCCTGATAGGTGCTGTACACATCTGTACGCCGCAATCATTAGCGGCCATGTACCTACATGTACTACTGAGAATTCTGCGCTCGCCGTCCGAAATCTCGTTATGATGAGCTAATTAGTTTGGTAAGATTGAATTTCTGGTTTGCACGTGTCTAGTAATTTAGGTACTTATTTTGTGTAGGCATAAACAAGAGAAAACACTTGATAAATGTATATAGTCTAGCCACGCTGTTCCGCAATATAGAGGAAAATCTCCAACAAGTAATTGTAACTATATGATGGTTTTTGGTCGTTTATATCAGTTCATGGCTGATGACCGTGATCGGTGGTAGTCATCAGGGAGCGAAGACTCTCGCAATATTTATTTCATCTTAGTGAGTATACATATTATAATGATATCGCCACAGGTCCAAACCCTCTGTATTATACTTATTTATTAATTTAAAAACCTAAAAGTACATTTTCCAAAATAAGTAAGCGGGAACAGCAGTTTTGTAATGTAAATACTCAACCACCCACATGAACTGACAACCCACCAGTACCTACTAATGACCATTAACAACCACGAGTGTATCAGATGCTAAGCAATAAAGGAGTCATCAACTCACGCGATCCGCGCCGGCGATGGGCGCAGGCGCAGCGTGTGGTGACACTCGAGTCACTCGATCTAATTGAGCCGAGCAACGACCGGCGGCGCGAGCGCACCTTGCGACATGCGACACATCGGCGCAACATGGCGGCGGCGGTGTCATTAAAAGTGATTGATTGTAATAAATGAGAGTTCATTGTTATGACATTCTTCAACTGATGTACCTAAGTAAAGTACTTGCCAAAAGAAGATATAACGTAGTAACCTCTCCTTCTAGATCTATGCTAAGGCATGATAAATTCTATGTATAATTGATAGAACTAGGCGATACTTGGCGAACTGATGTCTGAGAGGAGTTCGGTGTTATTGCCTTCTTTAATTATCGATCAACTTGTTTGTTTTATAATTCGAAAAGTTGACAAGCCGAGGGTCAGCGGTGGTTCCCTCTTCCCCCATTTGCTTAAAATTGTATGTACGTAAAAAGTCTTCATAAAGCTGCAAAACTAATAGTTTTGATTGGGCGCAACTTTTATTAAAAATATACGATCTATATGACTTTGAGCCAGAGGAAATCTATCTTAAATTAGAAACGGAACGATATTAAATCTTTTCACCAGTAGTAATACAGTATATTTTGCAAGAAATGTGGGGGTTCCATCAAAGTCCTAACCAGACCAGCTTTTCATCAGTCTAGTGACCAAAAGCATTCACTTTAATAGAGCCAAAAACATCTGCTATGTGAGCAAAGATTGAAGAAGATTCTCACGTAAATAAGTAACAACCCAATTATCTACTCACACAGTATAAATAAAGCTAGGTATTAGAGTGGATCGTTTTGACAGAGTGTATCATAACGGGCCGTGAGTCACGTATACTGTGACAGACGCGCCACGATATCTACCACGCGGCTGGCAATCGCACTGAAATATCGGAACTGTGGAGTGGCCTTTACTTCACTGTTTTGCAAGCAACTGATAAATAGCTGAAGCTGAATCATAGTAGCCATCTATAACCTTAAAATTACCTACACTTAAATGTCTACTCTGCAGTATATTTTATCATGAATCTAGCTACTAAAATTTCGATAGAAAACCTACTAACAACAATTATGAATAGATACCAGCACACACGTAACAAAACATGTAAACACAATGAAACGAGTTTACTGAAAAGTGAGATAAGGTTTCTTTTTGATTTTTTCACGGACGGTATTGTTGTAAACAATTGGGATGAAAGTACCTGCCCGTGATACCCACTCATTTGCAATAATGAACTGTCGTCAAATGTTGATATTGCTAACTCTACCAGACGCTTACTGTAATGATACCATTTAATAATCACATTTTTCTATGTGTGTGTGTGTGATGCGACTATGATTATAGTTTAGCGTCGACTCCACGCATCTTAAGCAGTTAGGTGGAGCAACAATTAACAGTTCGGCGGGTCAACAGCGCTGGCGACGACGCGCGCATACCGGTCAATTCGAGCAATTGTGCACGCGCAGACGTGGGAACGGCGCCGCGGTGACTCACCTCCGACATTGCTCAGGGAACTATTTATAAACTATTATTGTAGGTAACGTATGGAAGTTTTGGTGTCCTGCGAATCACTATGCTTAATAATCAGACCCTATTTCAAATGTTACTAAAATACTACAAACTATTTCCATGCTGTTAGTCTGTAACTAATAATGCTATGCTTCAAACTTAATTTTCTAGTGAGCCCTCGCTCAAAAGTTATCGTGTTTGTAAGCTCTTCAAAACTGTTTTTATTTACTACCTGGCAAGTAATTGCTATAAACTGCATACAAAGAAGGTTTTCTCTGAAGTCATTGAAGTATTTTTGAGACAAAATTACACAAGAACTATATTAATTCAAAAAATTGCTGACGTACTGCTTTTTTTACCCAGACCCTTATTAAACTCTTCATATTCCGTGTCACTATATCAGTCTTTATATCAGTACTAACACTGGGAATTTTTACCGCACAAGAACATCTAAAACCATCTTTCCCGAAAAAATTAAAAGTGATTCTTCCCCTCTTAAGCACCGCAAAAAAATTCAAACAAATCGCTTGAGCCGTCGCAATCCGTAGCTCCGACAATCAGGCAGGTATTCCCGACAAATTGGCCTTAATAAAATACTCGGTCTAATTAACGAGGCTCGCTCGCCGAATTCCGCGGGGATGTAAGGCCAGGGGAATGAATTGCCTTCTTGGGCCGAAAGTGATCTGGGTTTAATTGCGCCAGTGGGGAGCGGACCGTCATCGCTAATTGTGACATTTTTCAATGTTTTCACGTAAATTTGTTTATTCTTTTTATATAACGACTGGTAAAAAGAAATAGTTCAAAGTGTTCTGAACTGCTTTGAATGTTGTACACTGGCTGCCGAATACGCTCTTAATACTTTATGATCTTCTATAATTGACAAGCAAAACGCAAAAATAAAGTTTTTTCAAACCGATGTCAAACCGTACGTGTTATTAATCATTTTTTGTATTAAAATATTATTTCATATTATTTTTATATAAAATGGATGTCACGTATCAGTACACTAAGCTGCGATGTGCCTTCGGGCGGCAGCCAATGTTCTGCGAGCAGGGTCCCGACATGTGCGACTCCATCGCGGTGGACCCCGCGCAGCACAAGGCCTACATCCTGCGCAACCCAGTGCACAAGGAAACACAGAACACGCGCACTTTCTCAAAGAACACTGTTAATACTATTCGGTAAAATTACAATTTTAATATTTATTAAACGGAATCATCATTATGCTTAACATTTTGTCTCTATGCTATTCAATTCATAAAGGTTTACTCCCCAATTCATAAAGGATTTAACCTGAGAAGAAAACTGATTGTAATAAAATTTGATAGTTATACTTATTGCACTTGGGAATTATGCGTATTACCAATCCCATGAAGTTTTACTTTTACTTGTTAGCGCATGAGTTTAGGTAATGAAGGTTTCGGTATGTGTACAACAGTGCGGAGTACGCCAACGCCGGCGCCAACCACGGCGAGGGCGGATGGCCGAAGGACGTAAACGTAAACGACCCTGAGGCGACACAGAGGTACCGGCGCCGAATTGAGAAGGAAGATGGCTATATCCATTGTGTGATGGGTGTCGCTCCGGTAAGTATCTGGTGTTACTCCCTCCTGAGGTAGTTACACTATCATCCTGAGTGTACACCAAGGGGTCTTCTCTATTTTTAATCATACTAGCACGCGATTTTATACTCGTGCAACCTTGTTTTGGTTTTGGAAATATTCTCAATGGCTGCGTGGCTATTTTACAAAACATTCGTTAAATAGCCATGTTATTCTTCTAGTTTATGTCGCCAGACCTTGTTGAATGTTTATCATCTCAATCATTTTCATACATTAATGTTGTCGTTCGCAGAACATGGAACACTACGTGTTACAAAATAACGCTATCGACATGTATCGTACCTACTACACGGAGATGTCCACAGCTGCTCCTTTGGAACGATGCTCGTGTCGAACGGTGAACGTGTACCGCGACGTGAAAGCATCCCGCGGGCCGAAAAGACCCGTCAACTCCATATGCTGGCAGCCTGAAGGCGGACAACGCCTCGCGGCCACATACCTCAACGTTGACCTTAATAGGCAACCCATGGCCGCATACAACGGGTTCATATGGGATGTCGAGAACAACACCGATCCGGAGATGACGCTTGAAACTCCTAGTGGAATGCTTGATTTGCAGTTCTCTCCTCGCGATACCAGCGTAATGGCGGGCGGCCTTATGAATGGACAGGTAAAATTCGTGCCTTTCATTTCTGAGGTTATCAAAGGTTTATCAAGCCATATTATATAAAACCCACGGAACTATCCAACAGGTGGCGGTATGGGACCGGCGCTCCGGCACTTCACCAGTCTCCATATGCCCACCGCACGTTGCACACCGGGACCTCGTTCGTAAGGTGCTTTTCATCAGTGCCAAGTCTGGCCAAGAGTTCTTCTCAGGAGGCCCCGATGGCGTGTGCAAGTGGTGGGACATGCGTAAAATGGACGATCCGACTGATGAGATGATTATGGACGCGGTGAAGTCGTCCTTTGATTCTCAAACTATGCCCAACGCGAATGGGGTTAGCATGATGGAGTACGAGTCTACTCTACCTACGAGGTTTATGGTCGGCACTGAAAATGGACTAGTACTCGGAGCCAATCGAAAGGGAAAGACACCGTTGGAGAAGATATCGGCTAAGGTGCCTAATATGTATTCTTATAATAATTCAGCTTTTCCCTATGTTTAACGTCCACTTATATTTAAAAACCATTTGTGTCCAGTTTGAAGCCCACTATGGGCCGGTATGGGCGGTAGAACGCAACCCTAACTTCTTGAAGAACTTCCTGACTGTGGGCGACTGGACGGTGCGCGTGTGGAGCGAGGATTGTCGCGAGTCCGCCATCATCATGTCTCCGCCGCAGCGACACGCCATAACGCACGGCACTTGGAGTCCAACACGGTGACTATCTCTTTCTGTTTTCTTCCTAAAACCACTAGAGCTAGATTTAAGTAGCACAGTCCATTCAGAGAGCAATATAGCCAAATTCCTCGACATAAAACTAACCCCCAAATTGATAGACGTTTTATAACTTTATCAAACATCACATAGTACTGCGCATAAGAGTTTTGCATTGTGCAATTATTATATGACGTTTCATAAAGTTCTAAAACGTCTATAAATTCGGGGGTAAGACCATGACCTTAATCTTCAAAGTTGGTCATAGTTATAGCCAAGTTGGTCGAACACTGGCCTTCAAGGTCTACATATTCAAACCCCAGTTTGCACCAATGAGTTCTTCGGATTTTCCTTCTTTTATAATGTTACCACTTGCTGGCCGGTGATGTCAAACATCTTAAAGAATCTTGCATGTCTTTACAAAAGAAACTCTCCAATCCATACTGGACCAGAGCGGTGGTATGGCCTCAATTTTCTCCGTATTGCAGAAAAGCATGCCCGATATATGACATGATGATGGAAATAGACGCGCTTCAATCATGTATTAGGACTAAATGTCTTTTGTGAAATATGGGCGCACTGGAGCAGGACAGGAACTATTACAGTGGTGACCATTGGTTACTATTTACAAGTTGATTTCATCAGATTCTTCTGAGCGACTATGTAGTTCTCGATAGTGTTAGAGTAATATATCCAATGTTGAACCAGAGGGTCGCTGCTGTTGCTGACGCAGTCGGACGGCGGGCTGACGCTGTGGGATCTGCTGCGACGTCAACACGAGGCCACCCTCTCCATGCATGTGTGCGACGAGCCGCTGCGGCGTGTGAGCATGCACGACGGTGTAAGTACACACACACACGCAAAGAAGCTTTACCTTGGCATCGGCGAGTAAGCTTTCATTAGTACTCTGTGTTCTAGGGGTTTTATATCGGTAATTATCAATATTTGTTTAACCTGTTACTGCAAGCATTACCGGTTTTACCGGTTACTATCTCAAAGTAACCGGTTATATAACCTTAATTAACTAATTCATTTGAGTGCCTCTGCATCAAATCGTGCTCTAATTATCTTCACCAGCAGCGGTGCTTTTGTTGAGTGAGGTCAACGAAAATTTCTTATTAAACGGTTCCAATTTTACTCCCACTAACCATTTATTATCAGTCATATTAACAAATTTACTACGAATACCGATTCCTTAATGAACCGATTAGTAACCGATACAAATTGGTTTGGGGTCAATGCATGAAACCGGTTATATTTAACAAGTTATTGAGCTTTGGCTTCGGTAACACTTTCTATGCAGGGCACTCTGGCTGCGTGCGGCAGTAGCACCGGAAACATTTACATGGTTGAGTTATCGCAAAACTTGTCGGAGTCCAGCAGAAGCGAGAAGTCTATGATGACCGTCGTAAGTATCAAGCGCTGCTTAAATAAAAACATTAAGGTCCTGCTTTCAATGCAAGCGGACGAATTGTCCATTGCCTCATGTTCCTATAACTCCAATTGACACTATTTTGTTCTCCTTAGCTGTTGGAACGTGAGAGCAAGCGCGAGCGCATCCTAGAGGCGCGCATGCGTGAAATCCGGCTAAAGATGCGACAAGCCGAGGAGGGCAGTCCTGTGCACTCCGCTACAGATCTGGATGCGACAATGGGTGACAAGGACCTGGCCGAGGCCACTACGGACTTCTTTGCGTGCACTAAGAAGGAGCTCGCTTCTATGTAACGCGTCGTGCTCGTGTCGTGCCCACGTCGTTGCAATGTCGTGGCGATATCGGCTGTTACATGTGGGATCGTTTTTAATGCTTTTGGATAGTTAGTATTGTTAATTGTATTTGTTATTAATATTATTTGTAACGCCAACTATTATTGTTAATTTATATTTAATATTGTTTGCAATTCATTTTGCAACTCTATAACGCATTTTATAGGTAGCTTTTAATTTTTTCTTTAAGTTTATAGAAAAATGTCTTTAGAACTATTTAGACGATTTACATTTAGACAAGTACGTATTTACGTACTGATGTAATGAACCTTTTGTAGAACTATTAAAGTTTGAAATGTTTTACGCCTGTTTTTTATGCCATGTTATACTGCTGAACGCAACCCTACCTGTTCACTTCCTAGCCTGTGTCTATGTATTGCATTGTGACCCCTTGTAAGCAGACAGCAGACAAATCCCATGCTCTGTCATATTTCAAACACCCAATAATCACACTGGAATACGGACTAATAAGAAAAGTTTCAATCAGATTGGCAACTATAGCGCGGTTTCAGAAGTAGTTCAACAACATGCAGGTTCAATCTGGGGAGATGCGTATCTCTCGCAGCCTCCAGCGGTCCACTTGATTTATGCGATGAGTTAATCCTACTATTTACTAGTTTTAGTGGAAGGTAAAGAGGGACTTTTTCCTTGGACCCTTAGGCCTGTGCGTGGGACGGCCCAGGACGTAAGCGGTAAGAGGAATAATAATACGCTAATATTACCTATATGTAGAGCCATTCGTATATAGCTACACGTTGAATGGATAGTTCCAAAATAATTTAATTATTTATATAAATGTGTATTACCTATATCCTATTTCTTTATAAAATTATAACCACCCGAGATTCTCCAATATTGAGCAAAGTGATTTAACATGTCAGGACTAATTAATTATATTTAATACGTACGTAACTTTGCTTGCCTGGAAACCCAGCAGCTACCAGCTCTGTAGCTGTGTAGTCATGCTCCTCCTGCGCTTGTACCTTGTACCATCGAACAACTAAGAACGGTTATCAGTCAGCGCGCGTGATGTATGTCGCAGGAGCAGGCGGGGACGAGGGACACCGGCCGCTGGTAATTATCTATTTCACTCTACTAAGTATTTGCTTAATCACTGAACACTTTATCATTGAAATTTAGTATTTTACGGTGTAAGGGTCTCTTTGTACTTTAGTAAGTACATTAATTTTGCATAAACAGGTATCCACACCACACAGTCCTTTTCTATCATTGGTGATACATCACCAATGATAGAAAAGGACTCGATGGGATCATCATCTGTCACTTTTATGTATTAAGGGAGTGAACATAACTCGACGTAGTAGAACCACAAGATTGCGTCCTTATTTCGATAGTTCGAACACACCAACCATACGGTCCCACACTAAGCGATGCTTGCATTATCGATACCGTACAATGGACTGAGGGTGAACTCGGTATATAATACTAATATAGATACTAAACATCCGTGACTCGGGTACAAACATTCTTGCTCATCACACGAAGTGTGTGTCCCTACCAGGATTCGAACCCAGCACCGTCAGCACAGAAGGCAGGGCACTACCCTCTGAGCTAATCAGCTCGTCAAAATTATTACGTTGATGTCTATTTAAGTGTTTAGAATACCATTTGGGGATTATGTATGTGAACAATACCTAATAGTTCGCATTAACCTACAAAAGATCTTAGTTATATTAAATACTGACATCTCATCTACGCACTGAGATATCACCGATGTCAGTGACTCCGCGTGCCGGAGCCGGTGCCGGCTGCAAATGAGCACATTCATATGCAGGATCCCGTCGCAGCTCAATGTCTTTATTTGATCCACTTATTGTGGCACGAATTAAGTTGAGTGCCGCCGTGCACTCGGGAGGAACGAACAACCTTTATACATACTCTTAAAACAGACGGTATGATATAAATTTGGAGCTTGACCACAGGCAGTCTCCGAAAATAAGTCGAACACAAAAAGGTATCATGCATCACATCTCGCTGGTACTTTCTCTAATCATGATCGTTCCCAATAGTTCTTCTTCTTATTTCTTTACCAAATGAAATGCTATGAAATACAATGGAATAAGATGATATAGGTATGGCCTCACCCACATATTATTGAGTATTTTTCTAGTGTCAATTATTTAATATCATTATCAAATTCAATAAAAACACATTATAAATAAAATATCTCCAAAATTAATTGCCTCCACAGGTGACAGGAGGGCTGGCTCTTTCCTCGCTCAGAAAATTAGTTTGATTATACAGCGAGGAAATGCAGCCAGCATTCTTGCCACCATTCCACGCGGACAAGGCCTTTTTAATACCTAGTTTGTTTTAATATCATTTTTAAGTGTTTCCTGTTGTAAATATTTAAAAATTAAATTTTCATATACCAAAAAAAAAAAAAAAAACAAAAATTAAGATGACATGAAAATTACGAATCCCTTCGAATTATTCAAAATGGCCTCCGATGATTTCACTTCGATTTTTAAAACATCGGTTAGTGATACGTGCCTTCAGACTCTACTTACCATATCGTCATTCAGTCAAAAGTTTCTCGAACATACATATAACCATAAGCAAAAACACGTGAAGACAGTTTAACATGCAATTTGAGAACAAAGTCCTCTATTCCGTGTTACGTCAGCGTACACCTAGCTACCCGCCATGTGGCAAGTGCGAGCGAGCTCATATGTCCGGCGAGCGAGCGATAAATCATTCGGCGGAGAGTATTGCGCCGCGATATGAAAACCGCTTCACGATTGTAGCGGCACACTGAGAGACGTGGAAATTTGTAGATTTTCAACTAAATAGTTTATAGGCGAGAATTTTACTTTAAATTATTCGTAGGTATTTAAATACAGGGTGTAAGGGGCTTCGTAACGAAAACTGATACAATTCTACGAATAAATATATAGCTCATTGGATACAATGGGTTCAGCTCATTATTCTGGAGTCCCACAACTTGAATTTTCAGTCGATCTTTTCACGAATATGCGAAGTGTTTTTCCAGTATTATTTAATTTATTATATACAATCATAAAATAAAAGTTTATTTTAACATGATTTTAAATAAAAACAAACTTAATCACAAATTAAGTCCCAAAACTGCAATGTAAATTAAACTCATACGCTCGAGCGTACTCGTCAATCGCACGTGTCGGGTATCGCGCCGCGGAACGTTGTTGTGATCGCTTATTTACGACATTGCACGCTACAAAATTATAAAATTTGTTACCCTTGATTTTCGACTTCAATTATTTTATCATAGGCATTAAGTGTAACCATTACCCAAAGTTTTCGTTGCCATGCCCTTACACTATACGTTTACAGCTCGTGCGTTAATAGTTAATATAAATTAATCTATAGTAGAGGCAATAGTGTTAAGATACTCCCATATCTTGAAGTGACAACTAGGAATCCTGATGATGATTATGTTAAGTAGATAGCTGGACTGGAAACAAAACTAGAGTTGTAATGACGTATGGTATATATATAAGGCCAAAGAAAGGTATTTGATGATGTTTAAATGAGTGTGGTGACATGCTCACCATACACTCCACCATTACCACCGCGTCAAAAACACCTGGAGTTGACTTTCGGTGAGACCATGAAAATACCTTATCGTCTTTTGGTCCCAAAAAACAATAAGAAGAATGATGAAAACATAGATGAGTTGATAATTAACTTTCAAGTGATGTTTTTATGTATACTGGCGTAAGATAAAACTTGTCCAAGTTTCCCCCAGTTGTCGCACTTGCCCAAGGCAGTTATCATTCGGATGCGATTTTACTACGGTTTGATTGCGATCGCGCGCTCGGCCGGCGGATATTCCGCACTCACCAGCTTATTGATTCTCTTTTATTGAGACATTCCGAGCTGCCACCGCGCAACTTAGTTCAACACGGTGCAACGAAACTACAGCTGCATTTACTTTATTCGATTCATCAATCATCTTGCAAAATTCTTAAAAGTGTTTGAGTTATATGAACAAAAAATATTAAAAGCCATAAATCTGTACACCTGTGGTAAAAGAAATTCTATATTATCTGTCCTTAGGTACAATCTGGTTCAATACCGCCAAGACAGCTTAAAGGCTATTCTCGCACAGCGATACTTAGTGCTAACCACAGAATACTTAATGCGCAGCAGCCACGACTCTTTCTTTACCGTTCAAACGAGAGCTAAGTGAACAGGGAGTAGTTACTGATAGTACTAAGCACACTGACACGTCAGCTGATTAAGAGCATTCAGTATCTGAAACAAGCTCTCAGTGCCCACTTAACCAAAGCTTACGCCTAGCATTAAACAAAAATCTATACATTTATATGTTACTTATAGACTGGATCATCCAAAACACGATAGAAACAATTCAATTTAGGCAAAAATGTCTATGTGACAGATACCGGATAGTTCGCCGCGTTCCCGTGCCTCCATATAAACACTATTTGTGTCTCGGCTGCCTATCCGATTTTCTTTTATCGACGTAAACAAATAAGTTCCTGATACCTTTCATATATCTATGTTCAAGCGAAAAATACAATCAAAATACATTAGAGATGAATATATAGACAAAGCTTTAGGGCTATTGCACACAAGGCAGGGGTAATCAGAGGTGCGCTGTGTTGCACCCACAATAGTTATTATACGCGGAAAACTTCCCCTTAATGCGAGGACATGTTGATATAACAGGATTTACAGATTTTCTCACAATATTTGTCTACGGCGTTCAATAGCCTAATAATAAAAATGAGATTTTATTACGAAATTTATATAAATTACTGATATGAATTTCAAATAGGTAGGTGCATGTCGAAGATTGATCTAACAGCAAGATGGTGTTGCACACAATAAATACGGCTCAGAGTATCGAGGGCGGGCGGGAGCGGGCGGGGGCGGGCGGGGGCGCACAGCGAGGAGGTGAGATTAATTACTGAGCAATCAGAACGGCCCTGGGGAGAGCGGGGTCACTTCCAACTGTGAGATGTTGCATTATTTACATATTGAGATATTATTATAATTATTGCTAACTTAGATATACTTTTCGGATAAGTAATTGAAAAGTACGTCAGGCGTGATCCTAAGATGTCAACACAAATAGCCTTATTAGCGGTATATTATATTATGAATTTGATGATTATTAAATGTATTATTAAACTATGATTATATACAGGCTCAGTATGTTTAAATTAGTTAGGTACAGTATAAAGAAACATGATCAATGATAATATAATATGTCTCTTATCAATACGACCAACAAGCTAGTCTGATGACTTTTCCATCAAAAATCCAAAAAATTACGTTATCTTAACCATCTTGTTCCTGTTTGAGCACCAGTGGTAGTGGAGAACAAATCTCCCTAGTAGGACTAATTTAGTGTTTTTAAATCCAATAAGTACATAGCATTAAACCATGGCGCACTAAACTTGTACCATCAACAATATGTAATAGATTAAGACCAAATACCATAGAAAAAAATGTACCCCCCTGCCTACCCTATCGTGGATTAGAAGCGTGATGATGTTTGCTGCCTACATCAAGTGTCGGTCACCTGAGCGTCGGCGCCGCCGCGTCGCGGGGCTGTTTGCCGGGGTGCGGGGTGGGGTGTAGGGGTCGAGATTAATTACTGTCCGACCCCAACGGTACCCCAGGTACCACTGACACTGACTGCACAGACGCGGCCTGATTTACTGCACTGTACTGACTGCGGTTGACAGTGGACAGGTGATTATAGTGGTGTGTTTAGTGAGCCAATTGTCGGTATATTTATTTATCGATAGTTGCTCTATACCATCTTATTTCAATACATTATAATAGGATCGACAGTAAACTAGACTGTACAGTTAAAAAAAAGGTATCTTAGGGGAATTTATTTTCGGTGCCAAAGGACGATACTACAATTTTTGTCTATCGGTCTGTCTGTTTGAGCATTACGGTAAATCTATCGGATAGAAATTTACGAAATATATAGCCCGGGTCGCGTATTAGGTGACTTTATATCCTAGGGAAGTGATAGGTTCTCGTGGGATAGCCAAAAACTTTACTTCGTAATCTACTAAGCGGGTTTAATTAAAAACTGGGCATGGCAATAGCTTAGGTATACAGGATCAATATGGATAATAATTTTCATCCAGGGAGATTGATGCGTAGTTTATATAAGATATTTCACAATGTTCTCTCAAATTTCGACAACACAAACGGCACAGTTGGGAGTAGGAGTCCAGCTTTCTGTACCAAAGGCCGATAACTCCAAACTCGCAATCCTTTCGCCGAAAATAACGTGCCGATCTTGCTCACTAGTCTTCTCAACAGACTTATAACTCCGGCAGTAACTCTACAGCAATCAAGTGCTCATGTCCACAGCCGTCATTTCTCCTGCGAGCTGTCATCGGAGGTGCAAAAAGGCGTAAAGGCGGAATGCCACAAGCCGCACCGGTACGCTTATATTAATTACCGGCCGCTGATGGCCTAAGTAATGACCCTTGTACATTTGACAGCCGCCCGCCCGGCAGGTACTGATTGGATGTCGAAGTTTGCTGGAAAAGACAACTGATTAACATGTTTTAGCCTTATATGCAACGCAAAGGTTTGCTTTAGACTCTTATAGTTCCCTAAGAAAATCGATTCCACACATTTTTTTTTACTTTTTTCTATCAATATTCTTATTAAAATAATCGGTCATGGGAAGACAAATACTGATATTTATAATTTCATACAAAAAAATGCAAATCTCATCTTTGGATGAAATATTTTCAATAATATAATCTTGCATCAATATTATTTCTTACAACGTTACCTCACCTAGATTACTAATCCTACTATATTCATAGATTAGTATTTCTGCAACTGTACCCAGGTATCAGTGAAATATAAACAGTTCAGCGGCTTCTATCATAACCACAAACGTTTATGTATTTCCATACTCTACCGCATCCTGTAACTGTATCTCCTGACATTCGTTCGTAGGTGTACGTAGGTGTGCGGGCGCCGGCGGTGGCCATTAGCGAGATATGAAAGAACAGGTCAGCGCCGGCCCTAATCGACGCCGCAATCCATCACTCACGTGAATAGGTGAGCCACCGTCAGCAGGAACATCGCCCTGACAAATGTGACCAATAAATATTGCCACATTTATGTTTTTTATTTTCTGCTTCTACGAGTTATATGCTTGTTTAAAAGCTATAAAACGGAAAAAACCTTGTTGAATACATTTTTGTCTGGTGTTCTTAGCACCCCTAAATGTATCTATAAAAATGGGCACGGGGCTGGGCACGGGCCTATCCTCAATGCGAGAGGGATTAGGCCATTGTCCAGCACGCTGGCCCAGTGCGGGTTGGCGGACTTCACGCCTTTCGAAGGGTTCTCTCAGACATGCAGGTTTCCTCACGATGTTTTCCTTCACCGTTGTCAATGTATCTATACTGTGTAGAGAATTGATATAATATACCTACTCTGGACGGGCGGCAGTTGTAGAACCGTAGAGCATGGAGCGATAGCAGCAACATTCGTTGGCACTAAGTTATTAATAAAAGGAAACATTTATTTCAACCAGTATTTGCGATAGTTTTGCATGCAGTACTATCCGTGGCACAGTGACGTAGGACAGGCGCGTGCAATTACACCGCTGGGTGGCGCTGCGATCGATCATCGCTTACAAATTGCATCCCTATTATATTACCAAACTACATTATTTACATTATTTTTACAGCATGTAACTTACGGTTTTTACCTAATTTCCCCTGATAAAAGTGGGCGCAAAAGATCCCATGGAATCTAAGTGCCCAACTAATATCATTGATGAAACAAAAACATGAAAAAAAAATGCCCCCATTCTTGATACATTATATTGTATATAATAATGTAAACTATTCAAAAACATACCTATATGAGGCACAGAAGAAGAGTTGTTAAATCTTCTAAATAAGTACTTAATACTTCTAAATAAGTTCTAGAATCACGCCTTGTTGCTAGAGGTGTTTAAATTACGTACATGTAAATTGTACCTATGACGTTAGCACACACAGATTCAATCAGAGGCGCATCTGCAAACCCTGATTGCGCGCCATAAGGCGTCGTCTCATCTGCGCTAATCCATTAGCCACCTCGTTCCATATTTAATTGTAAGCTCTCCCTCCTCAGCGCACCTAAGCGATTGTCCGCTCACCGCGCACATGTCGCTGCCCTACGACGAATAAAATTTGATAAATCGCATCGCCAACATGTGAACTACCCTCTTAGCTTAAACGGCCCGTGTTCTGTAACCAATGACTTCAATCTTCATGACTTTGAACTTTACCAGGTTCAAATTATGATTGAATTTCGTTCGGTGGACGCTGATATGTAAGTTATCATCGTTTAGGCACGCATAAACTAGTACATACTAATATTTTGAACTGTAACGTAATTCAGTAAGGTTGAATATGGCGTGGTGGTTGTGAGGTAATTGTAAGGTTTGACGGGCGGAATGGCAAATGCACTTTAGTGAATGCCCGTGCAGTAACTGATTTCGCGAGGGACGTAGGTAAGATAATGCAGATGTTTCGGCCGGGGGATGAAGGTACCCTCGGAGATGGCCCTCGCATTGATGACAGAAGCAATTTCCTGTGACGTTGGCGATTAATATAAATGCAATGCATTAAGTTTGTTTACGAGTGTGACGATACATACCTACATCATATACCATAAAAGGAACCTACATTTCCTATTGCCATAAAATTAAAATGTGTCTATTACATTCTTTCAAATATATGATCCAAAATATCCGCTCACTAAAAGAGAATTTACTAAACTTCAGTTGGACGTACGAATAAAAAGCGATCCATCAAATCCATATCTGTCCGAGCACCGCCAAACTTTCACTGCGCGCCAATCGATAGTAAATTAGCTAATGGAAACTTGATAGCCGACAAAAAACTGAATCCCCGTAAACCCCCATAAGCGCATTTGGCAACAATAAATCTGTGCATTGTCCCGGTCGACGACAGATGGCGTGCACCACCCTCTACAGGTAACTTTATACTACACACTGTGCAATAAAGCGCTGCATAGAAGCTGTATTACTGCAATTTAGAAACAACTTCACTGAACTTTTGTTTTGTTAGAAAACAAGAGGTATACTTTTAGATCCTCAATTGAATTTTTAAGGCAGGTTAGGCTTTAATGGACCATCGCATTCACTGCATCTACGCGTATGATTAAAGAAAATACACTTCGAATGTCAAGTGTGAATCGAAAATCTCCTTCGATATGGACTTGAATATAAGAAATATTTTGCACCTTTTGTGCTCGATCAATGTAATCATAAGTATAGGTATGAAGGGTCGGTCAAATTATATAACCCCAAACAAAAACCGAAATGGGAATGTAGCGATGAAAGCGCAACATTATACCGTAATAGCATTAGGCACACAA
Source organism: Pheosia tremula (assembly GCA_905333125.1). Taxonomy (NCBI): domain Eukaryota; kingdom Metazoa; phylum Arthropoda; class Insecta; order Lepidoptera; family Notodontidae; genus Pheosia; species Pheosia tremula. The sequence continues at coordinate 10,634,578 of HG995405.1, forward strand.
TAGAATATTCAATTATGTAGATGCGAGGTGCGTGCGCGCCATGTGTGCGAATGCGCGCGCGCTCCTCCCGCCGCCATTTTTATTAGCGCGTCACCGTGAGCCGGGATTACGGCACCCGTTTGAATTGTAACGGTCGAATTATTGGTGTATGGGCAATTGGAATGGGAGGCTGGTGTTGAATTTAGATTTAATGGGTTGTGCGATTATAGTTTCAATTTTTAACTACAAACTTAGAATTATCGACACTTATCAATGTGCTTACTTCTTTATTTGAATGCCTTAAATTGTATTAATATCGTTATTTTTACCTAACTAGATGTCTCGGCGAACTTCGTACCGCCTCAGAATTAAATGTATGCGAACATGAATTATCTTTACTAGTTTTTTTGTGATTTTTTCCCAGGTCTTAATAGTTATACTACTATTCGGGGCGGAGACAAAATAAAAAAAACAAATAACATAAAAAAATGGCCTACCCGTTCTCGAGTTATAAATGGTGTAACTGACACGACTTTGTTTTATATAAGAAATAGAAGAGTTGATTTAGTTATAACTCAAATAATACTTTACAAAGAAAATTAACAATTTTACATTTACTGTTGCAGATGGCTCAATCTACCAAATCTAGTTACATCACGTCATAACTTTAATTATCCGACCATTATAATCATAGACAATTCGTTAAAACAGAGCAGAGATCAAATTTCAATTAAAACTTTACACATTAAGCGAGGGGCGGGGGTTGTTTTAAATAAAAATGTGCCGCCAGGGCGGGCGGGCGGGCGGCCCACTAATGACACTTAAGTTTAAAACATAACGAGAATCACACATTGTTTCTATTGACTTGACTTGTTAACTAAGTTGGAACGTTTTTGAACAACACCTTTGGGATTGTGAGATAGAGATTATAGAAGCCACATCTAAAACTGTCAGTTGTTTTTATTCAGTTCATTCAGTCAATTATTTTTAAACATAACCAGAACCATGTCCTAATACCTAACTTATTTCTTGCACCCGTCATGGTTCCCTAATCAGTATCTCAATCCCCACAAATCAGCCCAATCATAAACTCCACTCATTAGCAGACGGGAACGGTAAATAAGTGCGAGATCCCGGAAGACCGCTACGTGCCGCGGCCGCGAGCCGCCAGATAATAACTATCCGAGAAACACTAATTGCTTTCCGTTCACCTAACGCCTTCAATTGCTGTTTATATAACATTCTGCTGTGATCAAAAATACGTTGGTACTAAGATTGTATAAAGAAATTAAGAATAGAATGCGGAATAGAACCTTATTCGCGAATGTGCATTTTCAGAAACCCAGCAATGATTTGATTATCTATATATCCCAACCTAAAATCTCTCAATTTATTTTCGTTCCCATCAATTAGTGAATTCGCCTCTGTGAAAATTTTGCAGCTCGGTGCATGACCGGAGCGGTCTGCGTCCCGTCCAGAGCGCGGTTGGAGAGCTCTAGTGTCAACGCAAAACTAGTGACGCGACGAGCCAGCAGACCTGACTGTTTGGTCGTGGAATAGAGGATAGAGACTCCGTGGACTAAATGTTTTTTGAAAATCATTAATTCCAAGGGTTAGTATTGTCTGTAAATATTACGTTTCCCATCCTACAACCAATACAATGTCCCTCTTTTCATATAGTCTAAATATGCTATAGATAGGTACATTTACTACGTATCGAAGATTCCGCCATCGGTTTTGCAAGCTAAAATCAGTCGGAATAACAATATTGATTATTTCTCTAGTGCGTTATACTCTATCAGAGCAATATTCGGCTCTACTGGTGTTGTGTGTGCAATGCAGCTCGCGACCGCACCTTGTCAGCTCACAAATTGACGTGGATTGTTGTCGGACGATCTTTGTCACGAGCCGCGTAATCGAGCAGGGACCGGAACGTGCACGACACGGCGGGATATGGACTGGATGAGCACGGATATTGCCAGACTCAGTATCAAAATATTTAAGTAGAAATTTTGAAATTTGAAAGTCGAAATACTTTTCAATGTCCAATTTTAGAAGCCCGTAATTTTTACGTAGGTGTATTTTGTAATATTAATATAGAAGGTAGATAATACCCTCGTCAAATAAGTAAACTAATAGAAATATAGCGCCTAGCGCAGTAAGTACTACCTACAACAATAATACCATTTCCAGTATATTCCCATCTGTGTATCCAGTATTCCACCGTGTCCACTACGCGCAGCTCACCGCTGATGACCGTTCGATTTTACGCCTAATCTCTAATTATGAGCGCCATTCATTTGTCACACGCAACGCTGTTGTCGCAGCTATTAGCGAATAATACATTTTACCTCGCATTCAGCTAAGTCTGTAATATGATGATGATATACGTATCAAGAATAGAATAGAGCAATGCATGTATGCCTGATGTAACTTTAAAAGGAGACACCTCAAAACACTGAGAGTCGGTATACTTAATCATAAGTGCACGTAGAAAAGTTTTGATTAATACACTATGATTGGGACTTCTTATTAATGTTATTAAAATCGACATAACAAGTAGTAAATGCAGAATACAGTAGGTATAGGAACAAAATTAAAATGGAGAGTGCTTGAAATCACACAAAGGCAGTTAACAAACAAGGTAGAGACGGTAATGTGAGCGAGTGTAATTCCACCGGCCGGGGAAGATGGTGATAATTGCTTCCTTCAGACTCCTCCTGCAACACAGGGGTGCCAGGCATTTGCTTTTGTCATGGAAATTGGGAAATATTCGATGGTGCACTGCATGTTGCTAACAGTTCACTGATACATGCACACTTCGATTCAAATACATTTCTTTGATGGGACACCTGATTGATAAATTCATCATTTTATATCTAACTAGCTGTCCCGGCGATCTTTGTTCCGCCTAAGAATCCAATGTATACAATGTATTGTCCTTATAAATACTTTTTTTGCAAATTTTTCGCATGTTTTAATAGTTATTCTGTTATACAAAAAATCTAATGTCATAAAAATCAGCCTAGACGTTGTTTATACAAAGCTATAGATGGATGAATGAGACACAAACAAATCTGAAGAATATCTTCTATACGTGAAAAAAGGAAAATATGGACATAATATGGAGGGGTGCATTGACGTTGTTACAGTATTTGAGTTTGAAGAAGTTTAAGCAAATATTAATAACTCCGCTCTGAGGGTTCGTAACAGACAATTTATACATCATAGCAGTTGTCGTGAGATGCTCACTGAATGGCACCAGGACCACGTCCCTAGTTCGCTCTTGCAATCTTCTTGGATAGATCAGTTGACCAACAATGTGTTTATAAAACAATACGCCAAAACATAACCACCAACCCTGCACAACATTGCTAAGGTGATCGCACTGATTTGCATAGCGCGGTGATAAAAACACATCATTAACAATACTTGGAGACGACGGTTTTTAGGGGGAACAATTGTCGTGCTTTTACATTACACTTAAAGATATATTCTTACAAATACAATGGTTTAGCAAACATAGTAAACAATTACTTACAAATAGTAAGCAATATGTTGCTGAACCAATTTGATATATTATGCTGGATAGGCATTTTGAAACAGTCAGGAGGATCTCTAATATCTACTCACCAGCACTTTCAAGTCGCCAGCATCAGAGAATTCAACAAACGACCGGACCAACCCATTCGACGATACACAAGCAATAATCCGTTTACTTTTATCTCTCAACCCCTTGTACAGGATACCATCTAACTTACATCAACTGCAACTCTTATATTCAGCGCGATAGATCTGAAGATTACGTATTCCGTTTGTACGTGCAAGTTTGCCAAGATTGTCCGTCAAAGAGGTTATTACCTGAAGGACATAAAGCCAGCTCGCTGGAAGAGTAGGTACGTCGCAGAGGACGGCCCGGAGCGAATAAAATGCAAATATTCTGTCGTGTAGTGTGCGCCTTGTTTGGCGATGTACGATGCTACCCGCTGAGAAAGTATAGTGAGGAGGAAATTCTTGTCGATTTGTAGCCAGATGTTGTAAACATTTAAATATACTTTTTGCTGTCAAAATGCACCAATTTAATTAAAAATCAATATAAGTTTAGCTATACATTGCAGACTGGTCCTTATTAACTAATTAAGAGTTTATTCCTTCATGCATTTATAGTTTCACATTAGTCTCCGAATTCTTGTTACGACTTTTATTTGGCTTCCCACAGACCATTGACCATTGCCCGACATTGTTGTATCTCCAAAGCATTTATCGATATTCCCAGTAAACGAGCCATCACTACCGACAAACCGCTGATTCGGTGTGGCTTGTCGGTCGCGTTTACGAGGGTCGCTGTAAACTGTAAAAAGCGCAAAGTGTTTGTTTATGCGGTGCGACGGTGGCGCCACCGGCCGGTGGGCGGCGCGCCGATTGAAACCACCGCTAGAGAGGCACATAAACGGCCATGCGCTTTTACTGCGACGCAATCGGATTTGCCAATGGGATTTTCATTGGAAACGTTATTCCATTTTATGTGTTCACTTCATTTTTGGTCAGTTTGTTTTGTATTTCGTGTGAGAATTGTCTTTGTCAAATTGTCCTGAGTCAAATTTATTCAGGCTTTTTAAACACGACAACTGAAATCAAAACAGTGTTTTTCTTTTTTTAATCCCTATTCGATTTGCTACGCCAATATCCAGAGAAACCTCATAACTAATAAGGTTCTTACCCAGAAACTTCTCGTATCTTCAGATAAATAAAAGCTAAAAGCTTCACCACTTTTTAAGCATAATCTTACTTGAACATTTCTAAATTATCTTCGAAATATTTTCTATTGCCCAGAAACAATGTAGTGCAGCTGAAATTTTCAGTAGAACCGCAACGTTCGGTAGCCGGTGCATATTGCGACCGCCACTTCTATTTACTGTGAACCACGAACCCTCAGACATTGTCCTCACAGGGAACGGACACGTTAAATTAACATACATATTTAGAAATAGATGAACAAATTATTTTCACAAACAACAAAACAAGTACCCATCATAAATCTTACCTTAAATAAGCATGAGGCACCAAATAACCGCGACGTACCACCATTATAGTGATTCTGGATTGGATACTACTTACCCAATCAATGTGGTAAGAATAACACCCACTTGATGGTAATATTAGGTTCTCTCCCTCCAATGATGACAACCTAAAAAGTTCTCAGCGCATTTCCAAAGACAGGTTTTTTCTAAGTTGCAGTAAAGCAAGATAAACAGCAGTGGCGACAACAAATTGAATCAATACCGGCCATATTTCCTGGCTCGTAACATCCGAGTAGGTATTATTTCATTAAACAAATACACAGCTAAGCGTGTCGGCCATCACGCGAGTTATGATGAGCGATAAACCAGCGCGATGACCTACTCAAAAGACTTGTAATACTGTTACAGCTATTATGGCGCTAGTGTTGCTCCGCTTCCGCGTTTTGCGGGATTTTAGCCGAATGAATAGATAACCGACGCTTCGGCGGTCACGGGATCGCTTTATAGAACTAACTGTGCTATATCGACTACTTTAGCATCGGAATGGAGCAATTCATATGGACTTTGTAAAACTATTTATTGGAATTTATATTTCCATACTTTTGTTTTTAAAAAGGTTTGTTATATCATGGTTAATTTGAGTAAAACTATTTGGGACTCATATTTAAAAAAAAAAGTACGGCAGTGTCTGCCGGAAGAGGCTAACGAGGCCTATTATTTTAATATTTCATAGTTGTTATTCATGTGAGGCAACAACACACTTATGAATGAGTCAATCTATCACAAATTCTGAGTTTTATAAGGTATACTCGTATGTGAAGTATTTTTATGAAGAGAGTTGACTCGATCATTTTGTAATTTTTTATCATTATTATTGTTGTATCAGATTATAAATCTCAATATAAAGATTTTTTATATACTAATACGTACAGCCAAACAAAGGCTTCAGTTTTTAAAAAAACTATTTTGCGTTAGAAGTTAAAGTGGTTTTTACAAATATTAGAAATTTCAGTTCAAAGCAATATGTATGCATACATTCAAATTTCGTCTCGCATTTTTTACAGGACAATCCATAAAATAACAATAGCAAAGCTGCATACTCTAGTTGCGAGTAAATACTATTGTTTTATGCCGGTTTTATGTTATTGGCATAATGGGGACTCTTGGAAGTCACCGCATACGAATGGGGCCAGATTGGGTGCGTGTCGTTACTGCTTTGTTGATATCGCGTAAAAAACTTCAAGGTTTACGCGACATTGTGTTTGTGATAAAGTTTATATAAACTGAATGAGTATTTATTTTTTTATACAAGCATTGACAGACGTACACACCAACTTTATAGCATATTCTAGGCAACGTAAGGGCTTGGGGCGTAATACGACATGCACACCAGAAAATTTACAAATATATTTTCCAAAATTTGCTCGGTGCAAAGAGGCCAGTTGTCCACGATTTAAAAAATGAAATTATTAGTAAGCTATGGTCAATGGATAGAAAATATCTTCTGACTGCTGTAGAACATACACAGAACAGAATATATGTAATAGATCTCTGTCCATTGAATCATCAAATATACGTTAGTTTATTAACTTCAACATTTTTTTTTTTTTTTTTTTGGGGTCGAGTCACCTTCGTCCGTAGGAGAATTAAATACCCTCGAGATACCCTACACGTGACCCTGGGTGGTGCCAACTAGGTGACAACTCTACTGGTGGTAGGCTTCGGCCGTGGCTAGTCACCACCCACCGAACAAAGCCATGTCGCCAAGCGGCCTAGCCGTGTTCCGGCATGATGTTCGGTGTTACCATTCATGGATGGCGGGTCAGATCAGCTGCGCTACATGTGCCTAGTGAATGTAGCGTCTCGATCTACTGCCGCCTTCCTACCTAGGCAAGTATGCTCCATCGTAGATCTCATCATCACTTACCATCAGGTGAGATAGAGATCAAATACTTGCCTATAATGTAATAAAAAAAAAAAAAAACACTTCCACAGCAAGGCACAAAATAATCTATGAAACAACAGCATACAAAAATAGAAATATGAAAAAAAATCCTACTGGAACTTGAGAATTATTTCTTTACAGTGTTTCATTAATCTGTGGTGATAGAAAAATAATGGTAGTTTAGTACTGTACAGCGCTTAGCAGTTTACGAGCATCCAAAACTGACGTTTACTCGCGTTTTGATTTATGAAAACGTTCCAGACCGTCTTTTGTCAGTTGATTATTCGAATGTATTGTACAGTCACGACGATTGCGGCAATCGGAGCCTTATTATTAATTGACGTCAAGATGAACAATCTTCATTTATTTTCACAAATAACGAAATGGTCTAATTTGCGTCTAGACTGCGTAATGCGTAATCGGGCTTAATGCTACGCAATAGTTTTGGTGATAAACCTGTCCGAAGGGTGCTATACAACGAATTATGTGAATTTGCATGTGTCTCCGTAATCAAAAATCCCGGCACGTACGCAGAAATATCAGTTGTTTTACTTAGGCCGGATTAGCTACTAACTTTTGTTTTGGAAGGAGGTTTGTAACGATGTGCTCAGACGTTCACGATATATGGTACAGTTACGTTTTATTTGCTAAATGATTAGACTTTGCCTGATGAAGGCAAAAATCTAAAGTCAGATTTCCGTCATAAACATTAGAACTTTTCGGTATTGTTTTATTTAGCGTACCTAATAGGTAGTGTGTGTTGACTGCTGTAAGAAAAAGAAATATGGCAAACTGATCTGTTACTTGACAATGTTGATATATTTTTTTTTTAATCAATGACAAATATATAAACTCACTCAAAGCTTTAATGATCCGAAGTCCGATCATCCGACTAAGACTCGGCATCTGCCAGATGCCAAATTTATTCGAGAATTATAAAACACAAACTTATTGCGATGACTGTAAGTACCTAATTGAAGAAAGCAATCCTCATATTATACAATATCTTTAAATACAAGCACCTCTCACAATCGGTACCAAAGTGGTTGTCATGTAAGCGGGCACTTAATTGCGCGAGCCGGTTCAAGTGCGGCCGAGGAGGCATCGAGAGGGTGACGCTGGCTGCCCGCGGAGATTTATTGTAATAAACAACAGATACGCAAGTGTGTCTTCCACTTGGACATAGACTTAGGGCAATGTAGAATAGGACATCGGAACAATTTAATCCATCTGACTGGTCACCAACACGGACGATAGAAACCAACACGGACATCCTATTAGGTATATAAAACCATACACGCAGTTCCTATTAGGTAGCTCATGGTGTTAAACAACATAAGATCTAAGCGAAAGACGAGTTGGGGTCGAGTCACCTTCGTCCGTAGGAGAATTAAGTACCCTCGAGATACCCTACACGTGACCCTGGGTGGTGCCAACCTGGTGACAACTCTACTGGTGGTAGGCTTCGGCCGTGGCTAGTCACCACCCACTGAACAAAGCCATGTCGCCAAGCGGCCTAGCCGTGTTCCGGCATGATGTTCGGTGTTGCCGTTCATGGATGGCGGGTCAGATCAGCTGCGCTGCATGTGCCTAGTGAATGTAGCGTCTCTTATCTACTGCCGCCTTCCTACCTAAGCAAGTATGCTCCATCGTAGATCTCATCGTCACTTACCATCAGGTTAGATCGAGAATAATGTAATAAAAAAAAAAAAAGAAAGCAAAAAAGAAAGCCTATAATGTAATAAAAAAAAAAAAAGAAAGACCGGGCCGCGAGCGACGGTAATCAAACAACGGTGGCTGGAGTGCTGCTACCATTATCCGGCCAGATACGTCTACAGACCACAGTATCATCTCTCTAGTATTCTATGAATAATTGTTTTGATATAATGACTATTCTACAATATTGTGTAGTGCCAATATCAGTGTATGTACATAGCTAATTAAAGTTGTATCAGATGGGCGACTGGCGCGCGACACGCGTTGCGACCGCGGCCGTCTTCGGAACGTTCACTATGCTGTCATAAATGGATGTGGCACTTTGAATAATTTTGAGCATAGTAGTGAGAGCTTAATTGGTCAAAGGTAAGTTATGATAATATATACCGATAATTTGCATTTGTACATGATTACAATGTCTTCGTATGCAGTCTGCTCGTGTATAGTTAATATAGGCTGGAATACTAAATTATTACTTAATACATCTTGAAAGCAATTCTATGAATCCTGTGAGGATGTACTTATTACACTGACACACTCACACACAAGCACACATATATACACACACACATTCCAGTACCACACAAACACAACATGCACACTTTTCCCACTTCTCACTGAACCTAATTTTTAATAATAAGTAGTAATCTGGCCTCCTCGTGCCACAGCCTTGCGCCTAGTGTAACGCCCACTGTTATATATTTTGTATGTGAGTTTTATCACGTTTATAAAATCATTTAATGACAACAATAATGTAATTCTTAGTTATAGAGTTTCCTTTCGTTTAACACATTCTTCGTGCATCGCAGACACGTATCGCCAAGTCAGCGGCAATAAATAACGTATCGCGCTAATCCGATACGGCGGTGATTTGTTGGCCTATTTGCTTATTTGCGTAACCCACTCGCCGCCGCCGCCGGCTTATTGAAACTGCCTCTTCTGTTCCACAATTAATATCCTGTACAATTATATCAAGACAATGTACAATTAATTAACTACAAGCATTGTGATTTGAACTTACGTATTTTTTCTATTACTTCATGAGAAAGATTTTTGCAGACTTTCACACTGTGTTGTTGTGCTTAAATAATTAAATATCTTTGTAAAAAAAATTGCTCTACATAGGTCGTTAAGTAGGGAATTGCTTTTTATTTATTTAGGGTTGCCAACAGAGTTTACAATGTTACATGTGAAATAATCAGTAAAAATACAAATATGAGTGATATTAGGCAATTGTAACTCTAATGACAAGCAACCACATCATGTGCCACACGTTTTTACCATTGGGATTGATTGAACATACATAAATAGTGTTGTTGTTGTCTGTTCCTAAGCTAATCAACAAATTAATGTACCTACAAACGACTTAACGTTACGACGCAAGTGAGTGGCCTATATCCGCTGCACATGGCTCGCTCTATCGCTCATCCCCTTTTAACGCCGATAAACAGCACGCATAAATTTCTTATTTATAATATAATAAAATTTACAACCGCCATAATCCGCCGCGAGCCCGGCCCACAGTAAGACAATCTCTTATTAACAATTCCCTAACAGCACGTCTCGGCTTCATGTTTTTTGCCCAACCTGGCTTAAGTAACGAATACAATTTGACAGAATAATCGCCTCTCTGGGAAATGTTAATAAGAATGAGATTCGTACGACTTTTGGTTGGTGAAAGTAAATAGTAATGCTCAATAACCATCGACATAAATAGTATTAACAGCAATTGATTTACATACAAATTGCTTTAGACAATATTGCTGACAGAATGGCGCGCGTGACGCGTACCACACATTTCATGGGGCCATTGAAATGGCGGACTCTCGTGAGAGTGATGACGTGAAAACGGTAGAGTATGCAGGAACCGCTTATGTAATCATAACATCATCGAGAAGACATGCTGTCAGCGTCATACTTATTTATAAAATCTGTAGCATGAGCGGGATGGTAGACGCTAACGTATCAAAACAGTACGTAAAAAGGATTGTGCTTGATATACAGTTCTTATACAATGTTAAAGCCAGATGCAATCTTATTCAGAGCCTATTTAAGTTAAGAGTAGACAATGAGTACGCTGGTAGATTCATTGCGATAAAGTGTTATTAGAAAAAGATTTCAAGCAAAAACACTCTTAATTCTATTTTACTGTACAACTATCCCAATTTTGAGGATTCCTTAGAGCGGTGATCCGCTGGCTTTAAGGCCCCCCTCACAAAGAGCGCAGTTCCTCCAGCATACGTGGGGGCGCCTCATGCACGAAGCAGTACGATCGCGTGTGTGTGGGAATAAGAGCACCTGATTGCGCGTCTGATTGAGACGACTGTTTATTTTTATCGGGAATAGTGAGCGCGTCGGAATTACCTTCATACAATCTTGTATGAAGGGGAATGCTTGCTTTATCAGTTCAATTTGTTTAAGTGACATATTGGAGACGCGCATGTGCACTCGACTTTAATTTACTTATTAAGTTTTCATCTAAGAATATGTTGTATAATGCGAGTGTTTCGTGTTTACGAATGTCTTGAGATGCGTGAACCATACATATTTAAAACTAGCTGTTGCCCGCGACTTCGTCCGCGTGGTATTTAACAAAGACTCAGCCGTTGGTAACAGCCTGCTCGCGTTCTGATCCCGCGCGACGCATTGCACATTGTTGCTATCAAACTTTAATCAGGTGCAGCGCTGCAACATTGGTTTTAATTTTTTTTCGAGAGATCCTATTTTTTTTTCTAAAATAAAAGTAGCCTAAGTTACTCCTTGTTACATCAGCTATCTGCCAGTGAAATTCCCGTCAAAATCGGTCCAGCCATTGCAGAGTTTACCCGGAACAAACAGACAGACAGACAGACAGACAGACGGACAGACAGACAGACGGACAGACAGACAGACAGACAAAAATTGTAAAAATTGTTGTTTCGGTATAGGTACCGTGTATACATCCAAATGCATTTAGTAAAAAGCGGTTATTTTAATATTACAAACAGACACTCCAATTGTATTTATATGTATAGATAGTCATGTTATAATAATAATTGATGTTGCTCATTTTAGTAAATTTATTCCGTATCTCATTAGTTCCTAATCAACTGGTAGACAAACGCCAATCTGGAGGTCGCGGGGTTGTTAAGTTAAGGAAAAAAATGTATTTAACAATTTCTAAGTGCCTTCGTAAGACCTACCTTAGAAGCAGAAAAAAGATGTATGCAGTGTAGCGAACAGTAATAGTAGAGCCGAATTTGCGTAGTAAGGACGTTATTCGCGTGTACTACATAAATCGGCTTGGTTTGTTGTGCTTCAATCTTGGCTTCTATATTTTTACCCCCACACTTCAACTGTATTATTTCTTTATTTAAGAGCTCTACGACATAAGTGAGACTTTGCACGAATACCTACTTATTTTACTTTTAAAATAATTGTGTATGTACTTTAAAATGTTCTGTCTTTAAAAATGATTATTGCATTAATATTGTCATCTATATCAAGAGTCACTAACTAAGATCCAAATAATCTTTGTGTCGACAAATCGAAGTATTCAAGCAAATCGGATAGCATCTCGAATTTTACCACCAAGACATAACAAGTGCTATAGCCATAGCATCATCTAATTTATTACGCCGAACCATATCCTCAGTGGCTCTATCATGATACTACAGTAACAAGATTCGTACATGGAGAAGTTGTTAAGTAAATAAAATTAACTGGTCGTGGACAAATACAGCAATAAATATGAGAAGCGACCGTCGGCCTCTCTCTATGCAAATATAACAGCCTTTATCTGCTCTTCATGTCGACTAGGTACAATACCGCACGGGTGGACCCGCGGCGGGGGTCTTGTATGTACTAGTGGCAGAGAAATCGAAAGGACATCAGTTTTTAGACAGCAATAAGGTTAAATGAGGCGAATGGAAACGGTACCGGCTCTACATATTTTTCTATATCGCCAGACGAACACACCAACCATATTAACTACCGAAACGTTCGCGAAAGGAATGGAGAAAAGCGTGATATTTTTCTCACAAGATTGTATTACCATCTCTATTGAGAATAATTAATTACTAAATTATTCTCAAAAAGCAGTCATAGCCAAGGTGGTAGAACACTTGCCTCGGTAACGAGGATCGCAGGTTCAAACCCCAGCTCGCACCTCTGAGATTACTGGATTTAATGTGCGAATCTAATTTTCAACCATGAATATCATTTACTAAACAGTGAAGGAAACCTACATGTTTGAGAGAACCCCTCGAAAGACGTGTAAAGTCCGCCATACCGCACTGTACCAGCGAGGTGGACTTATGGCCTAATCCCCCTCGCATAAGGGGAGACCTGTCTCCAACAGTGGGACATTAAAAGGGCTGGTATTATTATTATAAATTATTGTCTGTTACATCTTTTTTTTCATTGTGTTTCCGACTGCATTTTTTGCTATCGCTCCCGTTTATCGCCCAAAAAATGTATGAACATTCATTTTTTCATACATTACACTAGTCTGGGACTAAAACTACCTAACGACATACTGGGTAGGTATTACCAATAAAAAAATACGATTCCACCCAACATTTGCCCATGACACACGACCATCGCTGGGGACGATTTAGTCAAATTCAGCTAATCAACTCTATGTATTTGTCTAATTGGATACTGTTTCACGACAATATTACAACCGCATGATGTGTTATTCCCAATTTCGACTTTATTTTTGTGCGATTAGCATTCAAAGTTGTATTGTAAAAGATGATGGTTAAAACATTGTTGCGTCACGGTTGTAAATAGTCCATATCTCGTATGGACAGATTGGTACGGTATGTTAATACAGTAGCTTCGCGTAAAGCAGTCTTATATTGGGGCGATCATACGCTAGTTAGCAACACATAAATAATATTCTTATTAGTCGCTGAGCAAATGGGATTTTCTGAGAAAAAATTGCTATTACCATGCGGTGGGTAACAAGTCCAAAAGGTATTATAGCTGCAGGTCTAGCACAGGCCGGCTTGACTAGAAAAAATGTGAGATGTATCGATTTCATCTCATTTCCTCCTAAGAATTATGAAGGAGAGAAAGCGACTCTGTGTGACATAGTCCTGTCTAGCTAGCCCTTAATGATATTAGGCTGAGCTTACTCGTAGTAGGTAGACTCGTAGCAAACAACACGCCTACGAGTCGTAGCCGTTGCGGTTCGTGTAGAGAAAGTCACCGATTACTATTCAAAGTTGTAAGTATAACTATAGAATTTCAGTCAAAGTCAGAGTCAAATCATTTATTTCGTATAGTCCTACGGGGGCAGTTACAAATTGTCATTTAATTTAATTTCTTAGCTCTACGACCCGTTCGGAACGCGACTTCAACTGAGAAGGTTCGGCGAGAAACTCAGCGGGCTTGTATTTTTTTTTTTACTATTTATTTATTTATTTCTGTATAGTGATAGGTCACAAATATTCCGTACATTATAAATAGGTATTTATGGTGTACTGCAGTCTGCATACTACTTTTAGTAGGTACTGTGGGTGGGGTAGTACTACACTTTTAAAGCTAATAGGTAGTGGTGGTCGTAAAAACAAATCCACCCCCCTGTTGTGGGGGTGGCAAGTCTTTGCGCAGTTTTTCCTCTCACAAATCAAGCGGATCGCGTTTATTTAATATTTTCCCCCAATTAATTTGCATAATCCTTGTCAGACACAGGTCTCGGGAGTTGGTTGGGAAATTCTTCTTCATCTATATTAAATACATGAATTATATAGGGTGCTGTATTATTTTTACGTATGTAGATTTACTCATGAGTGAATTTTTTTTTATTTGTAATATTTGTAAATCAATATCTGAGTATTTCTAGTTTTTTAATTAAAGTAATGAACATTTTCTTAAGGTATAAAACATAACATAAGCGTTGAATAAATGGCCTTATCCAGACCAACTGAACAGCCCCGGAATCCGTGATACAAAGTGGTCCTAGTATGTTATTCTGATATTCTTTAATCAATTTACAAGGATAACAAGGTATTTTTTAGAAAAAAGGTGATATGTAATGTTATTGTAAATAATATATATTCTATGAATTTGGAGATAAATCTTAGTTTATATTGTATTTATAAAGGTAAATGAATACAGTAACAGAACAAGGAAGTGGGCATTAAATACAGGTACTAGCTCCCCCGATGCGAATAAAACAGACTTTTGTTCTGGTCATGAATATTAACCGAAGCAACGGCGTGTGAACTGAACACCGCCCCCCCCCCACTCATACCACCCGCGCAACCCCCCACTTTACGATAAATCTACATAATTCACTTTTTATCGATATCGTCCGATATTATCGAGGTGGATAGGTATTACATTGAGTTGATTTATTCACAAAAATATTATTGTTTGAAGGTATATCACTTCGAAGAAATGTTTTTTTTAACATAAATGGCATTATCAATATTTTTATTTTTTTCCAGACAGCTTATATGGACAAATCTTATCTAAGATAATCTTGTCAAGGATCATATAACAACAAAGGACCTCAAGGCTAATTACACCTTGCACCACACTGAAAGGGTCCAAGCAAAAATCTTAGAAAAAGGATTAGCTTGTTTTATAATGATTTAACCCTATGCTTTACAAGTTATCAAGAATATAATTTTCTAATACTACAAACATATATTAAATTAAATTTATTCTAAGTGTTTCCATTAATCGCGTCTCTAGTTCTGGTCTACGACGATAAATTAGTGTGGGGCCATAAATTGCGCGGGCGCGGCGGTGACGCGCGGCGACTGCGACTGCCCGCCCACCGCTCCGCTGCGCGCGACGCGGCCACCGCTCACAATTAAAACGCTGTAGCGTGCATACTGGATTAATTGATTGCGCCTTGTATTATGTAGTGTAAGAATGTGTGTCCGAGTTTTTAGTATCAGTATGATGATTTCATTATTGTTTCATGAAATAAAATTAGTATTATGAGCTCGTAATTACAAGAATACCAAATTTGAGTGTAAACAATTTAACGTACTATATACGCTGACACTAACACAGAATTAGATTCAAGAATTTTGAGGACATGATTGGTCAATATTACGACACATATTTTTTTATGAACAAAATTACCACGTTGGTGATAATAAACCTTAATAATTTGCAAATGCAGTTACCGCGTTGCACCTAGTGGCTGCGTCTGAAGAGGTTTTAAAATTAATTGCTCTTTGGTTTCGAAGCCAAGATGGCGACTCTGCGTAGCACTGCAAGTTTCCTGTCAACTTACCTAAATCTAATGCGACGATAACATATTACTTTACGCAGCCTGCGTGGTTATTTCTTTTATATTTTCAGTTATTTGGCTCCACTTGGTATAAGGTTAGTTTTTAATAAAATATTACGTCAGTATTAGCAACAATATAGCCATTATTTTTAAAAAATAAGTTACGAATCGAAATCGAATGACTTTTTCAGGAGTGATATAAGAAAGTGATTACAAAATTCGACGCAACAAAGGTAAAATTATATTGGATAGAGTAAAACCAACTTAATATGTGATGTGCGGTATCCATGTCTCACCGTACAGGGCGTATCGCGTGTGGCTCGCTGGCAGGAGCACATGTTATGTTCACTTTATAAATTACATAATACGGAACAACAGTTCTCTAGGTGGTTACTGAAACTTAGAACTGCGGTAATTTAAGCAAAAACTATTTATAACCATCGCGAAGCGTGAATGGCGCGCAGTGTGACGGCGAGGTGGACTACAGATGACATCTCTCGCCCGAGCGAGCACGAGTCATCGTTCATCGGACTGGACACGGTGTTCTCTACATTCTTTATAAAATTCAATGAAATAAGATGCCACTGTAGGAAATAAAATTCCATCGAAAATAATTACCTATCAGTAGTTCAGGCAATTTTTTTACGTACTGTTTCGGTAACTTAAGCGTCTTATATCTTGCTCACACCATAGATTTTATAAATAAGTATAACAGTGACAGAATGCTTTATCGATGACGTTAAGTTTACATTAGAAGTTCCTGCTTACCGTATGTTAAGGATTTATATGCACCTTCTTGCCTGCATACCATCGTAACTTTGTCCAGAATAAGTTCTCTAAAAGATACAAAAAAATGTATTTAAATCTACAGTAAAGGGGGTCTCACCGAGCGACCGAGATCCACCGACGCCGAAACAACCCGATGCGAAAATTAAAACTGCATTGTACAGACTCTGTTGCACTGAATTCTCAGTAGCAATTGGTACCAAACCACACAGCTACATTAAAAATACTCTCCATTTCTTCTGATAACATTACTGTATGTGTTGTTTTAATTAATTGATAAAATTAACATGCAAGACCAATTATAGTCGATAGTTTACGTGTTTAATGCTCACTTATCCAAAGCTAAAGAAACTCAAATATACTTTTAATACACATAGCATATATGAATGGGTGTAGCGAAGCTTAAAAAAAACAACAACCACCTCAGTTTATCAGCAAGTACAATAAGATAGTCATTGTTCAGTTTGTTTTCAGAAAGTAAACTTTCCCATTGCAAACCTGAATCTCCAGCGTTCATAGTTCTTAGTTGTTTCATTGCATTGTCCGCGCACTCCGAAGCACTGTGCCGCATCCCGGAGCGGTCAGTGCGGTACATCGTAGCACTTAATTTATTACTCTAGTTTATTTTTAAAGAATTAAAGCTGGTAATGTTTTAAACTGGGTTCACTGATTTGTAACTTAATTATGCATGGAGGTGGGCGATTAAACTTGTGTTCTAAAAGTACGTAACATAAAAATCACTTATTGTCCTGACCACTCTAAAGAATTGATTAAGCTCTGCTAACTATCTGATAGTAAGCATCACTTGACAACATTTTGTCGTCTTTAAGTCTACTTGAATACCTCTAGATGCAAACAAAGTACTTAATCAATGTAGATATTGATTGAGCCATTACTAACAAGCTTTACAGGGTCATTGAGGCAACTAGCCAATCACAGGTAACGGACACTGGTCCCAAAGTAATTTATGCAAAGAGCAAATGAAGTAAGTCCCGAATCAAAGACTCTCCCGATCCTGTTCAAACAACTGCGAGGGCAACTAACTGCTGCGGCAATTTGACTAATTGCTGACTGCTTAACGACTCTTATAAAGTTGCTTAGATAGGATTGGAATGCAATGAGAATGCAAGATATAAAACATTTGATTCAATTTAATTAACAGCAGTACTGTTTAAAAATGGAAACAGTAGCTTTCCTTCTAAGTATCGTTCCTTATTATCCGCTAAGATTTGAAATAGCCGAAAGGTTTTATTTAATTTATAATATTTAACTTAGAAATTACTTGTGAATTTATATTAGTAATATGAAACTGGCAGAAACAGTCAAACATCATTTCTAACTAGAGATTTTTGGAAGATATTCTAATAAATTCTCACTTCCGATCAATTGCGTCTAGCTAGCGTAACCATTTAAGTAGCTTGACCTATATAGATTACAATGTTTTTTTATTGCAGCGCCTTGTTCTTCCGCCTAGTGTGCCCCCGGCGTGTTATCGTAGGAGGTCGGTGAGTGAGCAAGTTGTAGCACAATTAGTGACCAGGGCCCGGTCGCGGTGTCCACTCAGCTCCACTCGTCTTGGCGGCAACTCCTCGAATTCACATGTGTGTTCGCATGCTTCAGACACAAGACGTGCCAGATCGTTAGAGACTTAAGACTTAAACTAACTAACTGGGTACCTCTGCATGTTCACTTAAAATAATTGTAGTAAGCCATACCAAAATCTTATATGGAGAGCGCAAAATATCGATCGGCTCGTGTCTCGTGGTCAATCATAGGTAAGAAAATTGGAACATGTTTTTATGAGTGTATGAGGTATACTATTAAGTACCAAAATTAATAACATAAAGAATATGATCACGAACACAATCGTTTTAAGTACCCAATAAATAATTGACATTCTATAGTTCAATATGTGCACGGGCACTGCATTACGAAGCTTCCATGTAATCATGCATGCAATATGTACGACGTTATAAATTCCAGCGGTGATGGCCTTCAATACATATGGATGAGGAAACTTAGGTTGCTTCAAAGGGATTAAGTTCATATGACATGGAGTACATACACATGACCCTAATATAAGTGGGTATAACACCATACAACGCTCAAAATTAATCCTTGTAGATTTTTTCTCGCATTACTATTTAGTTAAATGAAACCTCTTTTAGATTGCATTTTCTACCAAGTATTTGACTTAAACACAGTTTAATTGATTTACATTCGTGGTAAGTCCGAGCACGGAACAGAGTGGTAAGCAATCTGTGTATAGTCCGACTGTCGCGCAGTTTTTAATCCCCGCGCGTCGCGGCACGCAAACTTTTTAATTCTGCCCGTGTAGAGCCGTGGGACGAGGCAGCATGGGAGCCGGGAGTTGGGACTCTGAAAAGAACAATACCCCCGGAATTGTGGACCCCTCTACCAAGGTGTAACAATCCTTTAACGCTCGTCCTATTTTTTTTGAAACCAAGTCCAATTCACTTTATTAAAAAAATTCTACCGCCTGCTTCCTCGGAGAAATGCCTTACCTGTGGGTTCTGTGGTGCAACGTTTTTATTATGAGTATCGTAGGTACTAGACAATAATGCCAATAGATTACATCCGAAATTTGAGCAAGCGGGAATCAAACCTATAAAAATATGGTGTGATTAGCCCAGCGGCCGCAAGGCCACGCTCAAATCATATTGACTATAATGAAGACGTTGAAAAGCAATACTTATGTAGCTATCAATAGTATATACTTAGCCACTTATAAAATTATTAAGATAAGTGCTGTCTTAATCCAGTTCAGCATTTATCGTTACAAGGTCATATACGATTTGAAAGTGCCGCAGTATTATCATTGATTAGTATCACAGTTTCCGTGGTGTAGCGGTTATCACATCTGCCTAACACGCAGAAGGCCCCCGGTTCGATCCCGGGCGGAAACATACTTTTATTAATATAACCCTCCTTTCAATACCTTAGAGTTATTTAATAAACCACATTGGAAAACATGTTTTTTTTCTTAAATCTATTCTTGTCAAAAAATATTATTTGCATTCAGGTTTCAGGAGGCTCAACTCCCGATCTACATATCGCCTTGACAACAGCGCACACGGTACAGAGGTGGTCTACTTTATTTGTTTTAAACACACAACCATTTTTAATCTGCCACTCGTGCGCCAATTACTGACAACTTTTCACTTTCCAATGCGCACAAAGAATTTATGGCTTACGTTGAACGATAGTAATTTATGGATGGCTCCGAATCAAGATTCAATAGCAACTTAACATCACATTTCGAAGGCACAGGCGCATTGATAGTAGTTAGGACCTCACTCTACACTTAAGCAGTCCAGTGTATAGGTCCTAAATACTGGTTCTCGCACGAATATCTTACACAAACATGGTAAGTAAAGTAGATATTTAAATCGAACGTCAAAGTCTAATCATTTATTTCGTATAGGTCAACCGGGGCACTTACACTTACTTATTAACTCTACAAACGGATCGGAACACTACCTCCAATGAGAAGATCTGGCTTTTTTTCAACTCCTTTTTTAACAACGATTACAATAAAAAGGAAGAAATATACTTGATTCAATAAACTGTGTATTGCATTAATTATACTTAATTGTTAAGTGTTTTACGACGCAGTGTTTGTATTTGTTCTGTATCGCATCGGTTCAAGGCTGCGCCCTCCACGTGTGCGACGCGGCTAATCGCTCTATTCTTAAATAATAATGTGTTATCTTTTTCTTATGAAAACAATTTTTTTGTCTAGTAACGCTGAACTTTAACAATTTTCAAGTCTCCGTCTACGATGAAATGTTTATTGTGATTTATGGTCGACGATCATAAACTACATTATCAAATATAACACAACAAGTCCTTCGTAGATTGAACAATCTAAACTTTTATTGTTTTTCCCTCAGTAAACATTTCAACGATGGAAAAGAAAATTAAAAAATGTCGATTACTTGTTTACAAAACACTTGAGCCGGGGGGGGGGGGGGCAGGAACAAATCAGCGGGTGTTGTCTATTACAAAACAAACGTAATGGCGCCGTAAATTGAACATAAAAACTCGAAGACGCGTCGAACAACATCAAGTTTTGGATGCTAACAACATGGGGACGCTTGGAACACGCCGACGAGGAAGGGAAAGAGGGAGTATTCAGAAACTCGCACCAAAAGGGATAACCCTGCTGCACCCTTAACAGGTTTTTTATACACGAAGATCTCTTCCGACATCATTCTGACATAAGCGTCATATATAACTACATTTATCTGGCGAAAAACTGGCGAGTTAGGTGAGTATTTCAGTAAAATGTTGTATAAGTACCTTATAACTATCAGTAAATATCTACATATCCATATTTAACTACTCCGAACCTGCTGTCTTCGCTACTAAACAAAAAGCACGATAGAAGAAAATGGAAGGGAGTAAGTGCAATATCAAAGCGCAATAATAAAAATATTAACACATGTAACTGTCAATACGCGAGTCAAGTGCTCGTTACGACAGCGACACGACGGAGTTGTCGTAAACCCGATAACTTACATCTCATATATATTCATTGGTTAATTCGGACGAGTGCGATTGGACCAGTGACACTCGTAAAAAGTAAGTAAAAGATGCCATGAATATATACAGTACGGCACGAGTAGACACCTACTAGTGCAATAATATGGAGCCAACGAGCCTATAGGAGCGTGGATTTATTCTCACGTGATCAACTAACATGTTCCTAGAGACATAAAACAAAAAAAAACAATTGAAATTCTTATAGAATTGAAAATAATTACTTCGTGCTCAAGTTACAAACCATTTGTGAAGACTACACTATCTTTCAGTACTGACTAATAAATCAATATCTGCTAAACCACTTACTTAAACACCAGTTTATCTCATATGCTACGAATTGCAGCGGATTCAATATTTCAACAGGTAATTGAATTACTGAGTGCATAGAGGGAAGAAACGATGCGTGAATTCACGACGAGAACCAGTGAGCAGATGGATGCATTATGCAATAACTATGATTCGCACTGCATTCATATGATAACTAACTCCAAAATAAATTTAAAAAATGGGAGACCCAAATGACCAAATACTAGGGGTGACGTGTAAAACTATCAGATAAAAACATACTGTATGTGCCAACCCTGTAATAAAAAATAATAATAAGACGTTATGACTCCAAAAATAAAAATCAATATTTGAACACAGTAAATATATAGGTACATAGTACAAAATAAACAGCATATATAATAACGTTGCGCTGTAGATTCACCATCCGCGTTGAATAGCGGGGGGGGGGGGGCTCATCTCAGTGTTCCAATCAGCCGCGCGCGCGCCACGTGCAAACAAAATATCGCGGCACCATTGTTGATTGCGCGGAACCTGCCCTAATCAAATTTATGTTTGTTCGTCTTGAGGTACGAGTACAAGGAGGTTCTTGCTACCCTCCAACACAAGGCTTAGTACAAATGGCACAGTAGTTCAACTTTCAATTATGCTAGTTTTGTGGGATCAAGCTTAAAATGAAATTAAGAATGACGATAAATTATATTTTTTAAAATCCTTTTATAAATACGTATTTAAGAACACTTTATCTTAAATGTTTTGGAGGAGAACGAAGATAGAATGAATATAATGATTATTATTGGCTTTGCACATACTTTGCAGTATAGCTAATTAGAATAAAAATCTAGCAACCAAATCAGTTGTCGTTGTAAGATTTTGAAGCTGTAATGTACATAATTATCCTAATAATATCAGCTCTGACTCACGGCTCCGTCTGACTACCGTCTGACTACCAACAAATGTACACACTACAGAAGTCATACTAGACTAACAACGAACGAATCATGTTTCTTCTAAATATGTATAACCGGATAGAACAGAGCCGACTTACTGCACATCGCGTAGCTATGCGCCCACTGGGTGTACCGGTGCGCGGCTCGTGGAAATTACTCAATTTGCACTTCAATCCAGGTTCTTTGCCTGCCGGCCATTTTTGCCAACAATGCCGGGCTTGTTACGCGCGCTGAGCGTTTGATTGAAATCGTGACAAAGTGACGGTACAATGTGAAATTGAACGCACAGCTATTGCCTGGTATGTTGTAATTAATTTCCTGCCCTCTTCTTCGTCTTGTATTAGATATTACCACCGAGAGTACACAGAGCTCCTAACAACTCTACGATGAACGTAGTAGTTACTACGTTCTTCGGCAAAAGCATAGTGACTTTTAATTGTGGCTTGAGGACTTTATTTTGGCTGGCTATTGTTTATAGATACAATAGCCTCCGAAGTATCTCGAAGTATTCCGAAGGCTTCTTCCATCGGGATACATATCTGCAAATAGTAATAAATACCTCCAAATGCTTTATTTTCATCCCACGCATCTAAGCTCTCCTATTATCACCTCTACAATCCATTTAAACTCTATCAATTGCAACCCTCACTCGCCACATGTGACACTCGCGCGCACCTGTCCCCATTAAAATTTCAATTACGGCGCGCGGAGCCCCGCGGGATTAGTTGGTAAACATCGCTGACGGATACTTCGTGTTTGCTTTACATTACTGTTTTACTGAGACAGGCACTCTACAGTTGTTGTGATAAGCGATATGTATGTGTAAATTTAAATTGTACATCTTATTTTTTTTATAAGTTTGATTACAGTAAATTGCAATCTAAGTTATTTTATTACAAAATAAGTCGATAATTTCTTTTAAGTGTCCATTATAATTATGTTAATTGAAGGCTTCAGGCCAAAGTGTCAGTAACTACAACATCTTAGTCGTGATAGCGTCACCAAGACCACCACAAACCAAAACCATTGTTGATTTAAACACTCGTTAAAGCCATTCGACTGTGAAGTCCGCAACACCTAAGCAACACATTACCTACACGATTGATGCTTTCTCGGTGGTGTGTGTAGCTTACACTCGCGTGGGCAAACAGTCAGACAATTACCAGTCGATTTAGGGCACAATAACACGCGCCGTGTTTGCCGCCGCCGCCGTTAATAGCTCGATCTACAGGAGTAGAGGTGGTGTTGCTAGTCATGAATTTGCCTGAAATATCGGGTAAATTACTATGGATAGGACCCCAGCAATACCAGGGAAAATTACGATAAGATAATTTGCGAAATTTGTCCAGACGGGAATGAGGTCCGCTACCAACCAGTGCAATGAACCGAGCAGCCCACGCTCAAACCACTCGACGATGCCTGTTGTCCTACACTCACAACCTGTCTGTGATGCCTGTTACCCAACTGCGCCAAGTAAGGATTGTATATTAATATGTATTAAGAATTACTACTAAAATTGTGTTTCCGTAGTTTTTTTTTAATTTATAAATGACACTATAATAAAAAAAAAAAATGACGTTCATTTAACATTGTTAACAACCTTTTTATTAGACTAATAAATAGTCATATGAATTCTCATGACGTCAAAATATAGATTTTTTTATTATACCTATCTAATTCTTACACTGGCAACCCATTACCACATTGTCAACGTGCAGTCGCTGGTCTCGTTTCAATTGTTTGTTTAATATAACAACATTATATATTTTATTTATTTTATTTAACATTTATTTAACATATTTATTTTATTTATTTTATTTTTTTATATATTATTTTATTTATTTTTTTTGTAAAAATAATGGATAAAAAAAAGACAAGCCCGCTGAGTTTCTTGCCGGATCTTCTCAGTTGAGGTCGCGTTCCGATCCGGTTGTAGAGTTAAGGAAAAAATGTAATGACAATTTGTAAGTGCCCCCGTAGGCCTATACGAAATAAATGATTTGACTTTGACTTTGACTTTGACTTTGACATTAGCATGTGTAGTCAGGTGGTCGCGAGCAGGGGGTTGGTGTGCGCCAACACGGGGATGTGAGACGGCGTAGGTATTAGACACGTCTCAGGGGTGCACTATAACACCCACGTTTTACCGGTGGTACGAGTATTCAGTCCTGGTAGACTATTTTCAATATACTGGGCACACTTCTCTCAACCACATACGCTGGTCTGATGAAAGTAAAAAAATATGTCAGAATGGAAGTGCCTAACCGTTCCTACATTATCCTTACATAGACATAACAATTTACTGCTCAAAAATGTATAAGATATTTTTTAAAAGAGCAACTATGGAGTCTCTTGCCCATTCTTCTCCATAGGAACGGCATCCGAACGTATCGTCATCATCATCATCATCATCTATCGTATGTTAGGGTAATACATGTATTACCCTAACATACGATAGAACGCAGAAGGGAAAAATCGATCTTCGTATGACGCTATCCCCCTGTCGTACGCTAAGCGCCTCATCAGGCCCACTACCCTTGACGCATTGCTAGAACACACTACACCCACCCCAGGCACGGTCACCAGGGCCTTCTTCCTGGAACTCAAG
The DNA here is from genome assembly GCA_905333125.1 of Pheosia tremula. Classification (NCBI taxonomy): domain Eukaryota; kingdom Metazoa; phylum Arthropoda; class Insecta; order Lepidoptera; family Notodontidae; genus Pheosia; species Pheosia tremula. The sequence goes on from HG995405.1 coordinate 10,659,671, forward strand.
GTAGCGTATAGAATTTTATTCAACGTGGGAATCATTGACAAGATTTTAGCACATTTTTTTTTACAAAACAATAGAAGAAAATTGTCTATTACATAAAAAACTACAAAAGTTCCAAAAATACCTACTACTAGCTATTTGAAGCCAATAAGATACGATAGCGTGGGTATTGGGGATAAAGAAAAAAGTGTTGTGCAAATTATGCTAAACATCGGGCGGGGCCACGCAGCCAACTGATCCTACAATGTTGCAAAAATTCTCGATTCAATACACGAAATGGTGGGCTCCTATTTGAAACTCTTGCGGTCGGTTCTGGAGATGCACTTAATATAATAATAGACAATCAATCACTACTTATATTCCTATAACGACTATAATAATATAATATAGGCCACCATTTTAGCCCAAAGTAAATGAAATCATTTGAAACCATATCTGAAATGCCTAAATGTTTTCTACTTTGTGTTTTCAATGGTATATTTTTGTGTAAGTGGATTCGTACCGCAAACTGATATCATAGAGTCAGCTCATGATTCTGGATGCCACATAGTTGAAATTTTCCGTCGATCTTTTCATGAATAAACACATTTTTTTCAGTATTCTGAAATTTATTTTAGTATAAAATCATAAGAAAAGTCTATCGACTTGAAATAAAAAAAAACATAATGAGTAAAATAGACTTAAAACTGTAATGTAAATAAAACCAGATCGAGCACACTTGTCACTCGCACGCGTCGGGTATCGCGCAGAGCGTTGCTTTATGATCGCGTGGTTAAAGATACATTGCGCGCTCAACAATTACAACTAGTGTAACACATGCCTGTTGATAAAAAATATTTCTATCATAGGCATTAAGTACTATGCCGCTGTATTTCTACCCAATTTAATATAATGAAGCGAAACATATGGTACAATAAAGAGCACACCTTTTAACCGGTCGAACGCAAAGTTCAACCCTTCAGCGGCGCGGGCCCAAGACGGCACCTCCTTTTCCGTGTAGGACGCGCGCGGCGACCGCAGGGTTAAGTGCGCAAAAAATTTATGCCCCGCGAAGGTGACACGAGCGAGCACTGGAGGGTTGAGGGCCCGTCGGACCTTTTGTGGACTATTTACTGCGGAGGTGGTTCAAGTATTGATATTTTTGTGTGGGAATAAAGAGGGCGGGGGCGAGAATGACAAATGACGGTCGAGTGCCTAACTATATAGTATCGGTATATGTCTCGTAGCCAGAGCGAGCTTGAATTGGTGAGAGCCGTTTGATGTTGGCAGCGTCAAGGCGAGTAAAACCAAGCCAGCGGGGAGACACATTGCGCGTCTGCTACGAATCCCAAGTAGATTATTAGGTAGATAGATATACCTAGTAAAAAGACACTTTAACCAAACAGAATAGTTATTTTAACAGGTGTACCTAATGATGAGGTTAAATCTAACTTAAGTATAACTTATTCGTTATTCCTCTCAAACTAACCAGAGTATCTGAATACGGAGCCATGCAGATCTGACATCAAAAATGTATTATATAGGAATTCTAAGTATTATATACGCTCTTTCTGCGTAGATCGGACCGCAAGTAACAACTAAATATGAGGGTACCTGAGTTCAAACTATGACCCTAGGACGTCAACCACCTCAGTCCTCCCGTGAACATGGTTGCTGTAAAGCAGCCGAAACGTCGGGAACGTAAAAACAAAAAATCAACGCGATAGAATCCTTAAAAATAGTTTTATTTCAAAGTATTATATTTTATATATATTATATATTTTTTTACGTAGCATTTTTTGTGTTTATGTGCAAGCCTTACATAACTGCTATGTAGCCCCCGACTGGGCGTACAGGTGCGCGGCGCGGCGGGGCGGGGCTACCTGCGGGCGGACACCTGCACCTACCTGCGCGCCACGCCCCCGACACCTGCCCAACAGGTGATCGGCACATAGCCGCTATGTACTCACTATATATAACGACGTGACGTCACCGATTGAGTGAATCAATGGATAATGGATGGAATGGTTAATTTTCTTTTGAATTTGTTTCACATTATATAGTAGGAAAATGCTTGAGCACATTGCGTTAAAGAAGAGCAGTTTAAAGTATACTATAGGCGGCCTTTCTGAATCACATTGTATAGTTAAAATACTAAAAAGGCATGCTCTTTCTCATCAGGTAGGTATATAGGTTTTGTCTTCGGTTTCGCCCCCGCTACTATCATATTGCTTTGCTGCTCCGTCCCCAATGGGCATAGCGTGATTACGTGTATCTTAACATTAGGCTGACCAATACTAAAATACTAGTCGAAATTGGTAAAAAAAACACACATCCACTCTCGAAGAGTCCGCACCAAAGAGATTCTAAGTCGAAAAAGTTCGCGGACAAGTCACATAAGAGCAGTATGTATCTCAGTAGGTAAATGGGTATTCAGCGTAGTAGGTGGCACCGGCACTCCGGCTAATTAGCCGGGGACGCAAACAAACAACTTTTATAAACAAACGCGTGCAAATTGGATTATGTCGAATAATCACCTTAATGGAGGCGCAGCGCGGGGCAGCGGAACTGTACGTGATTAAATAATTAGCAATCGCTCAAGTAGGTACTTAAAGATAACTATGTACACGGATAAAGTATTAAGTTTATAAGCTTATTAAATAATATTTACGCAAAAACTATACATTAAAATAAAACTAAGATAACGGTTGCTGTTAAGCAGCCGAAACGTCGGAAACGTGAAAGCATTAAAATAAACGCGATACTACTTACCTGTTAAATTCATTTTATTAAAATTTTTAGATGATGTTAATACCTATGTTGTGTTTTTTTTGAGTAAATAATTATAGGCATGTAGACAGATATTAGTACTTTCGAATACAACCTTGTAACTTGCAGGTCCGTCTGTGCAAACGAACCTATAGGATATTTTCGTAATATGCTCTGGGTCTGAGTATAACCTAGTGGTAACGCTTGTATTCCACTACGCAGTACCGATAATGCATAAGTAATGTCGCTTAATTTGGAACCATATAGTATTTTTCAGACAATATTTGCCTGCATTTTTTTTATTCCTAACGCCTCTATAATTGCTATTGTTTAATTATAATTTCAAAATTCTTATTCATAAAAAGTCTAAAACAATTTAAAAATAACAGCCGTAGCATGATTAGGCAATAACAATTTAATTCAATAAAAACTCCAACAAATAACAAGGGGTAAAAATCTGGAAAGGAAAACTGATCAAGAAATATAAAAAGCTGAGCTGCGAATGGTTCGCGGCACCTCCGCGCGGCACGTTTAATTACACAAGTCGGCGGCCATCTGGCGGCGCGCACCTCAACCCTTCCGCCAAAAATTATATAATAATAAAACGGCTAATTAGTCGAGAAATTCCACCAATAAAGCCAACGCGGCGTTCCGCTCGAAAAATAATAAAATTAATTAATTAAAAACAAGAAACGACCGAAGTCTTACCTACCGAACTCTCCCCGTTAGTTATGGAACTAGTAAGTGGAGCCATCTCTCTTTCCTAAACCTCTATTATCGCGTGTACGAGAGAGACAGAGAACGGTTTTAAATGTCGATTGGGTCCACGAATAATCTTTATATCTGGAACGCGCGACAATCGCGCGCTCTCAATAAATATTTGCAAAAGATTTTCGTCTTCCTCTCGATATAATTAGTTGAAAACGAGAAAAGTTTTTCAATTTGAACACAATGCGAATCAAGTTTAGAAACGGACGCAGGATTAGTTAAGATTTAAATTAAATAATCTTTCAAAATTCATTGTGAAACAAATTTATCAAACCATTGAAGAGCAAAAACAAACCAAAGTTATTGTTAGCATAGAAAAGCGTTATGAAAATAAATACACACATGGTTAATTGGCACTTTTAACATATACAGTGTATTATATAGCTTTATATGCCATTCTAAAGTAAATAGATTTTTTTAAATAAACCAAGAAGAAAAAGTTTCTTATATCCGAGCGCTCTTAATCAAAGTTGACAATTTGGAAAGGGTAGCCACATTGCGATTTGATTAAAAAGAAAGCGCAACGCAGTAGGTCGAGGCGACGAAGCAAACGAAGGGGGCGATAATCCCAATTGTATAAATTCAATAAAATCTTAAACAATAACTGGTTTAAAGCGGTTTATACAAAATTAGCATTCAGCGGTGGTCGATTGAGAAAAAACTGCACAAACAGAGTTAATTCTTATTTTCTCATTCTTCATTAATGTACCTTTCAAAATCGAAACATCATAGGAACAGCACGTTTGTAACATTAGTGACAACTCTCTTCTCACTTTTGCAACATCTCTACCCTTAGATAGGTACTTGCAGACCTTATAGTTGTATTTTTCATGACAGCACTCGCGTTGTATTTCGGATTGTAGACATACCTGCTGTAAAGTTAAATGATCAAATGTCTAAAAGCGCTTTCAAAGTTAAAATACCGTTTACGATTGCCTTAATAATTCAGTGTGTCCATAACAATGGTATGTCCAAACTATTTCATCTCTGTCACATGGCACATCTTTCTTTTTGCACAAAGGTTTTGTCTCAAGCTGATCCTTAAAGCACTTGTTAACTTCTCTTTTGTTTCACTTTGCGATGTCACCTCCAAGGATATCTTTATATTCATTTTTTTCTCATTCTTCGTGGAAAGTTAGTTCCGATGGTGTCTGCAATGAACGAAGACGTCGACTCAATCATATTTGAGGTAGGTTACGTTGCCACTTTTCTAATCGTGGAATGATGTGATTTTTTTGTGTCGAATTCCAGACCCTTTTTACCAAAAAAAGAATAACCTTAAATAGGCTTCGATCATTGTCTTATTGTCACTAATTAAAATACACAAAACAATACCCAATAAAGTTTCAATCGCTTCACTCAGATGGCCTACAAGAAACTCCCACAGATCTAACGAGACTACTTGGAACCCATCAGAATCCTTCAAACAGTTTTCCCAGAGCTGTTCAATTAAAAACAAAAACCGTTTAACAATACCCTTGCCCTTTTGAAGACATACAAAAACTCCTAAGCAAGATCAATAATCTGGAATAGAATGAACAACCTGCCTGTAAAGGCAATTAACGGACTTATCTTGCGAAATAACGCGATCAAACGGGCTCCATGAAGCAGGGCGCGGGGAGGGGGAGGTTGCGAAGAACTTGTAGTTAGTCCGAGGAGAAAGAGAAATCAATCTTTGAACCGAACCTGCCGGACGTTGGAAGCATTTTATGCCATACGATTACGATTTATTTTAAATACCGAAGACCTTTTGTTTCAGTCAGTCGAGGATACTATTAAAAACCTATTATTTAAATATGCCTAAGTGCTGTAACAAAAAAGAAAACATTTTTGGTGACAAATGTTTAAGAGAAATATTGTTTGTTTTCACCCAAAATATACTTAACAGTTCAAATTGGCATCTAGTTCGGAATTCATTATATTGACTCGTTTAAAGAGCCTGCTCGCCTTTATTTGGCAGCCTGATTTCTCTCCATTTTGCCTTTAAATTACTTAATTTTAAGCTCTCACACCAAACCACCTTCGTATTCAATGTTGTGTAAAATCGTAAAATATAAATTTGCTTGCCGACGATCGCCGACGGCGGGTCTAATTTAAATATCAAAACTAATTTGTCGAGAGTGGCGGCAGTTTGATTGTGGCCCGAATTAGGTGAGGCACTTCCACCCGCGGCCACAGCTTGGAGGGGTGGCACGAAAAATTTGAGTTTTGAGAATTGCAATGATAGAAACTGTTGTCAATGATAGATCGGCACCTTTGAGTGTCTTATCAGAAGTTATTGAAGAATAAATAAAGGATCAGAAAATATTATGCTATGATCAGGAATGTACCCTAAGTATGAAGGGAGAACTAGTAACTGTTCGTTTGTAAGAAAATAATCGACTACTAAACTAATCTTCTTCTAGAATAATTTCCCCAATGAAATAGCAATCATTTCAATAGCCCATCCATGAAAATGTTCATCATAATAAAAGCGGCACCTCGGCGGGCCAAATCTCCTCGCACCCCTTTAATTAGTAAAAATCGCGCGACATTTCATCCGACCTGTCAAACTTCCGGAAGCTCCGCCATTACACAAATGGCCGGCGGAAGCGTGCGTCCTTCGTCTACGGTTAACTTGTTTTCGTACAAATGGCGGCCGCTAAAAGGTGGGTTATGATGATAATTTTTCGTAGAAGTGTTATTTTTCTTGAGAAAAGTTGTTAGTTGCGTGTTCGCTACTAGATATAATTACATTTATATAGGTCGGATGTGTTATTTTAAGAAACGAAACTCCACAAAAACTTTCGACTAAGGCTGTGTCCCCAGTCGGCAAACTGTCAGCGGCCGACTGAGTGAGCCGCAAATTTGTGGCGAACTGAAATTCGAGTAAGCTGCAAACTCAGATCAATTTGCGTGCGTCGCAAGCAAACTGTTATGTGTTAGCCGCTTATTTAGGTCGACCGACCGACTGAATTTTCACTGTCAACTGTCAGAACTGACAGTTTGCGGCAAACGGACTCTCTACGCCCGGCGAACAAGGATATCGCCGCCGCAGACTGGAACCGGTTTTGCTGTTAGTCGGCCGCTCACTGAATCAATCGGCGCGCGCAACACAGCAAACTGCGTAGAGGGAGCGCAAACTAGCAAACTATGAACACTCCATTTCAAATATATGGAAGGGCGTACCAAACTGATACGCCGCTAACTCAGTCGGCCGCTGACAGTTTGCCGATTGGGGACACAGCCTTAAGATAGCAAAGCTCATTTATTCAATCAAACTTAGGCATCTCGGAAATGTTTAGTTTTTTATTCATTTCTATCGTGATTTCTTTCGTGAAATAATACTTGAAAATTTAAAGTGGTCATTAAAAGTACCTAAACCAATTACGCAGCTCGATTTAATTTAACAAATCAAACAGGAATCGTTATTAAATAATTCAATTTATGAACACTGACTGTCGCCGGCTCCTGTTTTATCGTTCCGCTCGGAAACAACAATGCTTGAACTACTTTCGTTTTCTAATAATTGATTGAACTCGGACAAACTTCTGCACGAGTTGGGGAGTTATGTTTGTAAATAGCATTTCGGCTCTGTGCTCCACAAGTGTTGTCAATGCCGACATTTGTATTTTTTCTATTGAATCCATGCTTAGTTAAGTAATAATCAAATATATTAGCTATTTTCCAAAGCATCATTTACGTCGAGTCTGGTCAGTAAATAGTCACAGCGCTCTTACATAAATCCTTGAAGCTATAATATCGTGGAACGTAATTAAACAACATCGTAAGATACCTGTCTTTGCGCAGACCACAGAGGCGAACTAATTTCCCTCAATCATCTCTGCAGTCCAAACAATTGCGGTTGAGAGGGGAGGCAGGGAGGAGTCGGAAGCAAACGTTTAAAAACTTGGACAAACAGAATAATTCATCCGTTGATTCAATGAGATCTCCTTCACCCTTCAAAGTGAATCTTAAGAATGCCACACTGAAATTTTTCCTGGACGATTTCATGTGGGTCAATATAAAAGCTGAAGGCGATTGTAAACTCATGTAGTAAGGATGGATTTTAAATTTAACACAAGCTCATAAACCATTTTAACTTGAGTAAGTCGGGATCAAAAATATAATATAGTTTAATAAACGACAACTATGCATATAAGCATATTATGAAAAGTGTTAAAATCGTCGCACAAACACAAATTTACTAGAAGCCAGTTTCATGACGCAGGCTAAGCAGTACTGTATACAATTGGATGTTCTGCCACTATTGTTTTTATTTATTAATTATATTTACGCTAAGAATACTTCCCATGTACCATTCTTAAAATGATAAAGATGTTATTTCAATAGAGAAGATCTAAAATTGTTGCACAAAATTATGAAAAATATATCGTGAAATCTAATTAACAGCTGGTACTTTTAGTAGATCGATTTCTTCAGCAATGCCCTCACCATGCTCCAGCACCAGGACCGGTGTGCGTGAGGCCCGCCTGTAGCTTGCGCCGCTCTCTGATTTATACTTGAACCGGTGGAACGGCAATTACTCGCCGAACTGGAATCATTGCTCTGCCCTCCACTAATTAATTCCGCCCCTCTTTTAATGTTCAAAAATCGTGGCGTCTAATTAGGTTTTAATTCGTTTTATTGGCCAAAGTAATGAAATAATGGCCGCCGGCGCAGCTACCAGGACCGGCTAAGCACAGCATACTTTTATTGCTTCCAAAAGTTTACTTTCTAATGATTCGGCAGCTCGATAAGTGGAAAATAATATTTTTTGGGTTTAAAATGAATGATAATAAAGGCCATTAGTTCTGTGCTTAGTATTCAGTATGCATATTAGTCTAGGTAGTCCTTGTTGAAATTTCAATTATTTAGGTGCCATTTTTGTACAATATAGATAAAAATTACATTTTATTTAGAATACTGTCATAGGATCTAAAATATTAAACTATCTACCTATTACTAAGCTTTAAAACAAATATTACTCTGGTCTATAACTGACTCAATATTATGCTCGATTTACACGAGGACAGTAGATACTCAAGTGACAAGTAGCAAACTTGGAAATGTATGGGTATCTATTCCGGACACGGTCACTCTGTACTTGCCGAGCTGTTTTCATGAGGAGACTTGCTACTTTTTACTTACGTACTTGTGACTCATGTAACTCGAGCATAGGTGACTAATTATCGAATCCAATTCCAAATAATAATCAATAAGAAACGTATACTGATCTCAAAGGCGACCACTTCACCTGAATCCCTGACTCCCTCGTCTGCGGCGGCTAACGACATTTTTCGCGCCATTACCCCTCGCCCGATAAAAAACAAAGCACGTCTCTCCTAATGACTTCGCCGATTACCAATCACTGGGAAAAAATCGCGGCGACTCGGCCCGCGCCGCCCGCGCCGCGCCATCCCGCGCCACGCCGCCCGCCCACCGACACGCGCCAACGGGACTGAATTAAATGACCAGACAAATGCCTGAGCTAAAATAATCTATTACTCTTTTAAAAGGAACTTGTCCCTCTACCATTGCTTTTATGGCGTAATGTAAAAATATTTCATATTTCGTACAGCCAAGCAAGTTCCCGGATAATAAGATGTACCTATTCATAAACGGATATTTCTTTAGATTTTTTTTTTCTTACAGATGTTCCAAAGTTGGTCCTTGTATCCGCTACGCGAGTTAACTAGTTATACAAGGCTTGTGCCCGCGCTCTTTAATATTCGCAACTGGACGTCTACAATTAACGCTTCAACAATTTCATAACTCCAGTTCGCCTTTGAGCGCTCGCTAACTCAAAAAAATATATTAAAAAAATATATCAGCTCGCGAGGCAAAGGAAATATACAAACAAGCACGGGAGCCTCACAAAGAGACTGTGGAGCTCATAATTAGATTAGCCGAAGCCGAGATCTGGATTGAATCGCGAATACTCTTATCGAACTTCTTTATAATCCGTGCGATCCCTTCTGACAATAGCTAAGGTCCATATTTTTTATTATTTCGTTCATTACTAAGATTTTCGTCGGTCTCTCTTTATTCGATTAGTTGTATTCATTTCCATATTTAGTAATCATATTTAGTAATCAACGGAGTTTCAGATTTTCAATACAGTTCTATGGCTTTTTTATGATTTTATTCCATTTATAAAAATCGAATTCACATTTGCCTAGCAAGGGCAAGCAAATGTGACTTAAATTTTTACTTTATTACTTGTCTTACATGGTCTTTAAAGACCTAGCACACGAAAGTACTCGTAGAATATAAATTTTGTAAAAAGCATCAAAGTTAAGTGCGCAGATGTATGGGAGTGATCGCGACGCGCGTCATGCGCGATCATCAGATAGACGGGCCGGTCGTCAACCCTCGCGTAATCCCAGGCGGGCGCCTATCGCAGGCGATTGGCGCTGTCGTCGCGCTCCGGCCCCGAGGCGACACTCTATCGACACGCCGCATCTCCGACCGCCACGACACGTCAACTCACAAGTTCATTTTCGTAAATTTCCAAACATCAAGATTGGCGCATGCAATCAACTCACAAATCCTTTATAAGTCATTCATGAAATTCGATAGCGAAATGTATTATTTGTATTCATAGCGTTGGATTCGCGGAGCGGTACAGTCGTCTACGATGTAAACATTGACCTGCGAGATTGTTCTCAATGTGCGAACGCTAGAGTTACTGCATATTATTTTATGGTGCTGGTATTTGATACACATTACACGTCACAAATAAAACTCTCACTAAGTACGTAATTAATTAAATCTTCTATACCTAGATACGACTCTTTATCAGGACAATTACACCTATATTATGATTTGATTGTCACACATGAATACGTGTACCCTTAGTCGTATGTTATTAAACGTGACTGTATTGGTGTCATTGTCATATGTGGGGAGATAAGATTTAAGTTTTCGTGTTCGGCCACACCTCGCGGCGATCCGTTCGCATTTGATGTGTTCGCCGCGGGCTACACAGCGGGGAATCGGAAATTTTGCTGACACCGGGTTTTTTCAGCAGCGCTCCATCGCACCAAATAATCTTCAAATCTAACTGGCCGTAAAGACAAAATAAGTTTTTCCAGAATCATTTCATTTTATGGCATATTGAAGGTGTCAATGCACTCCCGTGCTTGCATACTATACGTAGCTATATGATTGTAGACTCGTCTTACCTACTAAGTTCTTAGCGTCAAATATATTATTCCTCGATTATTAAGTACTGAATTGATTTTAATGAAGTTCAATTAGAAATGTCCTGTGTGAATCAGACTTAAAATACCCACGCAATATTATCAGCTGCAGTGGTAGTCACCCGAACATGCATGATTCATTTAAATTTACCTATACCTATGAGATCAGAAAAACTGTGATAGCTAAGTTGCCTCGGTAAAAAGGGACGCAAAATCAAACCCCGGCTCGTACCTCTAGGATATCTTGATTTCTGGTGCAAATCTCATTTTCAACCCTCGAAAGATGTGTGAAGGCATCCAATCCGCACTGGGCGAGCGTGGTGGACTATGGCCTATTACCCTCGCAACAATGGGAGGCCCGTGCCAAAAGTGGGACATTAAAAAGGGCTGGTATTTTTATTTTTATATTATTTACTAGCTGTTGCCCGCGACTTCGTCCGCGTGGTATTTAACAACGTCTCAACCGTTGGCAACAGCCTGCTCGCGTTCTGATCCCGCGGGACGCATTGCAGATTGTTGCTATCAAACTTTAAGCAGGCGCAGCGCTGCAACATTGGTTTTAATTTTTTTTCGAGAGATCCAATTTTTTTTTCTAAAATAAAAGTAGCCTAAGTTACTCCTTGTTACATCAGCTATCAGCCAGTGAAATTCCCGGCAAAATTGGTCCAGCCATTGCAGAGATTACCCGGAACAAACAGACAGACAGACAGACAGACAGACAGACGGACAGACAGACAGACGGACAGACAGACAGACAGACAGACAAAAATTGTAAAAATTGTTGTTTCGGTATAGGTACCGTGTATACATCCAAATGCATTTAGTAAAAAGCGGTTATTTTAATATTACAAACAGACACTCCAATTTTATTTATATGTATAGATGGGTTCAGTTTGTATAACAAGATGGACGGATCAGTAATAGATTCAGTTTATTTTTTTTCTGTATCCATTATAATTTTACTGCGACATTAATTTTCTTGGACATAATACAACTTTTTAACGTTTCTACTGCTGGAAAAATGTAAAGAAAAATTATAATTTTCGTGCGGTCGGCTGTACTCTATTACTCTACATTTTACATAATGAATTGCGTCAAACGAACGCGTAGTACAGTAACATACGTTACTCTATAAACATGTTTATCGAACCCGCGACCCCGCCATTGAGGTGCGATCAAGGAAAATTATAAGCAATTGATAACATGTTTGTCATGTGTGTAGAGTTTGGATATTATTGCGTAGGAAATTATGTTGATAACATTTTGGGAAATACTCACAGATAATTAGCTAACCTTTGAATTCACAGAAGTTAAAATCTGTTTACATTGTCGCTACCACACATTTTGTGAAATTCAATATTGCGTATGGTTTTCGAATATTTCAGATTTCAACAATACTTGATTACGTAGTCACATAAGATGTGTCGCAAAAGATCTTAGTATTGCGTTCAATATTGTACTTTGTACATTCTAAATAGGTAATTACCCAGACAATGAAAGAGTCATTAGCTATGATGGAGGCTCTCGATAGGTTAGCATACTTTATTACAAAATTACTTATCGTTTGTACAAATTGCGTAATAACTGTAACAACTTTATATCTAGCAATAGAACTGAACTCATTCCCCATACCATCCTAAACCTTGAAACTGCACCGTGTCGTAGCCATGCCAGCTATCTTCAACACTCATAAGAAGCCTATCTGTTCCTTTTACGTCCAGCCTCACCTCTCAAACCCACGAATAAAACTTATCGCTACCTCGATGATACACCACCAACATAAACATGGACCTTCTTAGAACCGTATTACAATGAGGAATGGCAGGTTTTGCAATGATTCACTTGTAAAAACATCTGGTTTTACAAAATGCGAGGACGCATGGACAAGTGAGATGATCTAAATAGGCGGATTCTGTTTTATAGAGCCGATTGCGTGAAATTTCTTTTAGTTTTCAACGGAATTAGGCGCCTGAGGGAACGCGCAATGGCACATATTAAGGGAAAGATGCGTTAAAGGCAGGTTGACGTCAGGTTACCCCCAAATTTATAGAAAGATGTTCTACATTTACAATGGAATTACAAAGCAGTTGGTAATTTTTTTTTATTAATATGTGAGTAGATTAAACTTGTATTGCAAAACCAAACCAATGCAGTTTTGCAGACTCTGAAAACTATTCGTATTATAACACGAGCATATTTTTCAGGCCTTTGTATCCTGGTTAAGCTGAGGTCTTAGTTTTACCTACAACCTCTCGCTGTAATGGTTCTGCAATATTTGAGCCAAAGCTCGTATTCTAGATGTCAAAGTGACAGAAACAAAGATTCAGTCAATTCAAAGTTCAGCAAGACTGAACGCTTCCAACGACGCGATTGTTGTTTTAAATCAACTGGTTATAAATGTGTGTCTATTTACTGTGTCCAAAGTCATAACTCACCCTACACCTTTAGACATGTTCGTACGCGTAAAACAGCTATAATTTAAAGCGCGCGAGTGTTCTTGCGAGGCGAAGATAAATACCTCCGCTCAGGAAGGGCCGCGGTCGCAGGTCGCAGGTGCGCTCTACCGCGATATATCTTATCGGAGATGCTACCTGATTGGTCAGTGGGGCGGATAGGATAGCCGATATTTACTTTTATGTAATCATGCTAATACAACTACAAAGTAAATCAACAAATCATACGACAAAAAAATAAGACAAACAAGGATAAATTAAGTTGATTAAGTCCTACTAATAAAAAATAATGACCCTTTCAGCGACAAACGCTGTGACATGTTATTGTTAGTGAGTTAAAACAAACGACAACATTGACCGGTTACATGATGGGAACACAAAAAGTACCGCCAACAAGCGGAATAAATTCACAACACGTGTAATTCCCGAGTCCGGTTGAGGGTGTCACGCAATCCGACCGAGAGACAACTAGTGTTGCCAGATGCACAGGAATTAATATCACACGAGTTTATATTCAACTAATAATATGCAAAGAAATTCTCGTTAGTTTTTTTGAAAATTCATATTCACAATTTCCCTCCAAAAATTCAAAACAAATGTAATCAAAAGCAGTGTTGCTTTCAGAAGAGTAAAACTTCATAGACATCCTATGCTCGATTATTTATTTTTGCCTGTCCATCATTTGAGGTATACCTTCACAATACACGTCCTATAAGTCCTGTAATTTAAAAATAACAAAACTACCATTTTCCCTGGCTGGCAACATCGTCGCCAACTTTATTACGCCACGCTAATTGTTGTTCATAATTTGTTGGCAACCTCGCGACACGCAAGGTGATATTTTAACGTGCCCGCATTTACATGTAAATGCGCAAACTTCCGTGCGGAGTTTTGACAGCTACCTACGCACATAATTTTCATTTGGACAAGTTATAAATTATCCCTTGCTGGACCCTGTGATTTGAATATGATTAAATAGAACGAATTTTGTTGCTTTGTAGGGGAAGGGGGGGTCGGTCAAACGGGTAGGTGCAATTTTCTTCCAAATGATCTTAAAACTTTGTGGAAGTATTTTTAAGCTGTAATCAATAACGTTTTTTTCATAATAAAAACCTTTTAATAATTACTGAAATGTGTGCTAGTAGGTACTAGTAATGATTCCATTCGCTCTTGTCAAGAAACAAGCGCTTAGAAGAAAATTTGAGGCTTAACCGTACATACATACGGTAGTGTATGTGGGTTAGTACATTCGGCACCAGAGGTAGGGCCCTTAATAGCCATTGAAACTGAACAGAAACGTAAGTGGACAAATTGGACCGGCCGGGTCGCGATAAGGGCCGAAACCTAAGGAAAGGGAAACGTCCATAAACAACAGGCGACTCGGTCCCAATTAATAAAGCAGCCAACACTGAAGTAGTGCAATTAATTCTGTGCCTTCGGAGATTTTAATAGTTCACATAAATCAGAGCGGCGCGAGTGGCCGGTGGGTTAATCGCCGTTTAATATGCCAGACCAGCCTATCGGCTAACTTATAACGAATGTATTCCCGCTATCAACTCTCAGAGCATATGCGTGAGTCGAGTATATCTTGATGCCATTTTGTTCTTGTATGAGTGTCATATTTTTTTTGACGTTGGTCTCGCGTTAGACGCCAAGATTAGTTATTGGCGCACAATGTGGGACTTAAAAAAAAATTAATAATAATTTATGACGCTTTATTTTATTATAATATCCCTCTATACGATGCTTTGATAACATATTTGAATGTAGCTTATACCCAATAAGGTCTAAATATTTAAGTACAACAGCCCAGAGTTCGGAAATTCAATTCGAGCCAGACTTCGCATCTCGTTAAGTGGTTATAGCCCCTCTAACAGTGGACAGAGGACGGCTAGTGGACACTAAACACAAGGTGCAAGGGTGCGGCGGGGGGTGCGAGGTGGTGCGAGGGGGATGGTGACGACACCTCTGGATATTGAATTTGCGGCGGCAGGCGACTCTCAATTGTTATCTGGCCATGCAAGGTCGTCCCCGAATAGCCTGTACCAGGTACTACAGCCCTTTCTTTTGTTGTAGGGTTGGCTGTTTTACGAAATGCTTTATATGAAGTGTTCACATTCAGTATGCAATTTAATTTAATATTCTTAACACCACCAGACAAACACATCAACTTATACGGTCCCATACTAAGCAACGCCTTTATTATGGGTACCGTACAGTAGGCTGAGGGTGAACTAGGTATTTAATTCTTATATGGATATTAAGCATCCACGACTCGGGTACAAACGTTCTTGTTACTCAGACGAAGTTTGTCCCTACCAGAATTCGAACCCGGGACCCTCATCGCGGAAAGCGAGATTTAAATGTAATACATATTATCTGTGGCGGTAATTTCATAATAAAATAACTATTTACATAATATCTTATATACTGTCTATTTTATATAACAGTAAGTAGGTAAGTATATACGATAGACTTCTATTTAATGGGTTATAGACCTATGCTAATTTCTTACATTAGGAAGCAAGAAATATATAATAGAGCCACAAGAATTGGCACTGAAATACATGTTAAAACGTCAAAGGTAACAAATGTCTAGGCATAAGTATCGGCAATATGAGTAAACATCTGTGGGCGCAATCAATCAATGTATGACATGATCCCTCAATACTTGTAAAACTTTATCTCGGCTGCCGACGTGTACTTTGTATCTTACACATCAAACAATGTAGGCTCTAGCCCAGTTCAACAATCGGAGTTGGATGTGATATGGAATAATTTAAAAGGAATAATCACGCACCACGTCATTGATCAAATGATAAGTTCCTATTTCTCAGTTTCGATTTAGACATTATTCAAGAACTCATTATCATAAATATCCTGATTTTGTATGGTGTATGTGAATTAACGCAATAACAGAGAATATTTTATTAAGAGTCACGCAATGAATCCGTGGCATTATTTATAAACAGGAATTATTAATACTAACTATAACATTGACGTATGCACTGTAAGTGCATGCACACTAAGCGCATATCCATAAGCATCAAGCATAGAATTTTGTAGTGACTTTTAGGTCTAAGAAATAACTTAGCGAATGAGCATCTATTAAATTAAATCAGTTGGGGTGTCTGCCTTTTTGCATACTTTCAGTAATATTATGTATACGTGTTGAAACAAAATATAGCCATAAATTCCTTACAAAGCTTTTCAATTTTTTCCGTGTGTCAACCCTAACCATCGGTAGCTCGCAACAGCGGTCATTGGTCAATTTATTTCTTGCGCCTGCCGGGACCGCAGTTATCATGATTGAATTAAGCAACCCCACGGCTGGTTCGAACCCGCACCCGTGATTTACCACCCGACCATCCTCGCCACAACTAGGGATAAGATGGTGTACATAAATTTCAGCAATTATGTGATATTAATTGTACAACGAATTGGAAAACGCAGTAGGACCCCCCGCAAGGTGGACTGATGACCTCATTTACATCTCAGGAGGCTGGGGAGATGCGAGTAGGTAGTGGGGATCCCAGATATGTTATAAAACTATTAAATTCGACCATGTCCCAAAGAATCCTCATCAGATACATGCTAGCGAAATGGAGTCTAAATCCACGTTATCTTAAAAATGTCCACCAAAAACTTAATTTATATAGTCATTCGATAGGAATACCAATTCATTAGATATTGATTCATTAGGTTATGAAAATGAAATATATCGTATTGTTAGAGGCAAATAGCGTTGATATAAACCAAAATATACTCACCGCATTTACCAAAAGGAAAACCGGAATTTTAATCGTGGGAAATGAGCGGGCCGGGCCCGACGTTTGTCCAGTATCCGTTCTGGTTTATTTAAGGTTAATTTGGACGAGTTGATTCGACCGGTCAGTTCTAGTTTGTGACCAATTGAGGTCGACCTTTGGACTCCGCGTAGAAAGTTAAACGGTTGAATAATAGTGAAAACATTGATCTGGAATTGATTTGTTTGGATTAGGTTTTCTTGTTTATTTTGTGTGATTTGATTGTTACTATGAATGATTCTCGAGTTAATTCCGTTCTTCAGTACCACTAATTCTATAATTATGATAGTAATTTTAAAAGAGGGTATAAATGAAATTATTCATACCATCACAGTTCGTACACATTTACATACCTTTTATTAAACTATGTTTCAACTACTAGCTGCAGTTAATTATAGCTCCACTAAAGCCAAACTAAAGCAATCAAAAATAATTCCCCCCAAATTGAAAGGTAAATCGTAGCTATCCCCGGTCACGTAGCGCATAGCGGGCCCCGTAGCCGCGTAGCTCTGTAGCACTCGTAGCCAAGCTACGGAGGCTGTTAATTGAATCGTACCGGGCGATGAGAGGTGGCCCAACTTAGTAACGCCCGTAAACTTTCCACTTAAATCACTTTGATGCAACTTTGGCTGGACCTGCGTTAATTTAATTATTAAACTACCTTCTGTAAGTGCATTAATAAGTATTTTTGCTTAGTATAAGATAGTATGTCGATTAAGCGCATTCTTTTTAGCACCATACATGCAACTAATGAGGAAGTTATATCGTCGAAGTTAAAAGGGAGATAGCAAAATATGCACGTATCCCATATCTTTTCCAGTACTTTCTACAAACGGAACCTACCTTTTCTGTATCTCCAATGATCGAAGTCAACAGTTCCGTTGAGCATGACGTCAGCACTTAGTTGTTTTTGGTGGAAAATGTGTCAAAGTAACATAACATCTATATTCATATACCATTCGCGAAGCGCGCATACACCACAGTTTGTTATGACAATGTCCGCATCACCATTCCGGACAGGCCTCCGGCGAGTCCTTAAGTACTTACAAATAAGTCGCTTATTTATTGTGAAGCCAACCATTTACATGAGCGACTTTGTTGGGGCACTTTGATCGAAAGAACTTAAGATATTCTTTAGCCCCGTGGAGGACAAGATAGCATAGTATTTTATCAGACATTGCTTGTTACATTTTCTAATTTAAGGGTTATCAGAAAATTAAATAAGCAATATCTGGGCTATATTATGCGGACTGAATTGTGTATACCTTGGTATATACTTCAGTAAATACCTTGTCCCAGAATCCTACAATTGTAACAGCCTGAACTTTACTAATCATTGGAATAATAATTGTATCAAACGGTTTCCTTAAGCAACTCTTGTACAGATGCCTTATTTAGTACAGACATCATTAGATAATTTACAGCGCAAGAAGTGTGCTAGAGACATTATAAGCTCACTCCATATTAAATTGGGTTCTACCTTACCTAAACCGACACCAAAGCTGTAACGTCCATTTAAGTATGCGACATTCCCTCGTAGGTATATATAAAATACGGTGCATTGCAAATGATTTATTTCAGTATCTATTCACAAGCAAATGGGCAATTTATTTTGAGGAAGACTTGTACATAATCTGAATCGGATCCAGCCCACGTCGATGACGGCGCTACATCAAATTATTCCATTCCATTTTAGAAATGTATACAGAGCAAACATGAAAAGAGAACAAAATTAAGCATTACACCGGGACACAAAATATAAACGATAGCGATTTGTGGGTCTTTGATAAAATTGTTTTTTTTCGACAAATCAACAAAAATGAGCAAGTTCTCAATATAAAACGTAGGTATATTTTTTTAATAAGATAACTGCTCGGCTGCTCGGCTAGCGTCACCTCGCACTGATCATGGCTCTACTGCACTAATTGTAAGTAGGCACAGTTTGTATAGCAAGATTGAAGACTTAAAGGCAAATGTATTTAATGAAATATTAAAAGTCACCTACCTGCTAGGTGTGCCAATAAAAAGCCATATATCATCTACTTGCTGTACACGTCACTGCTTCAAAATTCACAGTAAGTTTGACGATGATATCCTCTTGGTTGCATACACTTGCGCCCGCTACCGCTGTGAGGCTACAGGGCGGTGTGTGCCGCGTGGGGCGGGCGGCGCTGGCGGCGGGGCGGGGGGCGACATCAATAATCCTCCTTGTTATTCTTATGCAAATGCCCACGGTACCATAATAAGTGGAACGCGAATCACCAGACGTTATACAGATTGGAAGAATACGTTGACGACCAGGCGGTACACACTGGATCCTATTTCTTATAAGATTTCGTGATGACTTTCTTGGCGGGAGTCTTGTAAGTATATGTGAATGTTAAAGATAAACAATTAAGTGAATAGAAAATATATATATATATATATATATATATATATGACTACAATATTTTCAGTTTTTTTATTCACACAAATATAAATTAATTAATTAAATCATTAGTTACGTTTTAATATTTAAAGAGTACACCTTCTATATGGTTGATAGATCTCTATTGATAATTTACCATTGTCAATTGTGATTTCGGCCAGCGTCAATTTTCCTATTTCAAAAACGTATAAGTTTAATCAACCAAGTTTTACAATATCTTAGACTCGAACGCTCCCGTGTGTAGCAGACATCACGCGGGCGTGCGTACAGAACGTCTGCTCCGTGTAATGTACGAGCATTGCTTATTCAGTTTAATCCATCCGCGACGTCACGCACTAGCGTAACGGCGCGAGCGCACTAGCCTACTGACGCCAACCAATGAAACGATGCATAATGCTACCTACTCCACAATCAAAAATATTTAGGATCTTCAGATACAATTCGCTTGTCTTATATTTTTGTTTGTGTCTATTTACATTTTTGATTGATTACATTTACTAAAGTTCGGAATAATATTTAGATGATTTTTTTTTATTTCTCTGTAACTACTCTTTTACTAAAAGTTGACAACGACTCGTATACTAATACCGCAGTACGTACATAGAGAAGAAATGATGCAATAATGCATAGCTCAGACGGTAAAATCTTGAACCATTATTAGTAAATCGTTAAAACACGTGTTGTTTACGGCTCGTCTATTAAACTTCACACTACTAGTATTATAACAAATCTAAATTATTTGACTTCCACGTTTTGCAATACAGTAACGTCCATTTTCGAAAATATGTATTGAATTTATAAATAAGTGAGCAACGTCAAATGAATGCATACCTATACCTACATACATATACGGGATATTTTATCGTTTATGTTAGGTTAGTGCGAGAAGTTGGTATATAACAACGACCAAAGGTCATATCTGTTATACGCCATTTGAATACCTACATAATATGGATGGTTATATGATGGATACAATTCAATATTTTTTATTTTAAATTAGTTATCTATTGAGTTAGCAGTTGCTCCCATTTACTATATGGAGAACAATTTGCAAATATTTTCGTTATGGAAATTGGGTGGACCAGTCCCCAAAAGCAGCTCCCGAACACGCTAATGTCTTGAGCAGCAGCCATCTCTCTCCTAATATTTATTAGAGGAAAGAGAGTGACCCGACCCACAGAGCCACCACACGCAAGGACATTAAATGGGCATGACCACTCCATCACCATAGAGACGGAGAAAGTAAGAAATAATAACAACAAAGATAGTGCAAGTAAGGCAGGCCCGCTACAATTTTTACAGAGTATGTACCTATTTTACACTCTAGCTATAAACCCCGGTACATGCAAGTGGCGGAAGACTGGGATGTGTGGAAGTCATTTGGGGCTAAGCCTATGTCCAGCAGTGGACGTATTTCGGCTGATGGATGAAACATTGAAATCGGGACTCTACCTGACCCTACGTGAATTAATATTATACAACTACGATCCCTACTGGTCACACCGTGGGTCACACCCAGTGTGACCAAGAGAACACAATATTCTTCCTGGTACCATCACGTTCGGTGTATCAATGGTTGAAGAAATCACATACGTGGCACCGACGTACACCGCAGTGTGTAGACACACGCATACATACAAATGGTGCGCAGGCGCAGGTCGCGCTATCTGCTGACGATACGGGCGGTCAGGGGCCAAGGTGGTAAAAACAGTCACCATGAGTTTGTGTACATGGTGATCCTTGTACGTCTTAAAACAGAGGGTGATTTGGGAACGAAATGTAAGCCTAGAATCTAGGCTGGGATAATTAAGGGCTAGCGGGCTACCAGAATCGTGGCAGGATCAAACTTTACGTGCGGAAAATATGGTTAATTTAGATATAAAATAATACCTTGTATTTTTGAGAAACATATAGCCATTATATTGTAATTGTATATGAACGTACTGTTAGTAGTTTTTATCCAGCTAGTCATGCCTGTCTAGCCATTCCTGCACTGTTAGCGTAACCCGTAACAATGTACTAGAGTAAAATGTATAACATCCTTATAAAAGAGCAACTATGACGTTTCTTGCCCGTTCTCTTCCATAGGAACGGCATTCCGAACGGGCGGGCAGGGTCAGCATAACGCTTTGTATCATTTCCGACGATACATAAGTACCTTCTCTAATGGTTTATATGTATAAAAAATATTGTTGATCGTAGACACATTAGAAACTCCCGCGAAACCACGGCCATACGATAGGTGTAGCATGAACTTTTTCTCGAAGCTGATGACTGTGAAAGAGAGGCTTCTAGTTAGAGTTAGCTATTGGTAAAAGAAGAATTAACGTTTGGCCGATTGATTTGAGAGTATTTTTAGGCGAAAAACCTGATAACGTGTCCCGTTATTACAAATTAATTTAAAAATAGATATATATCTTACGTTAACGTAACCAATACCTAAATAACATTTTCAGGCTTACTGATTTTCAGTGCTACTTCACTTTTGTCGCATCCACGTTAATATTTTTAATGAGCGCATTATTTGTTCAAAATACTAAAGATATGGTTGACATATCAATGAATGACACGGGGCGCGGGCGGCGCGTACGCAGATTGTCAACACACCGATGCGGATGCGTGCATGAATGGGAGCAGATAACGCACACGCGCATCACGAGAAATCTACCTAATAGTTTTTTATGCAACTTGCCGTGGTGATCTCAATATTATAGCCCAGGTCAACATAATATAGGATACTTTTCTCCCGGAAATGGATGGATTCCCGCCAGCTAGCCAGAAAATTGTATCTTAATATCGACTTAGTGGACTTTTTTTCATGATATGCCAAGTAAATAATAGATAGGTAGGCACCTATACCGATAATAGTGTAAAAGGGTTTAACAAGTAGGTGACAACGATCACGTTTATGTATAAAATATATGTGTATATAGTGTTTGATTCTTCTGTGAGCAAGCAAGCAAGTACAGTTTCACCACGCACTTAGTACGTAGTGTTATCTTTAAAATTACAAATAATTTGGGTTTTTCCGAGAATGTGACCTTTATAGCCTACCAATGGACCCCTTAAAATATTTTACATTATTATTGTTAAGCCTTATAAAACTAACTAAATAGATCAATTTATCATTCGCAGTACGTCACCTAAATGGGTTGGGAAAACCCTCATATTTTAAAGAGGACTTAATAATTTTTCATCACTCGGTTTATTTGGCGAATGAAAGAATTTCACCTTACAATGTGCCTACGTTAAAGTGCTATTCACATTGAAACGCAAGGTACTTCCGGACAGTACTACACTACAATTATTATTGCACACTATCTCGGACGACACCTGCTACAGTAAATTCGTCTTTAAATACATGTATATTTCACGTGAAGAGCTTTTTAAACTAGTTAAATGTTTGAATAAAGCTGTCTCATTGATGTGTTTATGGTTAGCATGTCACCTCCCTAGACAGAGACGGATTCGAGGGCAGAATTTCAGAGGACGCGAAGTTCGTTCGTCGAGATTTATTATTTGTTAAATTAGTACGGTCATGATAAAACCAATTATACAAACCAACAATTATCAGGCGCGTATATAAAAATATAATATTATCAAGTGTGAAAACCTACTCTACTTTGACCGATGAACCCTTAATTTGTAGGCTGTTACAAATAAATGATTAGATTTATTTGCACCTAAAATGTAGGTAGGTTCATACCTGTATGAATTACTATAGGTTCGTTAAATTCAAACTTTGTTTATTTACAAACCATTTTGGCTAATCGATTTAACTAGAAGAAAAAAGTTAGAGCAGTTCCTTTACAGAGCGTTCCGGGGTGCTCCAATATAGCTAATAAAGATTTTTTGAATCTAGCACTTCTTGGTGTCTTGAGCAACCAAGTTTGTAGACTGTATAGTTCTCGATACTTTATTTTAAATGAGTAAGATTAAAACGATACCAAAATCCGTACTCTCCCATATTGTAAACACCAGCAATTGTAAGATAACTCCTTTCGTCGCGTCACTAGTATCATCAATAACGGTCGTATTGCATAACGCGCAGTACATTGCAAGTAATGTACGTATATCCACCTCTAGTGCAGACCACAACTATCAACGTAATTTTGTTAATTGTGTAAGGCGATGTATACGTGCACAGATGGATGAAGGAGGAAAGGACGACTAAAGAGTACTTCAAATAAGGTATTTTTAGAGTGTGTTTTATGCATGCTTTTCTTGTGGTACAGTCTATTATTATAATAACTATATATTGATAAAATAATAACAATATAAAGGTTGATCAGACATGGGGTCGCCCAATAAACGTTAGTTAATATTGACAAAGGTAAAAGAATCGAACAACGATTCGAAATTTGTTGTATCCAGACCAACCGGCCGATACACCGAGCCAACGTCACGAGTCTGTGCGTTTGATCTGGACGTTAATTTACTTACTATTTATTTACCAATGTTGTAAAAATATTTTTCGTAAGTAACTACCCTTATAGTACTTATATTTAATATGTAGAGTTCAGGGGAACCACTAAACCTGATTGGAACTATACGGGACTTTCAATAGAATGTGACTTTATTATGGAGGATGAGGAACATGACTGGTTCACCTTTAAAGCCATTTTCCCATGGCACAACTTAGTAGCTCTACCGCCATGACGTGCCACGGTCTTATATGGAAGCTTATCATTCTATAAATCCCCAACAGATAGTACAATTTGAATTGGTAACACTTTATTTGCATATAATATGACTCTTTTATTTATTAGTAAGCAAATCGTGAGTTTAAGCGCGCATTTAATTCATAGGTAGAAATCGTGTAGTGAATGGTAATCTTTAGACGCCCACAGTGCACGGTGAAGTAGGAGCACTGTTTGATAACTTATTAATGTGGAGCAGAAATTTAACTAATTTAAAATTGTAATAAACATGTGTACCTAATGCACTTCGTAATTGTACCGCGCCGGTACGGGTGCAATTAACGAAAATAGCCAACATTACCTACTGAGAATATTCGCTGATATTCACATACATTTTTACACACCTTGCACTGCCCCATTTTCGGGATAAAAACCTTGATGAAGTATTCGAGACTATAGCTCTAAGGGCTCTTGACGCTCATCGCAATTCTCGTGAATTGCCAAATCTCCTAGTCGTCACAACTGCTGATCAATCTTTTTTCCTACAGTTTCGATAACGTGACGTTTTCTATCCTTCTCAAACCACAGATTTCATAAATAAGTATGACAGTGACTGCATGCTTTCTCGATGACGTTACGATTAAATTAGAAGTTCCTGCCTACGCGCTGCCTCGTATCTCACGCTAAGAATTAAGCTTCTTTATTTTATGAGAAAAATCTTACTATAAATTAGCACCGCAATAATTTTGGTTGTATAACAAACTGGTAAGAATTCTGAGTCATTATAGGTAATGAACTTGTCAATCGATAATCAATAAATTATGTGTAACGATTATAAGATGCAATCACTCTTGAGATCCATAAATCTTTGTCAATATAACAGTAAACAGGTACTATAAGTAGGTACGTACCGTCGTGAATTTCCTCGGTTCAAAGCAATTAATGGCAATGTTCGTAGATATAATGGCATCGTCACAGATGCGACGTGCGTCAACAAAGCACGCGATAGTGTAAACATGTTTGTTGAATGCGGACGCGCAATGGTGCAGAATTTGGTGCACAATCTTTTGAAACAAGAATTTTACCATTTAGCCGCATAAAGTCATTTTATATGCAAGATGAGTTCCCTGTTGTGTAATATGTTCAGCTCCTACCGATGAACCCTTAGCTGTCTGAGAAGGAAGGTTGTAGAATGTTGCCCATGAGCCGAAAGATATAGTTGTAAGACGGCCACCACCAGCCACCTCGTCTGATGAAACCAGATGTATCCCAGGAAACAAAACAGCTAGTGAAGAATGCCTTCTGTCTCACAACTGCGCAACCTGGAGCTCTTATATAATACTATTTATGCTCCATCACCACCAGTCGAATTATTATGGCTAAACCGTCGGGTGGATGACAAGTCATAACTTTTAGTGCATAATTAATCCAAATGCTTATATCATTTCACACTTTATTCTGTTGTGCGGTAAAATCCCGAGATAGCCCATGTTGTTTCATGAACATGCTGGGTATAATTATAGACCAATATGTATAAACCGCAAATACAATTGATTAAATAATGGGCCACATGCTGAATTGTCTTGACCAGTATACCGATACATATTCACTATAAAACTATCAATAGATGTGTGGACAAGGAATATACGCAGCATGAGAGAAGACCCGTTTTCACAATAGATACATCTTGGCAGTCATTTATGATAAGTATTTAGACAAATCAATCAATCAATAGTGTGTATTGTCTTTATATTAAACTCGTCCTAATTTGGTATTGCGTATGAATGAAGTGTAGTTATTATAATTCCCAGGACACTTGGATTGGTCCTAACCGAAATGCAGTAAGACTCTGTTCGATTTTCGAACCCGAAGCCAGATATGACGACAATCCAGAAACGATGATAAAAATACACAACGTCAACGCTAAGGTTAATACTTCTACTGCGTCGCAACTTAATTTGTGAGCCTCGACGAAACCAGGCCGCGGGCCGAGGTTGGGTCATCTAACCTACACAGACGAAAACGACCTTTATTGCTTTAAGATAAGGATGTGTGGAAGATAAATTTGTTACCTCGATGCGGTGTAAGTATGACGTCAATCGGTAGCCTATTTGTGCGAGTATTATCTGGCTCGATAATGGGTCGCGGAGGTGAAGGATCGCTGGATACGCAACGTTCACGTGTTGTCGATCACATCGCCGTTCTAGGAAGATGCGCGATACTGTGTGATTGATTGCTCTTTGTTCCTATCTGTACACGTACCTAATGCGCGCGGTGAGAAAATGAGGAACGACCGATAGAGTACCCGCGATTCACACGACTCGAACACGATTGCCTTGACGTCGATAGTCCAGTAATGGATGGATAGATGAATTTATATTTTGTGTAAAACCACCAGGACAACAAAGCTCAGTATAAAGTTCGTAAAGTTGATCTGAAAGGATGAATAAAGAAAGGGCCTGTAAGGTAAGGAAGACTCAAGTAAGAGCCTATACGGTAAGGAAGATTCAATAAGGAGTCTTTAAGATAATTTCTGTTTCGAACTACCTATCTATCTATTCAATTACAAAAATGTACAAGGAAGCTGACGTTAAATCTTTGCACCTTTGCCACAGTTGGCTCTTATCCAACGGACTGGACCGCTCAACGGACTTGTATATATCGACGACATAATGACTGTTTACCTATATTTACTATGATTTCAAATATATTTTGTATTTTTGTTACCTATATTTGCAGAGGACAATGGTAAAACTATAGCAGCTACCGATATCCAACAATTCAAAAAACGGTGCACTATGCAAGCAGTTTGTATACCTATATCATATTTTAAATACCTAATCACAAGTACTGACTTAGTTTAGGAGGTAGAAGTAATGCAGGAGTAGTTTTCATAGTGTTGCTTATCAGCATGTTCCTATTAATGCAACATTGAAAAGAATGTGACTCTGCAATATGCAAGCGATGGCAAGGAATGAACACCTGAGTATGAAGCTACGCAGGTACTCGCTAACACGACTTGGCAACGCATTAGTACGCGACGGCTTGATTCCAATTATCACCTTTGCCTCACTTGGCGGGGGTCCAGGCGCCGCGCTCGCGCCCGAGTGCGCCGCGCATCTCACAATCCATCGCCCACTCCACCCTAACAAGAAAATTATCTTTCATATTGATAACGCCGATGTAATAGCAGCAATTAATAGTAACTTTTACTGATTATTTTTACCTTTTTTACGAATTCGTTTTTGAGTTATTTATACGTTGATAATGGTTGCAGGTTGTAAAAAAAGCCTCTTGATCATCGTCTGCAAGTTTTATAAAAAAATAATAAGATAAGTAGATCAAGCGAATTTGTTTATAAAATTCAAAGTCTTATGCAAGAAGAGAAAACCCTAACGTGGATTGATATTATGTACTATTGATGATACTCACTAGAACCTATCTTAATACATCAAACTTATGACAAATATTTTATAAGTTTAGTAATCTTTAATGTACAAGTAAAACCAATCCCCACAGTCCACGAATCAGCAACTTTTGCGATGCTGTAAAAAAGGTGCAAAGGCAATTGGCAAAGAGTCGTCATAATTACAATCGCGAGTGTCGCCTCGCCTCGCCTCGCCGCGCCGGCCGCGCCGCGTGAACGCCGGAAACCTGCCGCAATAAAGGTTCGCATCGGTGCATTGTTTTTATATGGTCCGGAAGCGATGTCGCGCCAGCTCGCCGCGTCGCTCGGCGGAAGGTTGGTGCTGGAGATTTGGAGCGATTTGCAACCGGTGGCTTGCTTGATCGCCTTGCCATCTGGCCTGGTAAATATATAATATGTGTAATATAACACACTAAAAAAATTTCAGCTCCAGCAAGTAGGTACTCAGCCTTTTTACCTATAACACTGATGAAGTCGTTTACATTACGGGGTTGTTAATATTTGGGCTCCGTACAGCCATATCGTTCTAAGTAGATATATCTTTTGTATTTGGCCAAAAAATACGAGAACAATTCATATAAGAGTACATGCTAGGTAGGATGTCGCTCGTTCCTTGTAATTGCACACCTCGGCGACAGCTCTCAAGAGGAACTGGCAGTAACGCCGTTCTGCGGAAGCGGCGTGAACGCGGCTGGCTGCCACCCGGCTGGTGATGCCAACTGCGAGCTTTATGGCCATTCATATTTGGAATTTACGTCTTACCGCGGCAACATTTTCTGTAGAACAACTTTAAAAACTATACAGTTGTCTTTATGGTCTTAATGTCCCATGCGCAATTAACTAAGTGTACGACGTGTTTGTAATATTCATCTAACCCGCTTATCGGTGTTATCAGTTTTGTCGACTGTTCTCCTCTTCAATATGGTTGCCGTCATTAAAATCACCGAAATTACCAAAAAAACATTAAACAAGTCGTGTATACTTGTAAACATTTGTTTTGCTTTAGGCAGCCATGAGGTGTCTATATTGAACGCAGGCAATTTATTGATACATTCAAAACATTGCCAACAGCAGTCAGTATCTATACCTACATTTAGACACAAAATAATGTTTTTATGTATTAAACACCTGCATTGTTCCAACTTAGCGAAGCTTTGGCAGTTACGCAATGTATGCAAGCGCATGGCCGCTGGCCTTTTGTGGAACATTAATGTGGTTGCTCTTCAAGACTAAGCTTCATTTCTTGGTACCAGAAACCAGGCCTCTATTTAGGTAAGCACAACATTTAGTATCACTATCGAAAGGAAGGATTTGTGAATTAATATTCCAGTTTTATTTTCAGATGGTGCCAATTTACATATTTGGATTTTTTCTGTGCTTTATACTTGCTGGTAAATCACGATATTTACCATTATTTAACTAAAAAGTTATGTATTATAAGTACCCAAAAGGAGAATTATATTGTACGACGCATGTGTACCTTGTTTACCTGCAGGAAAACCTTATCAGTGTACCTTAACAGGTCACTCCGCTAACCACATCCTCCATGTTGATTTCCTTCCTCGTTAGGTAACTTTGTATTATAAGTATAGTTTATGAAGTAATAGTGTATAGATTGCGCCTGAGTCGTCTCTGTAGGTAGTACACATAATAATTGTTTTTATATCAAGTTTCCATTATCTTGTAATTATTCGCTGTATCTTAAAGAATTTACCCAATTTTTACCGCACCTATATTATTTTAATAAATGCTGATTTCGCATGGCAGCACACTGGAGCTTATTTTTTTGTAATAAAAATTGCTATAAACAAAAAATGTAAAAAGACAAGCCCGCTGATGTTCTCGCTGGATCTTCTCTGTTGAGGTCTTTTCCGATCTGGTCGTAGAGTTAACAAGAAAAATGTAAATGACAATTTTTAAGTGCCCCGTAGGCCTTTACTAAATAAATGATTTGACTTTGACTTTGATTTCTGTTCAAAAATCTCAAGAAAATCAGGAATTTAGAAGAAGAAAACTCGCTGAAATGAGTTGCTTTTTTTCGAACCCCTATAGAGCTGATGAAGTAAGCACCTTCGCATTTCAGTCGCGTCACAGCCGGGCCCCACCGCACTTTATAATTAATTAACAAATAATAACAATAGTTAGAAGGGGACGTCACTTTTTACGAGTTGTAAACCACATTGAACAAAGGCGGAGCATAAAACTTTCGCAAGCCATTGTGCCTCGTGATGCGAGAATTATGTTATATCGTATTAATGCTGGCAAAAATAGTGCGCTGTTAATTCTCTGGGATTACTTAGCGCAGAACAATTGATGCTAATGTGAAACAAAGACGGCGAATAGAGTCGTTTGTTTTTGTGGTTATTCTACGTTTAATTTATGGGGAGTTCAAATTAGATTGTTTACATATTCCTGAATGTTTTATTTTCGAATAGTTTGTGCACTTACGTATCTCTAGATAGATAGATACATTTGATTGTCGACCATCTCTAAATGCGCTCAGAACAACTGGACAGATACTCAAGTGAGCAAATTCCCAAATGGTAATAATAAGTAATTTGTACGAGTACAATCACATTGATCAATTTATATGACGCATTCTTGGTGATTTTACGACGCGTTAAATACCTTTATACCTTACATTGCTCATCGGATAACTTTCCAAGTTTTTTTTAAATTCAATACTTAGTTGTCATTCCTTTTTAAGGCATTTTTTTAATTAATATTTTACGATAATCTTGGCTGTTCCTCCAGTTTGTATCATCAAAGTTTGTCAACAATAAGCTACTCATTCTAATATCCGACAAATACGTTCTGTGCAGTATCTGGCGAATAGGTGTGTGTGTGTGTGTGTGTGTGTAGTAATGAGTGAGCATGTGATTGGTGGCTTAAATAATTAATTATCTTACGTTTGGGCAATTCCAAACACTTATCAGTAATTATTTCCATTGTAAACATTTATCGTAGTTTCAGCGAAACAAAAATAAAAAATTCAAACATCCAAACTAGATAAGCCGATACCGGGTTATCGTCCAAAAAGGTAGAGGTATGCGTAGGTACTACAAGGTGTTTTAATTAGTCTGGTAATTAGGTATCTACAGGTATATTTTGGCTTAGGTGCAAAGATAAGTAGCTATAAAAGAAACAGCGACATAGTTATAGATACCTAAATTTATCAATTTGATTGTTTTTGTCAAGTTATCCTCAAAGGTATAATTTCCCCTAATTACTGAGTAAACATATTGTAAGCACACCTATTATATGATAACATCCGATAAAGATTGTTATAACAGCAAACAAAAACTTCATTAGCATTACTGTTTACACAAGCTTAAACTAAACCTTTTCTATCTCATTAAAACGATATTCCTCAATACAACAAACAACAGATTTACGGCCTTCGTCCTCTCATTACCGCGACTCAAGTACAAAGGCTATTACTTTGACACTTCTAACAAAACACGATGCATCCTGTCAGACCATCTGGCACCAACCAAACCAACTTTTTGGTAAGGGAAACTATGTATTTTCAACTTTATAGCTTTAGGAATAGGAGCGGTAGTGATGATAATAGATATTTTGGTGATTGTTTAGGACAAAGCAGGCAATAGTTGGAACAATTAGCGTTTGTTGGTAGGTCCAAGACGTGACTGGCCAGGGTACGGCGGCTGGCCGCCACATGGTCCGCACCGGGCGGCGGCGGAACAACAATACACAATTATTTACGGAGGAATATTAACAAAAAAATATAATTTAATGCACCTACTAAGCAACAACTAAATATGAGAGTACCCCAGTAAACTATGACACTACGTCGTCGTCAAACACCTCAGTCCTCGTGACCATGATTTTTCAATGTGTAGTATTCACGTTAATACCTATTAGAAGTCAATATGTGTACCTGCTTATTTACTTGTAAGAAAAACGCTACACAACAATCCAACTTTAATGATCCCTAAATCAAACAACGTACGAATATTTGCAATATTATATACCTACCTACCTAACTTAGTCGTATGTACGAATATTTGCGATATACCTAACTTACTTATATTTCGATACACATTTATGCGACTGCTTTGCTTATTTGTTTTATTGCCATTGATATTTCAATTATTTTTCTTCGAACTCCTATCCTTATCTGCCTACCAACCACAAAAAAACATTAAAAACTAAATAAAAACTCGAATTATCAACACCGTTATTCATCCTGTCATTATCCTTTCCACATGTCACCGCCGAGTCCCACGGCGCGGGCGTCCTCTGCGCTGATAACCCTGTCCTGGGCTGGGAGGCTGCGGTAAGCTGATTACATTGTTTTTATCCTACGGTCATGTTTATCACCACTCAGAACCAATAGCTTATAGATATAATGCTATTAGATAAGCGTGATTGACGGCTCAATATTGGGCAGGTTATATATTTTTATTTTATTGTTTTAGTCGATTTCAAATATATAATTTTGAATTGATTTTCTCAAACAATGATTTTATATTTAAAAGGAAGGTCGTAACGCTACAGTGAACATCGAAAGACGTGAATTCTGCTAATCTGTACCCACTTATCTCAAGACACATACCCACCTCAACAGAATAATTTTAACAATTGTAATGGGTATAGCGGTTAAATTAACAGCCAAAATGTATAACTCCCGGATTTTAACACATGCGGGCAAACCACGACAATTAACCAGTACCTTAAAAAAATCACACTATAAACTTCCCATTGCACCGTAGACTCCCACAGCATCCAAAAAGCCGTTACACACAATACCCGCTCTCGATGCCAATAATAGGTGAGGCGCATGCGGGTTGCGATCGCTCATTATCCGTATCAGATCGATGCAATATCGATTATATCAATAGGTTTTACCGACTGAGTTAATCTTGATTTAGGTGCTTGTGCTCGTTGTCATGAACGAATGTTTTGTAATGTTTGAGGTAGGTTTCCGCATCAAACGATGAATAGGTACCTACTTACACTAAATATTGGAAGTTTACTTCGTAATTCTGTTGAAATATTAAATTTAAATAATGGCCTAGACATGTTTTCTTCGATATATAACGCGATAGGTACTCCATAAAAATATTAAATTCCATAAATATATAAGTATATATATATATAAATGTACTTTTCATTAATAGGCTATCTTTTCCTGGTCTCGACAACACGATGGATATGTCCAAAAATGTTGAATGACTAAATTTCACGATAACATCAATTATTGCGATTTAACGCAATATGCCATCACGATTTATTTCCCGATGATATTGGATCAAGTATACGTAACATACAAAATCCAAACCATGCAGCAGTGATAATCATGGCATGAAAACAAGATGTCCAGGTTCGAACCCCATCTTGCACCTTCGGGATTTTCGAATGTCATGTGCCTCATTTGATCTCATTTCTCATAGTATCATTCTCACTTGCTAATTTAGTCACGACTGCACTGTGTTACTCTATGACAAATAGCTTTACTAATGAGGAAGTGGAACTCCATTATTGCCTATTTGTTCATAGACAATCAACGTCCCTAAACTAAACTTACGGTTAAGGCCCATACGCTTACGTCGGTCAAGAAGACGAGAGTTTTTTTACAATTTCAATAATTAATTACTCCTGTTATTTAGCTACAGTTACTCTACACAAGAGTTTACGACTAGTCATAAAGCTATTAAGTTACCTGCGCCCTCTGGCGGCCAGATGTGGAGTCTCCCGCGATGCACCTAGCCGTGAGAAAATAACCTGACGTCTACCGTGGACTGATGATGGAATAATAACAGCGAGTTGGATATCTTTCTCTTATCAACCTGAATCGAAACAGTTGTCCAACACACAGCCGTTTATGTGTTTAGAAGTCAATACGAATAGGCAATGTTCAATTTAAAAATATAATTAAAACAACTAGTTGAATTGTCAGTTACTATCATCACCGATCATCACCGTATTCCTCGGAGGAGTAGGACAAAATGTTTAGATAGCAGACACATTTTTTGCCGCTCATTCATGAATAAATATAGATAATGATCAGTGCAATATGTAAAGACTCTATATATAAAGTACCTAATTATAATATTCTAGTAGTATAAAATAGTACAGTAAGTATTTAGATTTAGAAGGCTCGGAACTGTCTATTTCTAAATCTTTAGACTGACTCCTATTTTGAAGGTAGCGTTCCGTACCGAAATGGTAAAAACCCTTTTAGAACCCATATGGTGCCAATTGCGAGTATGCCCGTCTGTCACACCTGATGGTTTAAATGAACATGGAAGCTTTCGGTCCACGAGACAAGTCCATCCAAAGCAAACCTCACACGATCCAGCTTTCATTACAATTATCTTAAAACAAACACTCGTGTGCGTTGTAAACGGCCTTAACAGCCAATAAAACAAAGAGCGGCACAAAGCTCTAGGTGTGGTATTGTGCATCGCGCGCGCACGTGGGACACACGTGTGCCACAAGGTGCTATTGTCTCGCTTACACAACGCTGTATTATTTACAACTAAAAAAACCATTCAACCAAATTTTGACTTTATTTGAACGTGGTAGAGTCAGTACTACACTGGGGTAGGATGTCGTGTTCAGAGGTATGATGGTAGTATAAGTTTACCACCACTCAATGGCGTTTTGTTTTGTATTTAATTGTGTGACAAGATTTCGCAATGAACGTATAAATTATGAGAGGTAGATGGAGGCCTATTGTTTGGTGATATTGGTGAAACAATATCTAGAAAGACAAATATAGAGGTGTGGGTACATACTCACTATGAATACTTAAGCGATCATCGTAGATCGTATGGGTAAACTTGGAAGTGTTTACTCCCAAGCTTCACCCATACGATCATATTATTATGCTCTCACCACTGTCACTGCTGTAAATCGCTAACCTAACCTAACACGCTAATAACGGATACACAGATACATATATCATTATCTGATGCCTGTTCTGGTGAAATGCTAAATTGTCGTGTAACACGCAAACATAACAAGAACGCATAAATTAATATAACAATTATTTTGATTGCAGATGAAAACAAATATTTACCAAGTTGCCATTGAGCCCCATAGGCACAGATGCCCCCCACATCCAGGCTTAAAACTAATAATATTTAGATGTACCTAGAACAACATCACTGACCTCGTCTTAAGAAGATACCTATAACCAGTAATAGTTCGATATCAGAAATTCTCGAGTACTTGTAGGAAATTAAAACAAATTCCTTAATGCTTACTAAGCCACCCGAATTGGAGTTATCGCAACTAAATACAATTTATCAGACATTTTGTGGTTATATCACTACATCTATTTTTGCATTACATCCTTGTAAGTTGAGTACTTATTACTAAGATAAATTATTTTATTAGTAAAGTAGGTATAAGTTTTCGTCTAGCTACCTATGGCACAGATTGGTGTCTTAGGTACCATGACAAAATAGCATAGGTATTATGAAACCAAATTATGAATAGAGGCCACTTCCTTTAAAAAGTACTGAGTACACAAAATACTTAATAAACAACATTTAATGGAATTATTACCTATCAACTAAATTCCAACTAAGTAGAAGAAAGCCTAACCGCTTTTGCCATATTGGGATAAGCCCATGAAACGAGCCTGCCCAAATTTTAACTACCTAGTACCATAATTAAACCATAATTATCTTCATTCAATAGACTTTCTATAACCTGAGTACAAATTTATTTTTAGCTATATATGAAAATAAAAATCTGAACACAACGAGAGCCTTTGCTACTTCTAACGCCATCTAGCGTCCGAAAGCCGAGATAAAAGTGCAACGGTTTGCGCGCAATTTAGCGGCCCACCGTGAAAATTATATTTAATGGCCTAGAAGCCATACATATTTTTTATACAAGTAAAACGTATTTGTTGGAATATTACGGTTATAAAGTTTAATAAATTTCATGACTGGAATTTTATTAAGATATCATAATTATAATATTGTGCTTAAGTATTTTATTAAATACCTACTGGAAAAAAACAGGTGAGTACAATGTATTATCGCTATTGCCTAACTTATGAATACAAAGTAAATCAGTTAGATAGAGACAGGTAGATAACCAACGAGAAGGTGGAGCGTAAAGCATGTAAATAAACAATTCGAAGGTAGAGCCGCGAGCATACGATGGCGGTTCGTAAAAATCAGAGGGCCATCGCACCGCGAAGGTGTTATAATAGGACCGGTGTACGGGACGAGACGTACGGTGGTGGGCTCGGCTCGGCGACCGCAGTCGGCAGTCGGCTCTACTAATTAAGTATAGGTGGGGGAGGTCGCGGGACGGGCGCGGGTGGCGGCGCGGCGCGGGCCCAGGGCGGGGCGAGAGGCGGGCCGGTGCTTCATTCCGCCGCGCGCCGCGCCGCAACGAGCACGTAGTCCGCGCGCGCGGGCCATGGTCGCGAGAACCGATGAGAGCATGTTCGGGTGCTATGGTGACAGCTACTCGTACCGCCTGTGGAGCCTGGCCAACGTGTGGGGCGCCTGCCGATGTGAGTAGCGCCGCCGACGGCCCACTGTGCGCGTGCCTCCCGATATCGAAACTGGGACTTTTACCGCTGACGTCAGCGGAGGCTGTGAAATCTCGGTGTAGTACGACGTAGATGCGATTCCGACGCTGTCGCGAAGTGCGTACCGCGATATTAGATAGCCGGTGGTCAGTGACGTGTGAGAACAGAGGTGTCGCTCGATGAAAGTGCAGAGCTCGCTTATGGGAGTTGGCGGTTGGTACGAATGCTTGGCGGCCGGTTGGCTTGCGGACATGAGGAGTAAGCAGGTCCCCACGTCCACCACCTCGGCTAGGCGGCTCGCGGCCTTAAGTAAGCTTCCTTTCTTTTTGTTTTTATTTGCATTTATTTATTCACATTACGGTTTTATTATTTTTTCTATCTTTCTATTATTTCAATTATCATCATTTTTTTTATTTCCATGACTATAATAGCACCCGATAAAGTTTTACAAAACGATTCTAAAAGTTACAGTTCAGTGAAAACAAATTCGAAAACAAATCTGAGACTAAAATTCCAAAACAAATGTTGAAAACCTTTTCCCCCATTAAATATTTTCAAAGTAGCGATAAAGAAACGCAGGTGAAAATGATATCACCTTTGGTGAATCCAAAATAAAACTCGAACACGTCTTCATTAGAAATAAACCTCGATGTTCGATCTCCCCTCGTCTCCCTCGGGATATAATTCATCCACTTGAAAATCGGGAACAGGTACACACAGACTTGAAAGAAAGTTTCGTTTGTCGAGGGGAACCCGCTCGCTTTCACCATCTTAAATCGTAAATGATTATGTTGTTTTAATTCATTTGCTTTTTTCCCTCTTACTTTTTATTTTATTCTTCCTCTTTTAGTGCCGCCTGTCTGGAGTGGATAAAATAATAGGGACGTTTGATGCATTCAGACGAACCACAATGCGTAGTAGTTCAGATGAGATTTTGTGGAACGCGGATGAACAATTAATTAATAATAGATACAATAATACAATTTAATATCGCTGCCATCCGCCGCACAGACGTTTTTTGTTTGTTTTTATTTTCTCAATCATAACCAGTGCCAAGCATAGGAGATCAAAATGTATACTCGTTAAATCAAATGATAGCATGTTAATGATTAATTGTTATCTTAACATTAACATAAATAAAATACAATCGAACGTCTTTTAGTAAACGTGTGTCATTGATGTATTATCGAAAATTGTATAAGATCTTAACACAATTCAAATACTCGGTAAAACTTACTTCAAGTAAGGTGCTGCATAAAAGAGCAAATTGCCTAACTTTATTTAAATTGGTTTGATTTGAATGACCTTAACTATGTTTAAAAATAGATTTTGCTTAAAATGCCTCGCAAAAGTTTAGATTGCAATATTAACACTCATCAACATTAAGATAAAAGTGGAAGGAAAACTATCACATGAGTAATATTGAAGCGATTTCATAACAACATATATTCCAAGAATCGATAAATTGTTTAAGCAAACAGTATGTAGCCTTACCTAGTAAGTACTCACGGTATCGTTAATAACTTGTTTGTTGTACACAAAATTAACGACTGTGCCAACATCGAAACTTGAGTCTGTCGATTCGTTAATCGCTTGTTAAACATTGGCGTTTAGGAACACAGATTCTACCTCTGTGCTTTGGTGAGTCACATCAGTGAATCACAGTGATTTTTGCTCTGTTTTGCTTTTTCACCTCTCCAGTCTCTGAATCAGAGTTCATGCAGATTTGTGGACTTGGTGAATCTCGTTCCTATTGTTAGACTCTATACGAAATACTGAGGCTACTTACTCACATTCTTGGTAATAAATTGGCCTCAATAACTACTTTTAACCATTTAGTTTTATTAATATGCCATCAACCCCGTTCCTTTATTGGGTATTATACAGTATCATTTGCTACAGAATCAGCACAACATAGCCGATGCTGTTCTAGGAGCAGATAATGGTGTAGATACTATTCGAAATGAGTACTTAAAACAATGTAACCTGAGCAATTGGTCCTTTTTGAACCAAAATAAACAATACCGATATGATTGAAATTCAGTGTACTTACATGAGTAGTCGAGGGACCAAATTTTCATTTGGTTTATAAACATCGCTACTGTATTTTTTCTGCTAAAACTTGAAGAATTTAATAATTCAAAATGACAACGAACGAGAATGAATAGTTTTATATTATGTACAGCTTATGGTTGCTGCTTATGACAGACGGGTAGGCCTTTCAATACCATGTCCAGGCTATTTGGTCTGAGCACACACATGATACAAGTTGGGTGCGTGGGTACCAGGTACCTATTAGGTCCTATTCTTAGCTCTTACTGCAGTGCTTGTGGTTTCAAATTAGGTTATGGTGCAGATGATAATACCTAATACGAAAGTTTTACAAAACACAGGCTCAATTGTTAATTATTATTAATTATAATCCAAGTACCTATGTACAAACATACTTAAGAATAAACATCGGAAAAAGCAACTGGTAGCCAACCCATGATATTTAGTCATACAACCTTTCATTTATTAGGGTACTTATAGAATATATTTTGATGTATAAAAGTAGTGCTAATAACTATTTATATTCAATTATGACAAGTTCTACAAACATCACCTATATCGGAACAAGGAAAATGTACCTACCTACTATTCGCTTTAAACCTTGGAAGGTACCTGTGAGTTTTATCTGCAAAAAACTGACCTGAGTATGCTACACAGTCGTATACAAAGTCCATCAAAATAATCCTCAATTATTAGCGGATATTCAAGAGCCCATGCCAATAATACGAGACACGACTACAATGCGATACAATAACCAAACAAATAGCTCGCGTCCAAACAGTTCAATGATAATTCTCTCAACGCGCAATTACAATTCCGTCCGAGACGTTACAACATGGTTCGGACAGGCGGAGTTTTTTCTTCAGGCAAAGAAAACACACGGCCCGCCCCCCGCGCGCCGCCCGCTACCCCGCCGCCCGCCGCGCACAGGTGCGACCAATCACTACTCCGCGCGTTCGTGTGCTACGATCAACTATCAAACTCTTATCTCTTGGTCTACATTGCACGCGTGTGTGCGCGCGCGATAATTGTTATTTGTAGTGTAGAGCAATAGGAAGCGCGACGTGGGTGTGTGGGTGCATGTAGGTTTTTATCAGCGGTTAACGGACGCACTCTGCCCGTGCGCAGATTACTGCACCGTTGATAGCGGCGTGTGTAGGTGTTCTCATCCGCTCTACCTAGTATAGGTACGATATGCGTCCGTGAGACGGATCATTATTTAGCATAGAAACTAGCGTATTGATTCGAGAACAACGATCTATCAAATACTCAT
The DNA here is from genome assembly GCA_905333125.1 of Pheosia tremula. Classification (NCBI taxonomy): domain Eukaryota; kingdom Metazoa; phylum Arthropoda; class Insecta; order Lepidoptera; family Notodontidae; genus Pheosia; species Pheosia tremula. The sequence goes on from HG995405.1 coordinate 10,698,971, forward strand.
TTAGGTATTATTGTCGGGTAAGTAAAAAGTAATCAACCTAGTAGGCGTATTTCTAACATACCTATATTATAATACTTATTAGATGACTATCTAATTTTGGTAATTTAGATTAAATAAATATAAATACAATTATGGTATACGCCTACATCAGTGTCAAGATACCTCTAAAATCGAGGAGGATAGTTGGTCTTTGACACAACCTAAAATAAAACGTATAAATCAGCACACTCATGCTATCAGTATCGCCATCTAGCGGAAAATAGTTTAACATTAGCATTATACTTAAACTTTGTACTGTGTACATTAAAAATTGTACTGTGACTTACTAGTCATTTATTTTCTTATTATAACTACAACCGCAGTATGGAATTATGTATTACACTAGACTATTATATAAATGTTAACACATTTTGTTAAGTATATAATATAAAACCTAGGTATAAGGTAAAATAAATTAAAATTAGGTAGGTATAATTATATAATAATTTAACTTTATATCAAAATAAAATAAAAGTAATATAAAGCCTTTATGGGGATATATCGGCAGCTGGTTCGAATCCCAACAACAGAATGTTACCATTTATCCTTTGACAAAGATCTCACCTAAAGATTTATATTTCATCCTATTCTTTGCTGCAGGCCCTACTTTCCCATGGCCCACACTAGGCAAGTGTCCGGAGTCCATGGGGCACTCAATATTATAGTTAAAGAAAATCTCAATTTATTCAACTGTTATTTTTATTTCTTCAGTTGAATATGTATATCTAGACTTTTGTTTACTAACTAGTTTATCCTGTTGTTAATCTTTTTTTTTTCATAGCCCTAGGCTCCCTATTATCCTATACTGCCCAAGGCCTCCAATAGGTTAAAGACAGTCCGGCCCGGCTTTGCTGTCTGAATCCGATTTGGGCCAGCTCCTTTGTTGACGTCACAATTTAAACTTTTATATAGCCTTTCATAGGTAAGTAGCCACTTAACACTTAGTACTTACTTTCCGGGTATTATGATCAGTGAAGGACAGTACATAGGTAGTAATAATATCATAGCGGTTAAACAATTACACAATATAATGTTTTTTTTTAATTAGTATTAGTCAACATATCGCTGTGGGTTTCCTTATTAATTTCCTAAATGTATTGCCTGTACTTTTTAGTTACAGAAATAAAAATAATAAATGATTGTATAATGAAAATTATGGTAATGTTTCATAAAACAATATTACAATTTTAATTGTTATTTAGCGTTGACATTAACATTTTAAAATATTATAAATCAATTCTGAAGTTACTACTAGCGCCATCTCTCGTCGAGTAGCAGAACTAGATTTTATTCAATGAACGTGGCTTGTTTTTTTTGCACAGTTTTTATGGTTTTAATGTTGACCTCGTTATTTATTTAATATTGTTAAAACAACTTTATACCTTATTGCTAATAGGTAGGTAGGTAGGTGTACTTATATTTGTCCGGTTGTAGTTATGACATTGATTATGTTTATACTAAGAAGGTGTTATCCTCTCAACCTAATAGCGTTATTTAGGTAGATAAGAGTAATGACAGTAGGGTATTTCATTGGGATACTTTTTAATGAAAACACACACGTTACCGTATTTAAACAATCCTTAATGTAATCACTACTTACAGTAATTAACTGATGACCTAAATAACACGCTTAATTAGTACCATAAAACCACGAAAATATGAATTAAAGTAGATCACCCTGGTTGTTAGTTGATGCCATAACACCATACCACAGCAACCCAGAATCAAATAATCCGCCCTATGAAATCAAAACATGGAGGAAGTGTCTCGATTATTTGCTCCCAAGAGTAGTCACTAATTTATCTACTAGGTAGATGTTTTAAATTCGTAAATGTATTGGCTTTTTTTTTAATTATTATGCGTAATATTGATGGACTATGGTTTCTTATAAAAGCGTCCCTCACTATAGGATAATGATAATGATAATTCATTCTCCCCAATAAAGTCTATCAGCATTCTGTCAGGAAACTATCTACCGCAAAAAAAAAAAATATAAAAAGTATGCATTCTTTGCATTGGCGTGATCGAAAATTCTTCCTCTGAATTGTGTCCTGCGGTGTAAATGATTAATGATGATTTAAAAAAGCGGCACCTCTGCCTTCAGAATCTAACTAAGGAGTTCCCTATTTAAGAGTGGTATATGATTCGCACAGACAACCTAACTCTGGTTTGTGATAATTCGTAAGGTAGTTCAGGTAGGAAAATGAGCATGGTATATAATTCCAAATTTGAAAATCAATGACTGATTACTCTATTTTCTGTGATGACTGATAAAAGATTTGATATAAATTTGTTTTTTTATTGAAAATTTTGAAGTAATTTTTCGGTCGTTTCAAATAGCAACAACACGCAAAGCATTTTATTTTTACAACGTGACATAGATTCGTAATGAACTTCGTGGTGATTGTTAGATAATCTATTGTATGGGGTTAATAGCATAGGTTAATAGAGACTGAGACTGATTAGTGATTAGGGAAACGGTAAATATTATTATGCTCTATCGCAAGGCCTATAATACCTACAAACAGTAAGAACCAAAAGAAAATTATTCTTGGCGAGAAATGTATGTATAGTATCGTCAAATTTCTAAAATTTGTCTTTAATGTGTATAATGTTGTTTGAATATTTATACATAAGTAAAATGAATTATCCTTTATATTACAGAATACAATAAAAATACTTAAAAGTTCATTTACGTAATGCCCGATAGTATTTAGCTATTACGTGACACACGTGGTGGCCATAGGTGCACTCGGTCGCCGCTAGTATCGTAGGTAGGTCGTATCGTAACTTCCTAAAATTCGATACTCGCGGCTTGGAGTAGGGTTGGTACGAGTATGTAGGTATCGGTATTACCGGAATAATGATGTCAGTTTTGTATTGTGTTGTACCTAGAATATAATGCAAATTAGGATGAATGCACCGTCGTAACATAGTTTAATCATTAACATTAGTTTAGTCTAGGATTCTACGTTATGTCATAATTATTAGTCTTATGTTTGTCCAATTGCACTGGATTTCGCGGTATCTCCTGTACCATTTTCTAACAGATGCCAAAGTTTACTATTTAGGCTTCATCCAGTATTTGTAAGTACCTTGAAGTTGAAAGCTGGCAAAACGTCTATCGCTGGCAACCCTGTACCGAGCGGCGGCGGACACACGGCCGCACTAATTAATGCGTTGCACCGTTGTTTTGCTCTTTATTATATTTGATTTACGGCTCCCGACGCCGCTTAAAAACGTTATTACACCGTGCCCGACCGCCGCGCACCCGCCATCGGCCGTATTACAGAAATAACCAACTCCAAATTGAATTGTTCCCGCCATATTTGTTTTTATATACAGCCCGCGTAAAGGTGTCCGCGATCATTATAATGAATCGTAATATTAAAAGGCATGTACTCTTTCCAATTGGGGTTTACGATGCGTATGATTCCGAATGGCAGCGACGTGGATTATGAAACGGGGTAGGTGTGTCTAAACACGCACAATAATAAACTGCGTTCGTACTACACTGAGATTATCTATACTGTTACATTAATGTATAGGATGTAAGTTATAGATACCAAACTAACTATATCAAAAAATTCTAAATAATCTGTTTGTCGTGCAGTCCGTCCGCTGGCTGGCGGCGGATCGGAGGGCAAGCCGTCGGAAGAGGAGGAGGAGCGGGGCGGGTCCCCGCTGGGCCCCGGCGGGCCCTTCAGCTGCAGCCAGTGCCGCGGTGCCTACCCCACGCGCGAGCAGCTCGACCGCCACGAGACCCTGCACGCGCCCAACACACAGGTGGATACTGTCAAATATGTCAGTGCCCATTGTATTACGTAACAATCAACGATCTCCTTGCAATAAACGCTTGCCTAGAAACATAAAATCACTATCAAATCATTTTCGATCGATCGGCTGGTATCGTAAATAACGTAATTTACTTAAGTTATATATAAAAAGGCACTTAAATTACCCACTTGATCAAAGTCACAATAAGAAAATAACGTGTGGATTCTCGTTTTATCAACAGTCTTGCAAGATCTGCCACAAGAGCTTCGCAAACGTGTACCGACTACAGCGGCACATGATCAGCCATGATGACAACGCGCAGCTCCGCAAGTACAAGTGCAACGATTGCGACAAAGCCTTCAAGTTCAAACACCACCTCAAAGAACACTTGAGGATACACAGCGGGGAGAAGCCCTTCGAATGCGCCAACTGTGGCAAAAAGTTCTCCCATTCGGGCTCCTACTCCAGCCACATGACCTCGAAGAAATGTCTTGTCATGAACCTTAAAATGGGCCGGATAAAGCCCAACAACCCTGCATTGAATCCTGAAAGGAACCCATCTCGAAAACGATCAAACGCCATGGTTGCCCAACTCAATAACAATATCACGCCAAACGGCAACTCCTTCCTGCCCATCCTGCCCAAATACCCCGACGCCGCAGCATTCTTCGCAAGTATAACGTCTCAAGAGAACAATTTCCATCGACCGCCTATTGGGCAACCGGGAATCAATCCGTTCTACATGCCCCCCGGCATGCCTATCAGCCCGGCTAGTGGAATAGCTCCCTATAGTATACCGGCCTCCCTCAGCCAATTTTTCGAGCAATTTACTTCAACGCAGTATCAACCAAGAAAAATAGAGAATCCCGTTAGCCCTAAGCAGACAAGCCCCCATCCAGCGGATCCGGAAGACTTGATCGAAGAAGTAACAGAAGAGGACGACAAACGCTCGGAGGGTAGCGCCGAACTCGTCATGGATATTGAAGACGACGAAGCCGTGTCCATAAAAAAAGAACAAGAGGAGCGAGACAGCGACGCCCGGTCGCCGTGCCGGAACTTCAATTCCGTCCCCTTGAATATTATAAATATGGCCAGACACAAAATATCTAATATTGAAAATTCCTCGCCCGTATCAGGTAACATCTATCCGCGTATAGTATCACCGCAGTCTCCAACGCATAAAGGCGTGAAGCTGGAACCGGAAGACACACATACATGTTTGAAGTGTAACGCGCAACTTGGAAGCAAGAGTGATCTGCTAGATCACGAAAAGATCCACTGCGGCAGTTTATTTAGAAAACATGAAGGCTTGGCGGCTCAAGTTGCTGAAACGGTAGCCCTTAATAGACTAGAAGAGGAATATCGCGTCTCGATCAGTGGCATGAGCGCGAGCGAGGATGAGGACTTCAACAGGGAAGACGAGGTTGGCGGGGACAAAATACACGACAGCGAGAGGAAAATCAGAGCGCGCACGCAACTCAGCGAGGAGCAGCAGACGATACTGAAAGAGCACTACGCGCGAAACCCGAGGCCGAACCGCGAGGAGTTCAGACGAATAGCGCAGCGAATTGGCCTCGACAACCGGGTGGTGCAAGTCTGGTTCCAGAACAACAGAGCCCGTGAGCGACGCATGACGCTGACGACGTCGGACCAGCCGCTCGACCTGTCCACGAAGAAGTCGAGTCCGTCGGTGACGTGGAGTCCGTCGCCGTCGCCGCCGTGTAGCATTTCAGTGACACATTCCGACTCGGAGGAAGCGGTGAACTTGAGCCAGAAGTCGTCACGCAGCCCAACGCCGCACCGCCCCGGCTACCAGCACACTTACCCACATTCCAATTGCTCGTCGTCGTCTTTCACCGACTTTCGATTGTCGCCTTCGCCAAACGAACCTATGAACGGTCAGAGGCGGTTGCTCCCGCAAAAGATGCACTTAAATCCTCTGATACCAATGGACAAGCTCCTACAGTACAACGACATGGCAAACGGGCGGTCGCCGATCCTCAACATGCACCTTTCTTCGGACATTTGCCGACAGGGCTCGAGTCCGTCGTGCGACCGCGCGCCGTGGGGAGATGAGATGGCGGCGCCGGGCGAGCTGGAGGACGAGGCGGCGGTGCTCAAGAAGAGCAAGCTGAAGGCGGGCGCCGAGTTCAAGGAGGGCGAGGGGCAGTTCGTTTGCGACCAGTGTGACAAGACCTTTGTCAAGCAGAGCTCCCTTGCGAGACACAAATACGAACATTCAGGTCAGTAATATACGGTATACGTACATTAGGTTCTAGTTTGTCCATAAATAGAGATAGTATAGTCTAATACTACTGCCGATGACATATTAATATTTATTTTACAATATATTCAACATTTTTCTGTGTAGCTGTTTATAAGTAGGTAAGTACTGAAGCGCTTTTATAACAAGATGGCAGCATACCTACTATTATAGATATTACTTTATTTATTAAACTAATTATAGGTAATCTTATCTTAACTTTTTTTATAGGTCAACGTCCATACAAATGCGTGGAGTGCCCCAAAGCGTTCAAACACAAACACCACTTGACCGAGCACAAGCGCCTGCACACCGGGGAGAAGCCCTTCCAGTGTTGCAAGTGCTTCAAGAAGTTCTCCCACTCGGGCTCCTACAGCCAGCACATGAACCACAGGTTCGCCATCTGCAAGCCCTATAGAGACTAGTTTGGTCAACTCGGTCGTTGATTTTCATTGTAACGTTATTTTGTAAATTATAAGAATATGCACTTGTTAAATCCCAAAATAACACGTCAAGCTTTACTTTGAATGATTTTTAAAGCAATTTTAATAAAGTTATCATTTAACAAATTTTCGACAACCATAATTATAGTGCTGTCTACAAGTTTTCTAATAGAATTTAATAAGCATTAAAATCTTACCTCATCGAGTGTTGTTAAACACCGTGAAACACATAATACTTATAATAATACTCATGAAATAATAAAGTATTCATTGCCCGGTATTTTTGTTTCGAAGTTAATTAAGATCATTGCTCAACGTCATATTTTTATACTGTAGAACATAATTTGAATTCCCTATTTATAATGTATATACCTAGTGCCAAATATTACCAAAAAAGTGCCATGTTATATGCCAAAAGATATTTTTTTTATATATTTTCGGTTAAGTAAAAGTACTTATAGTTTTATTCAAATACAACCCAAAGGTCGGTACCTGTACCATAATACTCTATACCTAGGTGGTAATTTTATTATCTTTAATCACGGCCAAAAAATTGTTATAAGAAAAAAAATAAGATCTGTTGTTATATTGTCTTTACCCGAAGTTAAAGATAATTTATCAGTTATTATTTAACGATATACCTGTATCAATACAAACTATAATACCAAGTTATTTTATTTTCGTCAGGTTTAAAATAATAAATACATGTTAGGTATGAAACTAACAATTCAAACAAAACGCCAAGTTTTTATACCTATTATTTTAAATTTATTTCATTTAAATATGCTATTCTTATTCCTTTGAAATAGAATGTAGCCTAACGTAAATAGAGTATCTAACACTAAGTACATACATACCTACCTATATTTAGTTTACTTAGTTACGTGGGTTGACTAGGCCTGTGTGACTATTGTGATGACAATATACTAGGGTTATTTATAAATATTTGCTACCTATTCTTAATTCAATTCTTCGTAACTTCAACTAATCATAGTAACAGTACCTACTTATGATGATAATTATTTCCTTCCAACTTGCAACGCATTAAACGGTTGGAGGCTTTTAATTGATGAACAGGTTTATTTTCGGATCAGCAGTCGGTAAACTAATAATAACGCGTAGGAACATTGCAGCCACAAAAATAGAATACTTTAAACTTATGCGTACTACTATTTTGTTAGCTCTATTTGCAATAAAACATGAATGTTTATGCACTTACATTCTTCTATTAAATAAGTTTAAAAGGTCGAACAATAATAGGGTCTAATATTTAATGAGGTCAACCAGTTTTAGGTTGTAAATATAACATTTAGGTACAAAAAACCATTTAAGTAATAAATTAAAATTTCAGATCATTTATTTGATACATAAGTATGTAATGAAAATACTTTGTATAAGTTATTTAACTTAACTTTTTTATTATTAATTAGTTTCGTACGAGATGACCTACCGCTTTAACCTCTCGACATAAATATTCTACCCTATTTCTTTAAGAACTTTAATTATATACATTTAAACGCCTTTTTTGTGGCTGTATTAAAATAAAATTAAGATGTCTCCAACAATTAAATGTTATGTTCTGTTTGTTACGAAAATATCTCAAATTTAGCAAGTTAACACTAAGCTTCCCGTATTGTAATTGTAAGTATTTAGATAGATTCAATCTAAATTAAGTTTAAAGCATTCCATAATAATTCTATGGGATCTCTGCTGTGTTTAAAAAACTCTTTTAATTAGTCGGAAGATTATCCTTTAATAAGGTGTAAATATTGAAATGTAAATAATAAGGATTTATTTGTAAATACGATCGCTTTACTCAGTAACGGTAAATAAGAGTTAGTCGAGTGGCAACCTTAATACACAATGAATATGGTGACAATAACTTAATCACTATTTACCTAATCCATTAAGAATAACAGTTTTAATATAAATTACCTATATTGATAATTAAATGAAACTAAAATTCCAATAGCAAACACCATTTCTGTCCATTATAATTATCTTTTCGAGTAGATGGGCTTAGACTTCAGATACATTTCTGTTTTCTTTTTTATGTTAACTTAAGTATTTAAAAATATACTTACCTTGACTTAATTAATGTATGTAGGTAGATATCATTGTATGTACTTAATTTTTATCTGCACTAATAAGTACGTTGCTTACGCTCGTCTCATACTTCTGGTCGTTCACATTGCAAATAGCACTCATTAACCATCAGAACAGTATGTTAGAACAAAAAGTTCCTAAGCAAGCTGAAAAATACATTTTAAGAAATACCTAATGATTACTTCAATATTAATAATTGTAAGTAGATAAAAATCATTTTTAAAGGTTTCTAATCAACGAATTACTAATTTCATATAGAACGCAGTCATATTACACGATCCACGCCCAGTATTTCATTAAACACATCGATAACATCGCTCGCATGTAGGGATAGAGATAAGTCAGTCATTTTAAAATTGATTGTAAACTTCGAGTATGTATTTACTTCTGCCTACGATTGTAACAGTATTCTGCAGAATCACTCATTTTCCAGGAAAACTTACACTTAAAGTATACATTAAAAATACACTTAACTAAGTACATAATTGTTATTATTATGTACTTTTTTCAGTACATAATTGGATTAAGCGATCATGTTTGAACTATTTCATATTTTATATATTAATTTGTATAAGTATACCTATACCTAAGCGATTTCCAAATTGTGACCGGTGGGCTAGACAAACCAAAGATTAATTACGTTCATAATAATGTGATGCGGACACCTGTAATATATAAACCTCCCATCACGTAGCCTAGGCTAAGTAGTTTTAGTTGTGCCAAATAATAATTTTAAGGCTTCGAATAAAAATGTTTATATAAAATTTTATTTTTTACATAAAATCGCATAATGTAAGTACTATAGAGAGCTTTGGCTACTTTGTGCAATACATTATTGCAGTAAAGTATTTTCCTTTTTGTGAACACAATAAAATATAGTTTTTAGGTGCCAATGTGAATTCCTATTGCCATAATTGTCTTTGTTGTCATTTGTATAGCGCTTGGCGAATAAGTTTAACAACATAACGGTTCTGCGCATGCCTACGTGTATGAATTAGGCTTGCGCAGGGCTTTACGTTCAACTTATTTGTCAGGCGCTAAGCGGTCGTATGTTCGACGCGAATATGTGCCAGCAAATTGCTGAATATTTGTTAAATTAAGTAAACTCTAGATTGTTAAACTTACCATAGATTAACATGTGTTAAAATATTGCCTATATAAATTATAGTAAGTAATTCATTTTACTTGATATTATAATGTATATTGAATTTATGAATATTAAAAATTATATATATTGAGAATTCAATGCGAAATTGGCGTATTAATTTATTGTTCTTTCTAAGAACGATTACCTTACCTCTTAGTCTTTTCAAGTAGGTACATAGTAGCTGATGTTTATTAATTGGTCGGTTATTCTATTTTAAACTTATTTATGTACTTAATATGTGTTACAAGGTTGTATCTAAGTACCTAGTAAGTACATCCACTTCAGCAGAATTACCCCTAAACCTTATATATAACTCAATATGCTGAAAAGATCTTTTGAACGAGTGGCAATGCAGTTGGGATACAACAACTAAGGGCCGCCACCTCCACCAGTTCTTTCCTTGCGTTCGTGATCGTTTGGAGAAGACGTGGATGGAGGTGGATCACTGTATGGCACAATTTTTAACTGGCCATGGTAACTTTAAGAGCAAATTATTCTATTTTAAATTAGTACCCTCGCCTCTGTGTCAATGTTCAACGCCGTATAACGAAAACGAGCAATCTGCACATCACATCCTCTGGGAGTGCAATCTCTGGCAAAACGAACGGAACATTATGCTTAATAGTTTGCAAGTAACTTCTGGAGTTGTATACTACACAGACCTTGTGGAAACCAGGGATAACTTCCGTGCGTTCAAGCGTTTTTGCCATACCTACTACTGGAATCAAGTTTAATCAGCTCACAAGTTTAGGACCAATTAGTATTTAAACTCTCCGTGGTGCCTTACACCTGGAATTAGTCCAGCTGTAATAGTCTTACTTCGGTGGACATTTGTCTACCAGATCTTTTTGTCTCCCGCTTTGCAATGGAGGGAAGTGGATAATTTTCTTCCAACTCCTCCTATTTATCTTTCGATTAATTTCGTGCGGGTTCCAAGACAATTAACTTTATCCCGGGACTCGCCGAGGGTCAAACCTCGGTGTCTTCATTGGACACCACTGTAGATCCTGGCTTACAGGAGTAGCAGTGGTGGGAGTGTGTGGCGGGCTAGTCCCATTTAAAAAAAAAAAAAAAAAAAAAAAAAAAGCTGAAAAGCTATGGAAAAGGGTCATACCTAAGTAGATACACAGCAAGCCAGCTTTCCACGCGAAGTCCTTATCCTCTTGCACTAGTCTTATAGTGATGTCTCCTAAAATAAGTAAAAAGTACCTAATAAGCTTTCCAATAACATATGAGTAGCTCTATATATATATGAGTAACTACTCACCTACAAAGTAAGTAATTAATAATTATTATAACTAATAGGGTTTCAGCATTCCTCAAAGCTGCATCAGTTTTATTTCTTTCCACTATGGCTGTATTCATGCCGCGCTGCGCGCTCTTCTTTTTGTCACTAGAAGTAGGTAGGTCGCGAATTTGCTTTGACAGTCCAAATCTGTGTACGTGACCTCCTATTTGTTCATAGGAGTCTAGTGAAGTCTAGTAAAATAATTGGGGGAAATTCTCAGTATAGGTAACTAGAACTACAGGTATAAGTACTGAATCTATTTAAAAATATTGCAATAACAATTATTGGCCTCCGATTCTTACTAGTTTAATTATATTTCGTAAAGCTCCTAAAACATAAATCTATAGTCCATACCGACTTACCTACTAAGAACATTTCGAAAGCAGAAAGTTATAAAAAAACTGTAAAGACATGAATACTTTACTGAAAATTAATCGGACATCTTGGGTGAACTTGAAAAGTGTAGCTATACTATTTCATTTTCATTTCTTCAATTCTGCACCTTCACCAACACAATGGTTAATATACCGCAAATATTACACATTATTTATCAAAGAAATATTTTTTTGAAAATAAAGAAAAATTGACAACTTCACTATTCAACTTCCCGCCAGAAGTATGCATGCATAACATATGCTCGAATAACACGACGCCACCAGCCTAGCCTAGCATGTAACCACTGAACAAGATCAACAAGATGCTCGGTTATAGCCAACTTCACTCCACTTTTTGAAACATTATGGCATTCTTTGTTTATAAAAACTTACTGTCACTGTCACCTACTACTTGTCAGTGTCAGTAAAACAGTCTTATTTTCCCGGTAGCAAAGTGGCTGGTTATAAATTCGTAATTTCTTCAAATTATTACGTTCATAAATACTGTATTGTATTTATGTAGTGAAATTCTATGACAAATTGTTAAAAAATGGGTGGCAAAACCAAACAAAGTCAAAGGACAAAGAATAACGTCCGGGTAAGTGATCACAGAGCACTTATAATTTCTAAATTGTGATGTTATTGTTGAACATTATTGACTTGATTTTTAATCTTTATAATGCGCAAGTTTGTATTATGGGTTATACAAAATAGGATGGTGGCGATACCAGTATCACCTATATATAAAAAAAGGGTTTCTGAAATGTACCTAGATGGGAACTAAACCTGGTGCAGAGCGGCATATCACCACAGGGTATTTCCTTGTATATATTATTTCTGCCATCACACTCATTGTAGCCGTCAAGTAGCAGTCGCAGTGCAGAACTGCTGAGCAATGCAGTGAGCCTGGATGGAGGGTTGGTCAACCCGAGCACGGGTAAGGTGCTGCCAGCACTGTTCCCCACACTCGCTGCTGCCAACTTCGAGCAGGGCCTGAATCCTGAGTACCAAATCTGCATTAAGAAATTGAATAAAAAGGACCCTATAACTAAGACTAAGGTGAGAGTTTGCTGCTGTGACTATCTAGTATTATAGATCTATAGATTTTCTAACTTGCTCAACAAAAGCTGTACGGAAAACAGAGGCAACTTATATTAGTTTTCTTTATACCTCTTGTACTACTCTTAAGTGTTCTATGCCTCTGTAGTTGCATTATGAGGAACTGTAACAAGATGTCTGTAGCCACTTCATAGGTGTACTTATCAGAAATGCTTATTTTGATTAATTTTATGCAAATTATGTACTCGTAAAAAGTAATAAATATACTGTTATATATAGTGTGTCTGTGTGTGTATATAATATAGTGACTATTCAGTAATAAATAATGAAGATTTTCTGGTTGTGATAACATGGCAATAATTATCATTACATAATCCAATAATGAGCATTATAAATACTGCATTACATCATCATTTTACTTATAATCACAACTTATTTATTTATAGCAGCTATTGTAATTTTAAGTCAGGAGAACTTTTATCTATACATATAAATAAAATTGGAGTGTCTGTTTGTAATATTAAAATAACCGCTTTTTACTAAGTGCATTTGGATGTATACACGTTACCTATACTGAAACAACATTTTTTACAATTTTTGTCTGTCTGTCTGTCTGTCTGTCTGTCTGTCTGTCTGTCTGTCCGTCTGTCTGTCTGTCTGTCTGTCTGTTTGTTCCGGGTAATCTCTGAAATGGCTGGACCGATTTTGACGGGAATTTCACTGGCAGATAGCTGATGTAACAAGGAGTAACATAGGCTACTTTTATTTTAGAAAAAAAAATTGGATCTCTCGAAAAAAAATTAAAACCAATGTTGCAGCGCTGCGCCTGATTAAAGTTTGATAGCAACAATCTGCAATGCGTCCCGCGGGATCAGAACGCGAGCAGGCTGAGTCTTTGTTAAATACCACGCGGACGAAGTCGCGGGCAACAGCTAGTTAATAAAATAAATAAGATGCTAATTTTTACAGGCCCTGCAAGAGCTATGTGAGCTTGTGAACAAGGGCAACATAGAGGATGTGGTGGCAGCCTTGCCCAGCTGGGCGCACTTCTACAAGATACTCACTGTGGACACAGATCGCAAGGTCCGCGAGATGACACAGGTCTGTAATGAGTCAAAAGAATTAAAAAAAAAACCATACAACATTTGATTTAATTTAAAAATATTTGCTCATATAATTTCACAACGGCTAGGCACATGTTTTCCTTCAATAAGAAGGAGGCTGTAGTCACTACGCTAGCTTCGTGTGCGTTGGCAGACTTCACACATGTTTCTAGTATTGGAGAAGTTTTCCAGATATGTAGGATCCCTCACAATGATTTTCTTTACCTTATAATGAGCGAAATCACTGGTTAGATTCACTCAAGAAATCCAAACATCACAGAAGTACAGGCCCACGTTTGAACCGGGTATTTAAGTTGCCAATGAGAGTGTTACACCAACATAGCTATCACTGATGTGATTATTATTATGGATCTCAATTAATTTGACATACGCAATTGTGTGGCCCGCATGTCTATATATAGTATGAGATGAATGGAGAGTGTGAAATGTGTTGAGCATCTACCGAGTGTGCGAGGCTGACGTGTCGCGTGTCGCGTGTGGTGGCAGGTGTGCCACGGCGCGGTGGTGCGCGCGTGCGGGCGGCGCGCGGCGCCGCGCCTGCGCCAGCTGCTGCCGGCGTGGCTGCAGGCGCAGTACGACGACCACGCGCCCGCCATGGCCGCCGCATGCAATTCGCTCAAGGTCACTACTATACATTATACACTTAAGACAGTACTCCGTCTAGGAATACAACAAAACACAATATTATTAGAATAATCTTCACTGACAATTTGTCTCAAAACTTGTGTCAACATGTTTATTTGACTCATTCCAGCGTAAGACAGCATGTTTTAATCATACTTACTCCTTTCTCTTTTATGCCAACGATCATGCCGCCCGTTTCGTGCTTGTGAGTCTGCTGGTAGTCAGGCGACGCATGGTCGACTAGCATGCCCTTTCAAATATTCCTTTATTCCGCGACCATGACACTAAAGATTCCGAAGAGTATTATCTGATATATACGCAGCCTGATTATTTGCACCAAAAAAACGCTAGTCAGGTGGCGGTAGGGAGATGGCTGACGTAACAAATTGGAAATACTCAAGTAGGCACCCACATTGTCCACAGAACACGTTCCCGGACAACAAGCTACCGGAAGTGATATCATTCTGCAAGGCGGAGGTGATGGCGCACCTCTCTGACAATCTCATCGGGAGTGCAGAAGCTGTTATCAGTAAAAAGTAAGGTGCCTCAGCAGGAACCATTACCATAATACTTGCGTCTTCAAAACATTTAATATTCTTGGTTTCTACAGCTATTACTATTACTAGCTTGTGTATTTGATATCAAATTTATGATTGAGGCAATCATGATGTTGTTATCACATATTTAATTGTAATAAATACTTTTAATATAACACTATGCACCAGAACCGATAGTGCGGAGGAGAAGGAGCTGCAGGTGTGGCGCGTGGTGACGAGCAGCCTGCAGGGGCTGGAGTACTTCGCGCAGCACCTGCCGCCCGCGCACGCGCCCTGGCTGTGGCCGCAGCTGCAGCCGCTGCTGCAGGCCGCCGCCTTCTGGAAGTACGCCACACACGACAACCACCAACTCAGGTACACCAGATGGAAAACGATACTCTTACACCTTTTTTAGGAAGTAAGAATCACCTGATTCTTACTTCCTAAAAAAGGTGAAGGAAAAACCGGGAAAATATAAGCTCTTGTCAGGAACTCTTGAAACAAACTTTTCATAGTGACTGGAGTCTTGCTTTCTCACTTATGTTTTTGCCGAGACTTGTAGCAAATTTGTTACAAACTTATGCAACCGTTTAAAATATATCCAGGTTGAATTAATTTGACCAATGACGTCCCCAGGGCTGCGTGGTACGGTGCCATGGGTAGGATCATAGAGCGGTACAAATCCACCTTCGGCGAGAAGTATGGAGTGAAGACCCTGAGGATACTGCTCGCAGCGGCCAAAGAACAGAACTCCTTGGTAGCCGCTCAGCTGTGGAGCTGTCTGCTGCTGCTTATGCATAATATCGAGGTGAGTTCCTTTAACTAATCAGCTGTGGACAATAATACATTGCTAATTGAACTTTATCGTTGTGTTATTAAGATTCAAATTACACTTTTCATCCATTGACACAAAAAAATGCCCAATTAATATTGCAGTCTCGCTTATACACGACGAGGTGATAAGGCCGAAAACAGGTTTAGTTTAGTTGATGTACTCGCTCATACATAGGAAATAATCAATTGATAATTTCCTATGTTATGTTTTCTAGATCTTATTTATGCTCTAGGATGATGAGTTCTATTTATATTTTAAACTACCTTGTTTTAGGGCTGGCACACATATTTAGACAAAAAGGAATTACTAACCAAAAGGATATTGGATGTTCTTGAAAATGGTAAGATGATACTTTAATCACTTTTTAGAAAGTGTTTCATATGATGAACGTCTTTTAATGATTACTTTGTGGTAGGTGGTTGGGGCGACGCTAGACAGCTGTCGAACATGTTGTTACCGTTACTGGCGCATCTACCTGAGGATATGCTGACCAAAGATTTCTATGAAGCATTTTTCAACGCTATTTTTATAGGGTGAGCATTACACTTATTTAAGCCATTACACTTATTTAATATATATATCGTGTGACAAACCGTTCTTAATCACGTACAGCAGTATTGATAACTTCTAATTTACAGATTAGAAAAGAAAAATATATTAAATTCAAAAAGCGAACGGCAATCCTGGGTCACGAGCTTAGCCGAATGTTTACGATACCTATCGGTACAACAGAAAGATTTTGTGGTAGGGGCCGCCACCGGCGTCCACAGGACGTGGGTCGAGAAAATACTCTCAACAAACCTTGAAGGGCAAACCAAGACGAATTTGATCAAATGTTCCTCAACGAACATGGCGTCGATCCTCAAATATTGGCTCAAACAGTCCAAAGAGGGGAACAGTGAGAAATACGACCAGCTAGTCAGGAACTTCTGGCAAAACGTTGGTTCAACTATATTGACACAAATCGACAAGTGTAGTACGGACCAGGATGAAATCGGTAAACTAATCGACGGACATATACTACTGCTTCAATCGTTGAAATCGTCCCTCTCTCAAGAAGTAAAGAAGCAGCAAAGTATTAAGTTCGATGGAGACGAACAAACGGTTACCGAGAAAACTCCCTTGCCGACGCAGCAATGTGACGCGTCCATTGCGGAAAGATACAAACACAACTTGGACGACTTGGCGCAAAAGATCTGTTCTCATTACTTTGAATTTGCTTCCAAAAAAGAAGTTTCTAACGCAATTCTTACGCCTTTGATTACGTTGCTGGTAGAATTTGATAGTAAAAGTCTATTCGAAACAATAGCAAAGCAGTTCGACGTGGATACCGTGTATCAGTTCTACGATAAAGTGTTGAGGGCTTGGCTGGCGGGAGACACCATGCGGTGCAGAGCCGTGGTGGACGTTGTGTTCCTCATGATGCAACATTTGAGCGAGGAGGAGCAGGACATGGTGTTCAATACGTTTCAGCAGGTAATTGGTGCATATTATTATAGTCCGTATAAAGATTCCATCTCATCTGAAATGTAATTGCATAAGGTAGCAGCTACACAAGTGGCGCTGGGTAATTTATATTAGTATTTATATTAGTGTACCCTAGGAACTCGCCACTGGTGTGTGTGATGTTGCAAATTTCTTCAATAGCTTTTATATCGGTAGATTCATTGATTTGTAGGCATGGATAGATTGCAAGTTTCAGGCTTCCAAAGAATGCAGAGGGAGTGCTGCGAACATATTGAAGCGCAATTAACCAAGTTGATTTGTATAGTACACATACATTTTGTACTCACGTAATAAATACACGCGAGTTCGCATGTAAACAAACCTTGGTTTTTTCTGCTTCAGTAGGTTATTCGATACAGTTTGTGCATTATTTCCACGTTTGAGGTTAGCAGTGTCATTGGTCGGTACAACCTATTCGTGTAGGGTCGCTAGCCCGCCCATGCTTGTGTTAGAAGTTGGTTCACAGGGTTGATCGAATTCGGAACCTTCCGGCTACGAGATCTTTCGTGTGATTGTTTAACGAATGAAGTATGGCGTCGGCCGCAGTTCCCGCCGTCGGTGGAGGAGTGGTGCCTGTCGCTGTGCGTGTCGCACCCGCACCGCTCGCGGCGCGCGGCGCGCGCGTGGCTGCGCGGCGCGGCGGCCGGCGCGTGCGCGGCGCGCGCGGCGGCGCGCCCGGCGCAGCGCGGCCTGCTGCTCATGTGTCTCGCCTGCGACGCCGACGGAGGTGGGTTCTAAATCTCTCGTGCATTTGAACTTCGACTCTTGTTTCCTGGACGAGCGTTCTACCAACTAACGTTGAATGTGTACTGTTCCAGAGATCCTAATAAGTAAGTCGGCAGTGTCGAGCATCGTGGACATATTCGTCGCGGCGGTGTCGGACGTGCAGAGCGCGACGCTGGAGCAGAGCGCCGGGCTGGCGGCGCAGCTGGCCACCGCGCTGCACGGCGCCGACGCGGACCGCCACTACGCCGACCTGCTGCACGCGCTCTTCGCACTCAACATACACGTGCCGGTGAGACGACGCTCATTGTATTGTAGCGGTGTCCTCGGAACCTCGCCACGTGAGGCGTGTTCACCGCGCCCGTACACAGATGCCGCTGCATACGACGTCCAGAACAAATGACGATTCCCATACTATCCTGAATAGCGCTATCAGAGATTTTGAAATACTTAACATATACAAGATCCCGAACCTTTTAACCGACTTCACAAAAAGTAGGGGATTCTCAATTTGAATGTTCTTTTTATGTTTGTTACCTTAGAACTTCGTCATTTACGAACCGATGTGAAAAAGTATCTTTTTTATTTAAAAGTATATACTTCCAGATCGGTCCTATTTTATTTTCAAAATGTAGTTCTGACGATGAAATCCATGACAAATTGAGTGAACTCTTCAAATATAATAGTCATACATACATAAAAAGCTAAGCATTTGCTGAAATGGAACCATGAAGAAGATCACAAAAGGCACGAACTTCACATTAATCAAATATTTGATTTAGTTAGACAAGGTAGATTTCAAGGCTGAATAATTTTTTGCTTTTTAGTCTTATTAAGACAGTTTTTTTTAATACGTTCAATATAGATATTTTACTTGCACTACGCCATGGCGATATCAAAGTCTCTGTGACGTCTACGCGCGATATTTAGTAGATAGATACGTGATCTAATTCACGTGTGCAATGCGTGAGTGGTCCGTATGCAGAGGAGATAGAGTGGGTAGTATGGTCATCCAATTCATGATAGAGTGGGTAGTATGGTCATGTAATTCATGATATAGTGGGTAGTATGTGTATCGGGGGCGTGTGGTTGTGCAGCGCGGCTCGGCGCGGCTGTCGGCGGACACGTGGTGCGAGGCGCGCTCGGCGTGGCAGGACGGCGCGGCGGCGCTGCCCGCCGCCGCCCGCCGCCCGCTGCTGCAGCGCGCCGCCGCCTTGCTGCACGCGCTGCTGTTCCAACTGTAACTATACACTCAAACCATACATTATTAATACCTAGCTGTTACCTGCGAAGAAATAAGAGTAGCCGAAGTACTCCTTGCTACATCAGCTATCTGCCAGTGAAAGTCCCGTCGAAATCGGTCCAGCCATTTCAGAGATTAGCCGGAGCAAATAGACAGACAGACAGACAGACAAAATTTTTAATAAATGTTGTTTTGGTATATGTACAGTGTATACATCCAAATGCACTTAGTAAAAAGCGGTTATTTTAATATTACTAACGGACACTCCAATTTTATTTATTTGTATATGTATAGATAATAATTTTAGCCCTTTTTTGATGTCCCAATGTTGCGCACGGGCCTCCCCTCGATCGTTCGAGGGGTTCCCTCAGACATACAGGTTTCCTCACGATGTTTTCCTTCATCGTTGAAAATGAGATCCGCACATGAAATCCAGAAGAACCAAAGTTCTAAGCCGAACTTACCGACTGAACTTTTTTCTATTTGTTTCAATCGTTTGTTTTTAATTTATTGGCCGTGTTCAGACTAACTGGACGAAGTTGGCAAGGCTGCGTGGTTGTTCTGGGATCGGCTATTTGTGTACCTGTAGCGGAGGTTCTATGTCCGCGAAAAGTAGCTGGCCGCTTCACGGCCGGTTTCTATTTATGTCAGCATGACGTTTGTGGTTGGAGTTCTTTTGTTTTTATTGTTTTATTTTCTGTTCATGAAAATGCGGAATGTTGAAGAAGATTATATATTTTTCCGGCAAGACAAAGTTATTATTATTTGTTAGCTCTATCTTCGCATCCCTATATATACAGTAGAAGTAGACCCATGCTATTTCTACACTGGTGACCACGAAAAAGGATACGTATTAGTACTGCAGCCGGCGAGGGCAAAATGGATCAATTTGAGGACGCCAAGGCGACAGACGTGCACTTGGTTGGTGTTAAGGTGCCGCCGTTTTGGCAACAGGAGCCGGAGTTATGGTTTGCTCAATTGGAAGGTCAGTTCGCACTAGCTAATATTACAGTGGATTCGACAAAATTCTATCATGCATTATCAAAGCTAGATTGCAACATTGCTGCCCAAGTTAAAGATGTGATACAGACCCCGCCGGCTGTTGGCAAATATGAAAAATTAAAATGTGAGCTTGTCAGTCGCTTATCCCAATCGGCCAACAATAAAATGATGCAGTTGTTGGTACACGAAGAGCTGGGTGACCGAAAACCGTCGCAATTTTTACGCCATCTGAAATCACTGGCAGGAGAAAATGTGACTGACGAGTTTGTCAAAACTATTTGGTCGAGTCGGCTCCCTGCTAATATACAGGCAATAGTTGCTTCGCAGATGGATTTTTCACTCGCGCAGCTGGCTAACATAGCAGACCGGGTACATGAAGTTATGCCGTGCGCGTTTCCGCAACACGTCGCTGAGGCTGGCCCGTCGTCGCTGTTGCACGCTACGCCATTGGAGAGGCAGGTATCCGAGCTGACGCAGCAGGTAGCCGATTTAAATAAGAATTTTAATGATACGCGATCACGAGGTCGTAGTAACCGAGGTACGGTTGAACGCGGTCGATCTCGCACACGCTCTCGGGTACGGAGTGAAGGATATTGTTGGTATCATGATCGTTTTGGATTTAAAGCACGCAAATGCTTCGCCCCCTGTGCTTTTGAGTCGGAAAACCCCAGCGGCGGTCATTAATGGCGGTGAATGACTGTCCACCATCGTCAGGCCGCCTATTTGTGACTGACTTGCGTTCAAAAACGCAATTTTTGGTTGACACTGGATCAGATTTGTGTGTTTTCCCCAGATTGGCTATCAAGCGGCGCTGTAACAAAAGCAAGTATGAGCTGTTTGCTGCGAATGCATCCGTTATAGCCACGTACGGAGATGTCCAGCTGGAGTTAAACCTGGGACTCCGACGCGCCTTCACCTGGAATTTTGTCATTGCGGATGTTACTAAGCCGATCATTGGGGTAGATTTTCTAAGGCATTATAGTCTTCTGGTGGACTGTCGCAACCATCGTTTGGTAGATGGGCTTACCCACCTGGCTATAGAGGTGTCAAGCAAGAAGCCGGATGAGTCAATTTCTTCTGTGAAGGCGGTAATGGGTCATAGCCGGTTCCATGAGTTGCTGAAGGAGTATCCGGAGGTTACAAGGCCGGCTGGTAAATGGGATATACCAAAGCACAGTACGGTTCACTATATCAGAACAACTCCAGGACCGCCAGTCACCGCGCGTCCAAGGCGTTTAGCGCCTGATCGTTTGGAGATAGCAAAAAAGGAGTTCGAGGGTATGTTGCAAAGTGGAACAGCTCGACGGTCTGACAGTGCCTGGTCTTCGCCACTTCATTTAGTCCCTAAGAAAGGGGACGGATGGCGGCCTTGCGGCGACTATAGAGCCCTGAATGCTAGAACTATTCCGGATGAGTACCCTGTTAGGCATATACAAGACTTTGCTTACAAGCTCGATGGTACTACAATATATTCCAAAATAGATTTGGTAAAAGCATATAATCAGATTCCTGTTTTTCCTGAGGATATCTCTAAGACTGCAATAACGACTCCGTTCGGATTATTCGAGTTTCCGCATATGGGTTTTGGGCTTAGAAATGCTGCTCAAACTTTCCAGCGATTTATTGATGAGGTACTGAGAGGGCTAGACTTTTGTTTCGGATTTTTGGATGACATTCTGGTATTCTCCGAGTCACCAGAGCTTCACCTGCAGCATCTCCACCTGCTGTTTCAGCGAATCCGCGAATACGGGATTCTCGTCAATTCGGCGAAGTGCAAGTTTGGAATGAGTGAGACAACCTTTCTAGGGCATGAGGTGTCATCGAGTGGAATCAGTCCGATGAGGGAAAAAGTAGAAGCAGTAGCTCAGTATCCAGTACCAAAGACGGTGAAAGAGCTTCGTCGATTTTTAGGTATGCTCAATTTTTACCGGCGGTTTGTTCCCGGTGCTGCGCAATTGCAAGCTCCGCTAAGCCATCTACTTTCTGGGGCTGGCATGAAAGGATCGCGTCCGGTACATCTTTCACCGGAAGAAATTGTAGCTTTTCAGCAATGTAAAGAAGGGCTTGCTAATGCCACATTGCTGGCGCACCCAGATATGAAGTCCCATTTAGCTATTTATACCGATGCGTCTGATAAAGGAGTGGGAGCAGTTCTGCAACAATTAAAGGATGGGTTATGGAAACCATTGGGTTTTTTTTCCCACAAGCTTAATCCTGCGCAGGCGAAATATAGCCCATATGATCGGGAGCTATTAGCGATCTATGAGGCTATTAAGTACTTTCGATACATGGTTGAGGCGAGAAAATTCACTGTGTATACCGACCATAAGCCATTAAGCTATGCTTTTTCTCACCCGCACAAGGTTTGCTCGCCGAGACAATATCGGTATCTCGATTTTATAGCGCAATTCACAACGGATGTCAAGTTTGTTTCGGGGAAGGACAACGTTGTGGCGGACTCTATGTCTCGTGTGGAAGAGGTCGCAGCAGCCATTGACTACCAGTTGCTCGCGGCAGCCCAGGTTGTTGATACCGAGTTGAAGAATTTGCTGCAAGGTATTACCTCTCTGAAATTGGAAAAGATCAGGGTGACAGGTGGTGATCTAGAAGTATATTGTGACGTTTCGACCCGGCGACCGAGGCCTTTTGTTACAGAGGCGTTCCGCAGGCCGGTATTTGAAAGTTTGCATAGTTTGAGCCACCCTGGAGCTGCGGCATCGGTTCGGTTAGTTTCCGAGCGATTTGTGTGGCCGGGTGTGCGCAGAGATTGCCGTCGATGGGCGCGAGAATGTTTAAGCTGTCAGCGTAGCAAGGTTCATCGTCATACGGTTGCGCCGTTTTCAACATTCAATGTTCCTGAAGGAAGATTTCAGAATCTGCATATTGATCTTATTGGCCCGATGCCGTGTTCAAATGGCTATAGATACTGCCTTACCGCGATCGATCGCTTTACTCGATGGCCTGAAGCGTACCCGCTTGTCGATATAACCGCAGAGGCATGTGCAATGGCGCTCGTGTCGGGCTGGATCGCAAGATTTGGATGTCCGGTTAATATAATCACAGATCGGGGCAAACAATTTGAATCACAACTGTTTAAGTCAGTTGCTAAGTTAACGGGTATGAAGCATCATTCAACTACAGCTTATCACCCTGCCGCTAACGGTCTCGTTGAAAGGTTTCACAGGCAACTTAAAGCAGCGATCATGTGCCATGAGCATTCCAATTGGGCAGAGGTTTTGCCAATGGTTCTGTTGGGCATACGCACCGCCTGGAAAGACGACTTGCAATCATCTGCGGCAGAGTTAGTGTATGGCGAGCAGCTGCGTATACCCGGAGAGTTTTTCAATCCTGGAGTGGGGGATCCTAACTCCGGAGACGTAACGGACTTCGCTGCAAGATTACGCAGTCATATTTCAAAGCTGTCACCGCAACCGACAAGGTGGCATACCTCTAAAACTTTTTATGTTCCCAGGGATCTCAGCGAAGCCTCGCATGTATTTCTCCGCAAGGGGCATGTGCTGAGAGCGCTAGAGGCCCCGTATTCTGGGCCGTACAAGGTCGTACGCCGCTCCGAGAAGACGTATGACGTAGAAGTATCAGGCAAGATCATCACGGTTTCTGTTGATCGGCTCAAGCCTGCTTTTGTCGCCCTGGAGGTTGATAATCCTGGGCCGCCTACAACGCGGGCTGCTGTCGTGCCTGTTTCACCACCTGCAGCGCGGACTGCTGTCACGCCTGTTTCGCCACCGGTAACGACGAGAAGTGGACGTCGGGTCAGGTTTCCGGACTTCTACCGACCGTAGTACCGGTCTCAGCAGGGGGGTGGTGTAGCGGAGGTTCTATGTCCGCGAAAAGTAGCTGGCCGCTTCACGGCCGGTTTCTATTTATGTCAGCATGACGTTTGTGGTTGGAGTTCTTTTGTTTTTATTGTTTTATTTTCTGTTCATGAAAATGCTGAATGTTGAAGAAGATTATATATTTTTCCGGCAAGACAAAGTTATTATTATTTGTTAGCTCTATCTTCGCATCCCTATATATACAGTAGAAGTAGACCCATGCTATTTCTACATACCCATGAAATATTCATGATAGGTACAATAATATAACTTAACTAAATATTTATAAACCTATATCTTAGAAACATTTAAAAGGGTATGGAGTAAAAAAACATTTTTTTTATATGAGTGTTTATTATGCATGAACTATTTCCGGCTAATGGTAGGTACCTACAAATGTTTTATAATCGCGTGTTCAAAAATAAATTATATTTTCTAGCTCTGAAAACCTAGACATAACGAGACTCGAGCACATGGTATCTCTATGTCCGCACCTCTTCGCCCCGGACGACGTGCCCCATGACGTCACCGAGATCACCGCGTTCACCAAGCAACTGTTCGACATCAACGACGACTCCAGCGTCATCACGATGTGCGCATTGCGTCACGAGTGCGTGACGTCACAACTCAACTGCCTCGACGAGAATGACAACGAAGCCATAAGAACTGTCATCCAACAATCTGCGGACAGTGAAGTGACAGAATTAACGAAAACCGACCTTATGTCGCACATGAATAAGTTCCTATTCCGCGCGTTATATCTAAGGACTATGTTGCTGCATACGGTGTCCGATGATGCTGATGATGAAGACGGTGAACAGAAGTGCTGGTGTGATTCGCTGTTGGGTGACGAGTATCTGCTGCGGGAGTTCTGTAATGTTGTGTATGATTATGTGGTCTTGAATTCATTGGACGAGGGCTATGCTTTTGTGAGTATTATTCATATTGTTTACTTAGTTTCATAAGCTATTCATAATTATTTCATCTGTCCCCAAATTCATATAAACAGACATGTATATGAGTAACTTAGTTAGATTTTTAAAATAAAAAATACTTTAAATAACGTTCTTGTATAATTGTATACTAGTTTTGTTAGACCTTATGTGATAAAAATATAATTGCCGCGTAGTGAATTTTATCATTGAAAATGGGATAAACCATGGTGCACCTCTGCCTACCTCTTTGCGAAACAGACCTGATAGCAATTACATATTACTAAGTAGATCAATGACGTTACAATTCATTTCCAGTGGCCCCACTACTCGATAATACAGCAATCCAAACAAAAATTAGACTCGCTTCTAACCGACATCATTACTTCATCTTCTGAAGTCAGCAAGGCTAAGATACTGGCCACGCTGTCGGAGCTGGCGGCCGCCAATGGATACCATTGGTCGTACGCGAAGCGATGGTATGAGGTGCAGGTGGGAGAGAGTAGCACAGAGGAGAAAATGGATGTGGTCAAGTTGGAGGAAGTCGTGTCCGGCTCTGGGTTCTTCCATTATCTACAGGTAATCATGTTTACTATATTAAAACGTTCAATGAAGACCGCAACGCCTTATAGTGAGCGTCACGTAGCTGAATACAAAGCGTCGTGACGCCTATTAGTAAGCGTCGCGACGCCTATTAATAAGCGTTGCGACGCCTATCAGTAAGCGTCACGACGCCCAATAAAAAGCGTCTTGACGCCTATTAATAAGCGTTGCGACGCCTAATAGTAAGCGTCGCGACGCCCAATAAAAAGCGTCGTGACGCCTAATAGTAAGCGTCACGACGCCTATTAATAAGCGTCGCGACGCCCAATAAAAAGTGTCGTGACGCCTAATAGTAAGCATCGCGACGCCTAATAGGATATTAGCGTTCCCCAAGTCCTACCGCCCAGTATGATTAATACAAGAATTGCTTGGGTTAGTCAGGCGAAATTGATTTATTTCGTTCCAACCAGGCCAGCTCAAAATGGTCTCCGAACGAAGAGCGCGAGTACGAGACCAAGTACCTAGTCATGGTGCGCAGTTTCTTCGCGGCGCACGCGGACGTGGTCGACGAGGCGTTCCTGCAGGACATGGCCAAGTGCCAGAGCACGTGCGACATGGACGTCATCATCAATGCCTACTATCGGCACAACGACACTATGCTGTATGAGAGGTGAGCGAACACATCCTAGCTCCTCTTCTAACTATCTTATCACAGGCATTCTTCAGAAATAGCCCCAGCACACACTCCCATTCTTATAAAGGTAAGTCCCAGGGAAAGCCACCAATTATTTCCACCATCAAGCGAGAGATATATCCTGCAGGATATATACTTCTTCGCAAGACAACCACACATCACGGTCCTATGACACGCATCCGTTGCAACCCTGCGATTCGTGTGACGACTCAGTCCAAGAGGCCTCCAACACTACTCCCCAAATTCGTCAAAATTATTAATGACTTTTCGTAAAAAAACGCCCAACTTCATTCGCCTGAGAATATTATTATTTACTTAAGTGGTTTCACTATTAAACAGTGCTTCCAGTTCTCCGCCCCCCTAGGTCTCCAAACCTTTAAATGCTAGCCTGAAGCCACAGAGTGCCGTGACCCTCGCAGGGACGTGACGAGCGCGCCGTGGCTGCAGGTGGTGAGCAGCGCGGCCGTGCTGGAGTTCCTGCGCGCGCTGGTGGCGCGGCGCGGCTGGCAGGCGCCGCCGCAGCACTGGGACTTCGCCACCATCACGCTCTGCTCCATACTCAACTCCGTCGACAAGTCCAAGCACAACTGGGGCTGCACCAAGGCATGTATACACGAGTACACTACAACACACATCACCAAGCTCCTCAGATACATTGTCAGCTAAGGTTAGGTTATGATATATTACGGATCTCTTTTACAAACATACCTTGGGATGTCTTTTTATATTGTACTGTATTACAAACATATTGAGTGCATGCCTCACCTTGTCCAAAGGAATGTCATTCGAACGGGCGCTCTTACACTTTACATCAGGGGTTCCCAAACTTATTTTGTCTACTGCCAACTTTGAGAATGAATTCTTTTTAGCGCCCCCATTTTTTCACCTACTTAAAAACCACTATAACTTCAAACTAAATTAATTATTGTAAGCCTCTACAAACGCCCTCATTTTTTTTCTGGGTCTCTTACCGCCCTTTAGGCCTGCAGCGCCCACAAGGGGGCGTTATCGCCCACTTTGGGCAAGGCTGCTTTACATGAATAAAAATTATTATTTCTCATGACAGTTGTTTTGTGTGGTGAAATTGTCGATTCAAGTGCTTAGTTCTCGGAGCCCTACTCCTGGTTAGCACAGGCGAGTGATATCCCATCGGTGGCAGGTGGCCATGCTGGCGCGCTCGGCGCTGCGGCTGTACGTGGCGGTGCGGCAGTTCGTCGGCGACATCAGGGCGGAGAGTCTGCGGCGGCAGCCGGCGCCCCACGTCGCCAACCTCACCGCCGAGTGGCGCGACATATTCGCCGCCGACCTGCACAACAGCTTGTTCTCAGTAGCTACACATGTGCTTGGTAAATGGCCAATTAATAAATGATTTGAAATGTTTGCCACTAAAATTGACACTAACGAGCTGTTATGTCCCAGAGTCCAGCCCGTCAGTGGCGATAGCGTCCAATCACATCCCGGTGCTGGGCGCGCTGATCACGGCAACCGGGCACATGGAGTGGGAGCTGCTGGGCGCGGTGCAGCGCGGCGGCGTGTTCGCGCTCAAGAAGCTGGCGGCGGCGCTGTCGCTGGCGCTGCGCGAGCCCGTGCACTACGCCGTCAAGTACTTCGCCTACTACTTCGGGAAACTGCTGGCCGTGCCGCTCGTGCTGGAGGACGGTGAGTTGTACGACACAACAAATGCGTTCAGTTAAGGGTGTATTTCCCTTAAATATTGACGATCGCAAATTTTTTCTTCATTTTTAAAAGTGTTACGTCAAAATATATTTTTTTAATCTTTGGTATTATGGGAATCAAAACTATATTTAAGGGGTGCCGATCAACACCATTATATCCAAATAATCAAATATAATTAGTTTTGTAAAAGTCACAAGCTTTGTTTCCAAATGAGATTATTTTTTATTCACGTAAACTAGTACTTGTGAATAGTCGAAATTATTTCAAGATACCACCACATTTTATGCGCAATGTAAAATCCTTTCAAAATAACTATATTTTGGATAACGATGCGATGCTGTTTCGGTGTGTGGTTTTGATTCATTGGCCGGTGTGATTGGCGATCATATCAGATAAGTATAACTAGAACCTGTCACCCACAGCTACGAAACTATCGGTGTGGTCGGACGAGAGCCAGCCCGACGGGGACGACGAGAAGGAGCGGCCCGAGCTGTCGCTCGACTATTTCCACGAGGCCTTCACGCATCTGCACGAGATCGTGGAAGCTGCGCTCAGCAACGTCGTGTGAGTACCATTTCCTTAGCGACATCACGGGCTGAAGATGCTTTAACCTGAATCATTAACATTGAGATGCATAAAAGCTATGTGTGTACGGTCAAATTACGAAGTATATGTGTGGCATCTGGGTCAGGAATAGTGTTGTAGCGAGCTCTACATGCTACATAGATGGCACTGCAGTAGACATTCAGCACAAATGACGAGGCTTCATACAATCCTGAAACGTACTATGAGAGCTTTCGGAGCTCGCAACACATATACAAGTTCCCGACGATAACCGTTGGAGCATAGCGGCCGCCTCGTCAGGCATACCACCCGCCTGGCTGGAAGATCTAACCTTTTACGATAAAGTGTGATAAGAGAAATCTAAGCTCAAGAAAGATGTAGTTGTAGTTGAGAGGATGGATGAAAGACGTATAATGAAAGAAATACACCCAACGAAAACCATACACTCATCAGGTAAATGGTCTTTTTCAAAAAGAGCAAGTCCGTAGTACCCTCAACCGACTGAAGTGTATGGGGAGATGTATGTATGTGGTTGAACCAAAAACGGTAAGCCAGGATCATAGCATATGGCAATCAGTGGTATCAGCTTACCTCAATGGGGGTACAGGCGCGAGCATATATATGTATTAACATTGTATAACCCAGTGTAAATGTCCAGCCTGTGCGAGGAGACGTGCGAGATGGTCCCCATGTCGGACAGCCACAGCGTGGCGCTGGGCTGGCTGCTGCTGGCCGACCTCATGGCCGCCGTGTGCAGCCTCGCGCGCGGCGACCTCGTGCACCACCACATACAGATCTACAGGTCACCTATTCTGCTTTAGTACAATGATCTTGCTCTCGAAAGACTTAACAGCTTTATCAGGAGACGAAAAGGTGCTGTTGAGGATTTTTTTGTAGTTTAAGCACACCTCGAGCGAAATGCAGGCCTTGGTTTTTTGGCATAGGAAAATTATTTTGCGATTTTTTATACGTAAAAATAGATCGCTTTGAAGCCAATTGTTTGTTTTCTGTCATTATATTACTCGATTATTATATATTTTTTGACATTGTATCCATATCGGATTCTTAGATCCGGAATGCCGGGGATTAGGTCGAGATTATATTCTCGATACGGGATCGTACTACACGGCGGAAACGTTGTTTTTCGCGTCAGTTGTGTTAACTCGTGTCATCCGGGTCGCAGTGGGAATCGTGTCACTCGACCGGCAGCTATCTATTGAAGCCTCTACGAGCGCACAATTAAATTTACGTTCGGTAGAGCCGATCGGTAGAGCATGGCAATAGCTTGGTAGCCAATTTGCTCATTGACATGATAGTTTGTGAGGACTCTACCGATTGGGAGTCGAATAGTGTCATTCGTGAGCGGCTCTCAGTGGTGGCGTGGCTCATCTCATGAGCGTGGTGTGCGCCGCAGGTCGCGCGCGTACGCGGAGGCGCTGCTGGCGAGCGGCCTGCGCCTGCTGCCGGCCGCCGCCGCCGCGCACGCGCGCGCCCACGCCGCCGCGCCCGCGCCGCCGCGCCCCGCCGCCGCCTTCCTCGCCGCCGGGCCCTTCAGCGTTCACGGTCAGTGCGCCACTACTGCACCCTACACGTACACACTTCTCCACGCTCCACTAACATTTCTCGCTTCCTATTTCAATCATTTCATTACCCCTGAGATGAATTCGAAGATTTCCACGGAAGTTATTTTATTCAAAATTAAACACGGCTACAAATTTCAAGAAGACATTACAACTCGACAGATTTCTTTTTAATTATTCTTGGAGCGTCGCATCGACGTAAATTATTGTCGTATTTGCGTGGTCGTTGCGCACGTGTCGCCACCGTGTCGTGTGTCGTGTGCGCAGAGGCGGCGTCGAGCGCGGCGGTGAGCGCGCTGGCGTGCCGCGCGGTGTACAGCAGCGTGTGCGGCGCGGGCTGCGGCGCCGCGCGCGGCTGGTGGGGCGCGCGCGCGCCGCGCGAGGCGCGCTTCCTGGAGCGCCTCGTGCGCGCCTACGTGGCGCCCGCCGCCAGGCGCGACCAGCTGCTGGCGCTGCAGCAGCGCGCCCACGAGATCGACGACACCGAGGTGAGCGAGCGCCTAGGATTCATCCCTATAGTGAGATTTTTGTGTGTAATAATGGATGTGTGCCCTAGATTCGCATCGCGTGGTCGACGAGCGAAGTGTCGTGCGTGTACAACGTGGAGGAGCGCGAGGTGGAGCTGCGCGTGCTGCTGTCCCCCTCGCACCCGCTGGCCGCGCCGCGCCTGGTGGCGCCGCACGCCGCCGCCGGCATCGGCACCAACACGCACTGGCTCGCGCTCTACCTCGCCTACCAGGTACGCGCGCGACCCCGCCCGGCGCCGAGCTCAACTCGATGTGCCCCGCTTAATAGTCGATATCTCATCTCAATCGGTCTTTTTGCAGTACCAATTGCAAACTTAAGACATGGTAACCGTACGGGCCAGCTATGTACAGTTAGTAGAGTCAGCAAAGTACGCAACCCTTAGTAATTTACCGGGCAGTTCTCAAATCATACTAGCTGACCGGTCGCGTGCTCACACTATCACTTTAATCTCTCATTTATTCTAATTTCTATCATCTTTGTATCAGCTTACTTCCATCAATGTACTGACAACTATCAGTTCGGACTATCATTTATCACTATCAACTTTCAAGTCCTGGACGGGTAACGTATCGGTCCGTACAGTAACAATTTGTGAATGTGACCTAGAGCAGTTCCGCCCTTTTGTCAGTACTGGCGCGACGCGGCGACGTGAGCATCTCAAAGCATGATAGCTAGTTCTATTCCATACAATTGGCACCGGGCTGAGTGATATCCCGGCGGTGTTGTCGGTTGCAGAACGGCACGCTGGTGAACGCACTGAAGATGTGGACGGCGGCGGTGAGCGCGCGCGTGGAGTCGGCGCCGCAGTGCTACATCTGCTACTGCCGCCTGCAGCCCGCCACCGGCCGCCTGCCGCGCGTGCCCTGCCACCAGTGCAACAACAAGTTCCACAACGTCTGTCTGGTACGACACCGTTCGCCTTGCCACGCTTCTACTATGAGTACCGTACCATGTCCTGGGGGCGATCTCAGTACATTAATACTTTTAGATGCTAACTTGACTAGCTGTAGCGCTCCAGATACCCATGTACTCTAACGAAATATAGAGAAACACCAGGAGCATCGAACACCTGGTGGGTTGGACTGCATTGTTAAACACCTAAGGCCTAATTGATATCGTTTTATTTGTAGCGCAAATGGTTCACGACAAGCAACAAGTCGACATGCCCCCTGTGCCGCTCCACCTTCTGATGACCAGCGCCGCCCGCCGCCGCCAGCTCGCACACGAACTACCGATGCTACAGATTGTGACCAACAATTTATCACCGATCCATGTAACTCTTGACCCGTTTTGACTCGCATCTACCGCTAAAGAATATCAAAATCTATTCCAACAGCTAAAATCAATTGTTGTGCAATAATATGAATATAAAATGTATGCAATAATATGTAACACCCATTAAAAATTGTTTATTCTAGATCACACAGTTTGCCTTGCGTAATTTTTATACAATAGCTAAAAAAAACATGAGAACCGTAACAATAACGCAATATTATTTGTTAAATTGAAATATAATTAAATGTTATTTGTGTTATGTGACTTCAAATAAGTGATGATATATTTTGGTTGTATTTTATTTTCTTTGTAAATAAATAATATTTTGAACTCATTATCTGAGAATAGATCTGTTACTTATTAATTTTTTACACCACAAAATAATGCACATAATATTGTTTTATTTTTTATTTATACAACCACTTGACTAGTAACTGAGATCAACATTACTAAATAATAATTATGAAGCTATTCAAATGAAATTTGTTTTCATAGTGGGAAATGTAGCATAACAATAAAAACTGAACAAATATCTATTACAAAAGGTTAGCTTAACGTTATCATCACATGAATAAAGACCAGTCCTACTGATGTACTACTTATTACGAATTCCATCGTTCAGTCCTGGTCATTCAACTCCATAGTTGCCATTTAGTGTGTCTGCAGCTGTTGATTAATCCAGTCTATATCTTCATAGAAGCGGGGATCGCTAACTCTGAGGGCAGCTCGCTTGTAGAAGAAGTAATACCAAGGAGATACTGGAAATATAGTACATTATTATATTAATACTACTGTGAACAGGTAGAGTACAATTTCCTATCAGGTCATGCATGCCTTTTCAAGATTTTTAGTACATTTCAACTTAAACAACTGAATCTTGAACTGATTATAGGTACTAAAGGGTGTACTTACAGCTTCTCTGCAATGTAAAAAGGAATATCAACATAGGAGTTGAGACAGACTCAGGATCGGCCCATTTCTCCAGCAACCAGACAGCGTGTAGAGTTACACTGAGTGCTACGTACGCCACACACACTGAGCCTGCCGCACGGAACTTACGGATTAAGACCTCTACTAAACCTGCCTGGGAAAATAGAAAATATTAACATAAAAAATGCGCTAAACTTAACTCAATTTGAAATATATTGTTTCATTGAAACAATACACAAAGCGTGTGCTTTAACTTTGAAGATAAGTAGGTACCATCATTTTTCTTACTTTTAAACTATATTTGCTAGTAGAATGAAAATTACTAACTTGAAACAAATAAGTGGAGAAAAATGTCATCAACATGGTTGTGATGGAGAGAACAAGGAAGAGATCCTGGAATCTGAAATAAGAACAAACGTTCGAAAAAAATTACTAAATAAGTCAAACTAAAATACTTTCTGAAGCAATAAAATCTTACATGAATAACACGAGTAAGCCATCGCGACTTTTTGGGAATAAACTAACGCAGTTAAATATTAGGTCACATAGCATGAATATAAGTTGAAAGAATAAACAAAATGTATATCTTGGCGTGGATAGTTTCATTTTGTATTACTGTAATGATTATTTTCTATGTACAAAGGCGTAAATTTTTTAATATTCATTGTAAATTGAATCGACCGCACTCTACCCCTCCACTTAAGATTGTCTGCTTTTTTTTGGTTGGCAATTGGTTATGAAACTTGACAGTTGACGTTGGCCGGTCGAGTTATAGTAGAGAATTTAGTTCAACTTTTTGGTTGGACTGCTTGAGCGTTGCGTTATTTTACACAGATGAACTTGTTACTGTCTTTCATCATATCATACATATACCAATGATGATTATCATACCCAAAAATAACACCGTTATCATACAGAGTAATAGTAGACTGTGCTAAGTTTATATCATACATAGTACAAATAATTATATACAACACATAATATTACATTTATCACTAATAATATATTCACAGACAAACTAGGGATATATTTATTATATTATAGTCTGCTCATATTTTCGCTCCTTCCTAGCTTCCTACGCTACGTCTATGCTAATAATTACTCTATACTATATTATTTTGCTCTTTGATCACTACTCTATAGATAGTCTATGCTCCTACGTGTTTAGTTTATTTTCGATTTTTAATAATTTATAAAATAATAATGATTGATGTAGTGACTAGCAAAAATAATAAGAATATTTAAAATTACTCTGACATAATAAATATAACACACGGTGAAAAAAAAAAAATATTCGTCGTGTAGAGTCGCAACCAAATAAACTGTAAAAGGCAATTTGTGAACTTGAGAAGCACAAATCGAAGTGAAACCGTCATGAACATCTAATTAGGATGGGCGGTGATCACGACCGAAGACACCGGAGTCGAAGCCGCAGCCGGGAACGGCATAAAAGCCGTGACAGAGACCGCCGGGAACGCAGCAGGGATCGACACAGGGACCACGAAACTCGCGCTAAAACACGCGACACAGATGACGGCAGGCAACGGAATCACAGCAGAGACGGAGATAGATCACATCAGAGGGATCGGGACAGGGGAAGGAGCTCATATAAAGAGTTTAATGGGGGTGGACTTGGTGGAGGTAAACATGACCCCATAAATACATACATAAACAATAAACAGTCAATGGTCTCATATGCACATGTTTTAAGTAGGTCAATGTTGGAACCAATCTAAGTATCATATTTTAGAGAGACTGGTATCACTATAAGCAATTCATCAACAACTTAGCAAAGACTAGTCGTGCCTATGACTTTGTATGCTTGGACTGTAATCTCTGTATCAATAATAATGCCCCTACAGTTTATTTTTATATTATCAATGTTCTGTCAATATGACAGAATTATGGTTTTCTATAGATTAAGATGTCTGTTTGATGACTGAGCCAAGAAGTTTTACTAGTTATACCAACCAAATAGTTATGATTTGTTTTCAATAATTATTGTGTTAGTAAAACTATTGCATGTTTCAGGTTTAGGCAGCAGTGGCCCCCCCACCCGTGGGAAGTATAAACCACAAGAAGAGGAATTCCTGGATGCCAGACGTGAAGAAAGAGAGAGAATTGGACAGGTTGGAGTCTCATCTATTTGGGGTAAATCTCCACTTAGACCAGAGTGAGTACAACTAGATCTACTGATATGGTCTTTGTTTTGTTGCACAGCTATTGGTGATATATTACTTAGAAATTAGATTCTTGCATATTTAACTACTTTACTACATTACTGTAAAAACTTGACATCAACATGTCTCATTATTCATATTATCATTTAAATGTGGATAACCTTTTTTATTTTAACTTACAGCTCTGAAGAGGAAGAAACCCAGGCTGAGACCACCATCAGCAGTAAATTAAAGAAAAAGAGCAAAAAGTCTAAAGAGAAAGATGATACCAAACAAAAACTAAAAAAGTTAAAGAAGAAACTAAAGAAGGTAAAGAAAGCTCGCAAGAAGGCAAAGAAGAAAGCCAAGAGCTCCAGCAGTGACTCCAGTTCCAGCAGTGATGGGGAGGTGTGGGTTGAGAAAGGAAGTAAGTTTGTTTTATCAGATTTATTGATACTTGAGCTTGTAACAAGTTTCATAAAGGAAAGCAATCTGCAAACCTTTGCCAATATATTAAATAAATATTGTCTGCAATTTTTTCACACTGATCAGCACATATTCAATATTATTATTTTTTTCCAGCGGAACAAGAATTAGAAGCAGCAAGTAGTAAATCCAAATCTTCCAAGAAGCAGCACGACGATGAACTGGCGTCGGAAGCGTTCGGGCCCACTCCGCGCGTGGGCCCAGCGCTGGGACATAAGGACTTCGGCCGCGCGCTGCTGCCAGGAGAGGGAGCCGCCATGGCCGCTTTCGTCGCCGAGGGCAAGAGAATACCTAGGAGAGGTGAAATCGGGCTAACTTCCGATGAGATCGCGTCCTACGAGTCCGTTGGATATGTTATGAGCGGCAGTAGGTAAGTGATGCTATTATTATAAATCTGTCTGAATGAGGCCAGCTAGGCCCAGTCCTACATATGTGTCGATCGGTTCTGATGTGTGTAATGAGCTTCTTTTGTTTTCAGACATCGCCGTATGGAGGCTGTGCGTATCCGCAAGGAGAACCAGATCTACTCGGCGGACGAGAAGCGTGCGCTGGCCGCGTTCAGCAAGGAGGAGCGCGCCAAGCGGGAGAACGCCATCCTGTCGCAGTTCCGCGACGTGCTGCAGGCGCGCTCGCAGTGCCGCGACTGCTAGCCGCCGCCGCCGCCGCGGCCGCGAGTGGCATTTGACTATTTTATTATTGTGATGAACAACTGTTGTATGTGGGCTTCATTCGGAAGCAAGTGTGTTTGAAATATCATGGTGAAAGTATTTAATTTAATTTGTTTATGTTCAAGTTATGGGCAAATCATTAGCTGTTGATTCATTATGGTTACTCAATATTCTACATCAGACCTCAGAATGTAACTTGATAGAAAATCCTTTATCTGGATAATCTCCATCAGTAAAACAGGTTTTTTTAATATTTTGTTCATGAGTGTGTTATAATTTCATTGCATATGATAGGGAAATAAATGATAAGAATACAAAAGTAAATGTTTATTTTCTTAAAATTATAAAGGCTGATAGCCACTGTTTCAATGTACAATATTTACATTAACAAACACCAACATTATTTGCAATGGCTAAACCCAATTTCCTCAGAAAATCTTCTTTATTTTGAATATTTATTTAAAAGTAAAACCAGGCAAGTGCATGTCGGACCAGCACATTGAGGGTTCCGTAATTTGGCGTTTCAAACAGCGCTCAGTTGAATTTGAGAATTTTGACTTAGGAATAATAAAAAACTGATTTGTCACTTTTTTATATTTACGCGAATACTACACATTGAAAAAAAACGCGATGAAATCAGTAAAATTAGTTTTACTTCAGATTTTTCGCTTTGCTTATGAATTAGGGGGGTAATGGTTTATTTTGACATTTTACATCATAACTCAAAAACTCATGTAACAATCTGTTTTTGAATGTGCACAGAAGCCCATTCATGAGACCCCACATACCCAGTACATCTACTTTGAAATTTCTACCCTCTCTTTTCTGCCTGTTTACAATGAAAACATGTATTTCTATATATGCAGTTGCTTTGGACGAGCATGATTTAAAACTATTCCAAGTTTCAAGTCAATAGCATTTGTAATTGCTGAGATAATTAGGTGTGACAGATGGTTACACCATTAGGTTTCAATTTTTTTCCATTTTGGTACGAAACCGTTAATACGAAGTTTAGTGTCAAGATATTTGTTAACCTGTTGGCCGCAAATGAACACTGCAAATTAAATTACCCTAGCTACAGTAAATATCACTGCGTCTAGATACTTACATCTTTATTTTATATACAACACCGCTTCAACTGTTGGCACTAAGTTTTTAAAAATCACTCGATATCAATTATCGTTCCGCAAAATCACAGCTAGTTGTCATATGTTCACCATAAGCTTCCCACACCTTTGTTTATATGATACACTCGCTAGCTTTGTGTGGCATTTCACTATAATCCTGTGAGTGTTCACCGGTTGTGTGAGTCGTTTCGATGATCTGTGGCCGAGTTCTTTCGGTGTCCAGTAGCATACACTGAAGGCTACTAGAGACACTAGAGGCGCTCGTAGTGCGCGAGGCGCGCGCGGCAGGCGCGCAGGTCTGCGCGCGCGCCGGCCAGCGCGCGGTGCGCGGCCAGCAGCTGCGCGCGCAGGTAGCGCGGGGCCGTGCTGCCAGCACTAGAGGCGCTCGTAGTGCGCGAGGCGCGCGCGGCAGGCGCGCAGGTCTGCGCGCGCGCCGGCCAGCGCGCGGTGCGCGGCCAGCAGCTGCGCGCGCAGGTAGCGCGGGGCCGTGCTGCCAGCACTAGAGGCGCTCGTAGTGCGCGAGGCGCGCGCGGCAGGCGCGCAGGTCTGCGCGCGCGCCGGCCAGCGCGCGGTGCGCGGCCAGCAGCTGCGCGCGCAGGTAGCGCGGGGCCGTGCTGCCAGCACTAGAGGCGCTCGTAGTGCGCGAGGCGCGCGCGGCAGGCGCGCAGGTCTGCGCGCGCGCCGGCCAGCGCGCGGTGCGCGGCCAGCAGCTGCGCGCGCAGGTAGCGCGGGGCCGTGCTGCCAGCACTAGAGGCGCTCGTAGTGCGCGAGGCGCGCGCGGCAGGCGCGCAGGTCTGCGCGCGCGCCGGCCAGCGCGCGGTGCGCGGCCAGCAGCTGCGCGCGCAGGTAGCGCGGGGCCGTGCTGCCAGCACTAGAGGCGCTCGTAGTGCGCGAGGCGCGCGCGGCAGGCGCGCAGGTCTGCGCGCGCGCCGGCC
Organism: Pheosia tremula; assembly: GCA_905333125.1. Classification (NCBI taxonomy): domain Eukaryota; kingdom Metazoa; phylum Arthropoda; class Insecta; order Lepidoptera; family Notodontidae; genus Pheosia; species Pheosia tremula. The sequence continues at coordinate 10,736,994 of HG995405.1, forward strand.
AGCGCGCGGTGCGCGGCCAGCAGCTGCGCGCGCAGGTAGCGCGGCGACGTGCTGCGGACAAACTCCTCGGGCACGCACACCACGTTCTCCGCATCCGATGGACTCTCCGTGGTTATCATTTGTGTGCTTTCTGTCACTGTGCTCGTCGGACTTGCCTGCGGGGAAACACGTTAATAACTTACAAACATATTTTAATAGGCGTCTAAGTGCGGTTAATGTACGCACTTTTGAGAACTAAATTGCTTTTTGTTCTTCTCTCCAAACGGACTACACCCAGAGTTTATGAAGGCTTGCGCCGGGACATGGGCCCGAAACGTCGAGGCCCTTTTTGAGAATTTTTATGTTATGTCAGCCACCTGCTGGGGTCATCCATGGTGACCGGAGTCTAGTGTTTAAAGGTGATTATTGGAATTCGATAAGGGAATTGGAAACCCACGATTTGGGTTTGTTGAAGAGTACTTTGCTCGACATAGTTTCCACAATCTAATGATGAAGCCGGAAGATCGTCATTGGATTTTGATAAAGAAACCAAGTTGGGTCTACTTGGTTTCTTTATTGAGTGTGTGATCATTTCAACAGTCTTGAACATTGCTTTGGTCACAGATAGTTTCCAGGGTCTGATGATGAAGCTAAAAGTCTCATTAGTATCCAATGAGGGAATCGAGTAAACCTAATAAGTTTTGGTGTTTAATTTTTATTTAAGAGAACTTTTGTCTTGCATAATAACCAAGGTCTTATGAGGAAGTCCGATGAGGTGATGGAGTAGGCCCATTGTGGTCTAAAAAGGCCGTCATATAAAACGATAAGCGTAAACACTGGCGCGTACGGCTCCGGGGCGTAGAGGTGTGCTTCGCTTTCTCCCGTGGTTACTCGCGGCGATATGCCCTTATAAGCTACCACCCCTGGAGCATTAGCACTAACGACCCCTCTGGACAGCCAACTAAGGCAAGCAGAACTCCTTAGCTATGTCCAGGACGGCCATATTGCACAGCATATCGACAGTGTAACGAGCTCTCACCTCTATTCCATTGTGCACAATATTAGTCTTGGTGGTGTTAGCCATAAGTTTGTTGAAATTGGTTTTGTTCATGATGATCTTGACGGCGGGGCGGGCGGCGGCCGCGGGGCTGCCGGCGGCGCGCGCCAGCTTCGTCTTGGACTTCATCGGCAGAATTTTGGAGGGCGATATGATCTTGGCGTCCGGTGGCAGGTGTACGAATTTCACCTGGCAGAGCAGACGTTTTTTGAACCAGCTCAAACATCATGTTTGCAAGCCGTATACTGCTAAATACTCTATTATACGTCTTATTATGTAACCATTTATAACCCTAAATCTCATTTGGCGTAGACACATAATTTTAATTGAAATGATCAAAAATAGAGAAAGCTAAATGCATAAAAATATAGTAAATGTCCCAAAAAGTACAGCGGGCTACATAATTTTTGTTTTAAAAACTGTTGGGTCATCCTGTAGTTTGAAACTAGCATGTGTTTTTTTCATGTGTGCGCGGCGGCGGGCGTGAAGTGCTCATGCTACTACGCAGTACCTGCATGTCCTTGGGGTTGATGATCTTCTTGACGGGCGTCCTGGCGGCGTCGCGGGGCGCGGCGACCAGCTTGTTGTTGAGCGTGAATATCTTGACGCCGGGCGCCAGCGCGGGCGGCGCCACCGGCGTGGCGGTCAGCACCACGCCCGCGCTCGCGCCCGGCGCCGGCGCCGGCGGGTCGCTGCTCTCTTTCAACATCAATTTGCCGGCATCTACACATGGATGTTGATTTACTTTCTCGCAATGTATGCTTTCGTTGATTGATGTTGTTGTGTTGATAATTGTTTCACTGCTAGTAATACATCTATACTAATTTTATAATGTGAAAATGTTTGGTTGCGAGTTTGAATGTAGCGGGTAATCACCGGATTCACTGATCCGATTCTCAAATTTATATCACCAATAGGAAACTACATTATCCCTGAGCGCTATAGTCCATGTTTTATCGAGGTGCCGCGAGTGAAAGTTAGTCAATTAAAGATGTAATAAAATGTGTCATGTAAGTAGGTGATGGTAGGTAATAGGTGTGGTGGTGGTAGGTGGGAGGTGTGGTGGTGGTCGGTGGTACTTGCTCGGGCGGACCTGAGAGCACGACGGTCCGGCCGCTCTGCAGCGCGGTGAGCACGGTGCTGCCGTCGTCGGCCGGCAGCAGCGTGATGCCGTGCGCGCGCAGCAGCGCCGCGCCCGCCCCGTCCGCCCCGTCCGCGCCCGCCCCACCCGCGCTCTGCCGACACACCGCGCGGTACAGACCGACCGCGCAGACCCCAGCCCGTGCGGTCGGTCTGGCCCCAACCCTTTAGGTACATATTCCCTCCAACCCTTGACCCACATAAAATCTCACAAAAGGTCCTTGGAAGGGGGGAAACACTAAAACAGCGTTACGTTTTCATAAATTTGTTGCAGATTCTTTTTGTCCATTTGCTATAGGAGACTCACACACTGAACATTTTTCAAGTTTAAAAAAACCAAGTAGCAGCTTAGTTCCTAGTCATAATAAACCTCCACCATACCTCGACCTGTGTGTCCATTTTCATATTCTTATCCTGCTTTGATTTATTTAATTTCACGTCCTGGATTCCTGCGAATGTCAGAACACATGAATAATAGCAGTATTACAAAAGTGTCATTATACTGTGGAGTCAATAATATTTTAATGTATTATCCACTCAATCTAGTTTGGTGAAGGGAAAACTTACGGTGGATTGTATCAAATGCTTGCCGTTGCGGTGTTACTGTAGACGAGTCTTCTATTTCTATAACGAAATATTTTTAAATAAATCTAAATGATACTTTATTACTTTGAAGCTCTGTGGATTGTGCGAAGGCCTCACCGTTAACGATGGTGTACTCCGTGTCCGCAGTCTTGGTCCCCCGGTCCTTCATGGCGTCTTCTATCAGTTTGATCAGATCGTCGCGTTTCAGGTTTCCAGACTGTTCAACCAAATGTGATGCATAAGAACAAATACAATCTAATAAATGTTGTGAGAACGCAAAGCAGGTAAACATACATCGGTATGCCGGATATCCACCTTGGTTCTCTTCTCGAACTGCCTCGGCTTCACCTGTTCTATCCCTGCAAATAAAAACGAGTCAGTTTTCCAATCCCATAATGGGTAGACTTTCTTTAACATGTAGTCTAGAGACTTACTCTGTACTGTATCAAATATCTGTATTTGAGGCTCTATAGCTGGCACTTCCGCCATTTGTTCTGAAAACGAAAAATATTACTTGCGTTAACATGTTACCATACTGAACATACCTATCTACTGCTTTTCCTACGAATAGATGTGACGGTATAGTTGGCTGAACATTCGCTTTAGAAATAACAACTGTAGTAGGTTCAAATCCGGAGTCGCACATCAGAGATTTCCGGATTTGAAAAAAAAAACAATAATGAATGTCACCTGCTATGCAGTAAAAGAACGTATCGCCAGGAAATCACGTTTCGAGGCTGCGTGAAGATCACCAGCTCGCACTTGGCCAGCTTGGTTCACTATAGCCACAATATTCCTCGCATTGCTCTTTATAACAGTGGGACTGCATGGCAGCATCAGTGTGCACTCACCCGCTGGATACGGAGTCGGGATGTGACATTGCAATCGCGAGGTTAGTGTAGGGCTCACCGTTGACGAGCGCGTCGACGGACTTGGCGGCCTCGCGCTCCTTGACGCAGTCCTCGATGAGCTTGACCAGGTCGTGGTGGCGCGCGGCGGCGGCGATGGCGAGCGGCGTCTTGTGGAACTTGGAGAGCGCGGCGGGGTCGGCGCCGCGCCGCAGCAGCTCGGCGGCGGCGCGCGCGTGGCCGCGCTGCGCCGCCCAGTGCAGCGGCGTCATGCGCAGCATGTCGCGGCAGTCCACCGCCGCGCCCGCCTCCAGCAGCAGCGCCGCCACCGCCGCGTGGCCGCCGCACGCCGCCAGGTGCAGCGGCGTGCGCTGCACCTTGGTGCGCGCGTCGCGCGAGAACCCGGCGCGCAGCAGCACCGCGCACGTCTCCAGGTGCGCGTTGCTCGCCGCCAGGTGCAGCGGCGACGTGCCCAGCTGCCGGACCGACACGCACCGGCTCACACGGGGGCTCACACGTAAATAAAACAAAACTATTTCTAACAGAAATCCAATTATTAATTTTGGAACATGGAAAGCACAGTTTGCTGCACCGGCGGCTCACCCAGTCGGTGGTGAAGGGCGCGCCCCTGGCCATGAGGTCGAGCACGAGCGGCGTGTCGCCGGCGCGCGCGGCCAGCAGCAGGCGGCGGCCCAGCTCCACGGTCGCCGTTGACGTCACGCGCGTGCCCGCCCCCGCGCCCGCGCCCGCCCCGCTCGACACTATGCTGTCCGACTGCGACAATATACTTAATTAGACCTTACAAAATGAAATATCTACTCTCCACGACAGCTGAGTACATTGTTGAGAGCAAAAAAATATTTTTAACACAATCAGGTCAAGCCGAGGTATACAAATAGTTTCTCCGAGTTTTAATTAATGATATACACATTACTTAGAATAAAATCACGCTATTTTTTTTCTGAATTGATAAGGAAACTAATAAGATGGCCTTTACCTACTTTTCTAATCTGAGCTTATGACAACAGCTGGGCTAGTTAATGCAGAAAGTACTGACAATAATTTAAACTTCAAAATTATAATCAAATTTGTTACACCTATAGAATCATTCACAGTAAGTACCTAATTAATTATAAGTACTTTTATTCACAGTATGTGAGTACTTAAGTACATTATCTTCCTCCTTTTTTGTTTATCTTCTATATCCATCCAAAATTATTGGAAATGTAATGATAATTGAGCTTGTTTGCTCGTGTTAGTTAACTCACCATTAAAATCTGTGGTGTGGTAATGCAGACCACCACATCATCACCACAGAGGTCCGTTGTCATTTTGACAAATCTGAAAAGTTACATTTTAGTCATATCTTGCTTAACTAAAAATACATGGATCTTGAACCACAGTGTAGATCACCTACAGAAATAAACTTGATTAACTCCAAGACTTGTGTGAAATATTTCCTCACCCCGGCTTGGTTCAAGCTCAGGGTCCATCAGTTACTGCAGTTCAGTATACAATACTACAATCTTCCATACTAAGTAAGTGCAGAAATGGTATTTTATAATAAATTAATACAAACTAGGTAATTATCCAAGACATTTTTTGCCTTTTAAAACAATAAAGTTCGACATTAGTAACATAATGTATATTATTTTAATTACCTAAATTGTCTGTATAAAACATAAATGTCCTGTAATCATTGATTCAATAATCTACCTAGCATAGCAGAAGACAGCAATTTTTTTTATTATTTTAGCTGCAAACCATAGCATCAAGGTCGCATAATATTAATGAACAGTGGCATATATCATGGGAAGCTATGTCCAAACATTTCAATTCGCGCTCAAGATCCGTGTTTATTATTGATCGCAAAACAACAGGATGAGGATGTCGATTTTGTTGCGAGCAGCCATGCCTGCCTTCGACCGCCATAACAAACAACACACTTCCTTTTCCTGTTTCAACGGAAGTGATAAATTGCTGCTGCTTCACTTTTTACAATAACATGAATGATATTCACTTACCTTTCGTTACCCCTTCGGTTAAATGCACTGGACAACTTAAATAGTTGAATTTGAAACAGAAAGTGTATACGTCAACAATGGTCCATACTTTTCTACTGTTTTGTGTGAAATATTTATTGTCTACCGCGAAAATAAATGTCAAAGTCAAAATTGACTTTGACTTGAACGGTCCCAGGATTGCCTTCTCATGTTATTATTGTAATCTTTGAATCTACTTCATCTTAAAATCGGTGAAACAAAGTTTATATTTTGTAAATAAGGTATATTCCTTTTTATTTTTAGGTTAGGATTACGTTTCTAATGTTGGCTATTCTTATGGATTGATTGTTGGTTATGGTTAAATGAACCATAGAGTATGTATATGAAGACTCGGATGATTTGTCTCTGACTGAGCCTCGGCCGTATTCCATACCAATCGCAAACAACTGTATTTTTTGTTATAAATTATTACGATATTCAGCTGTTTGAATATTGAAATTATTTAGACGCTAATCAATGTGAGACTACCATAATTTACCGCAGGCTTGTTTCTTATTGTTAAACTGTGGGTAAACTATGGTTTAGGTTGGTAAACTAGGCATGAAAAGTTCGATGAATAAAATTATCAATAAGGTATTCACCGTTTTACTAATAAGGGCCACCACTCAAAGAAGTACGTAATAAAATACAAAAAGTAATAGGTTTTTCGTGGCCCTCGCAGCAGTGGTTCAATTTCGTAGTGGATTGCCAAGTGTAAAATAGACGATCTGTTTGAGTGAAAGCTTCTTATTGTGCTAATAGATGGCGTTACTCGACACTATCATTTAAAAATTTACTCAAATTTCAGCAATAAATAAATAAATAGGGACCATTGATTTATAGATTAATGGTAGGAGCTTAGATTATTTTCTAAAAACTACTCACCTGAGTCTACGATCTACATAATCTCGTTCTCTCTTATCTCGTTCAAAAGCTGACTACGATTAAATTTTAATTTTAATCTGGGTTTTCACTTACCTTCCGCTTTTGAGCTTGCGTAGATAAATAAATACCTACTAACTTAGATTAAAAGTGTTAATAGGCTAAACAATTTTCGATCCGCACGTATGCAATGTTTGTAAAGGCAGAAAAATTGGGCAGGGCGAGTAGCTCGTTTATAAAAATATGTAATCGAGAATTACCTGTATATCCTTTAGACATTTAACAAGAATTAACCCTATCCGCAGTAATCAATTAACTAATACGCTTTTCGGAATCTTCGTTTAATGATTATGAAATAAACGAACCTACATCTGTCTATGTCATTGAAGTGAAATTGCATCAGCGTAGGTCATGGTATTATCCTTGGCGGAAGAGCGCTCGCAGCGGCTTGGCTATCGACCAGTGCGGGGCATAAATTGTTACACTGCTTTGCTTTTGGCTGCGATTCAAGGCCGTGACCGGATTAAAATCTTCCCATTTTAATATGCTCTACATAGCAGGCTGCCGCCCTTCTATACTAGGTACACGGCCACCTGACATGTACGAGTAAACGGTGCGCCGCAAGCAAAATATTACTTACATGTATAGCTGTAAGACGAATTACTAAGCGTATGTTATGTCCTGACCTCGTTGAACTGACAATCTACTGTACCCAGGGCCCGAAACTAGAAAGCTTATGAACGGATTTGGATTGGGGTTTTGATCGACTTTTGATGATTCGGTAGGCTCAACGCACACCGCATAAAACCTGTTCGAAAAGGTTTCCTATATAATGCACTCCTATGTCTTTTATAGACAAGGTTTTTTGAAGACCTTCAGGAACCTTTGAGAAACCCCATGACAATAGAAAGCTTCGCAGACTTTCGATGGGTAAGTAAAATTTTAGGGAATCCCGTTGAATAGGAATCCATCAACTTGTCGGGGCCCTGACTGAACCAAATGCTTAATTAGCATTATTAAGACAGGAAGAGGCCTAGAACGTTACTAATGATAGGAATGTTCATTCTATTTTAAAAGCGGTTTAACGTTTCTTTAATAGTATTCGCTCTCGCAAGGCATTTGCCCAACAGATTATTAGCGAATTTTCTTGAGATATAAGTAGATAAATATTCTCCAAAATAGTGTCCAATCTTTGTGTACAACCTAGAAGAATTCCGTCATCATTGTGGGTTATAATATTACTTGATTATAATATTACATGATTTGCTTTCGGCGGAATAGATACACATAACACGTTGCACAACATCCCAAAGCTTTCGTAGAACTCAATGCTAAAGTGATGAGGTGTCATTAATTTAGTACAGAAAGTCATTAATTTGGGGCACTTTGGTATTGTAATACCGTGTCGCGGAGACAATGGCCGCGGCGGGTAATTAATAAACCTCAACTTGATGCTGGTGTTTGTGCGTATCAAGCTAAGTTGTCTATTTATGATATTCACTCGACCGGTGGGGATTTTGGGAGAAAATTGCAACAATCTCTACCAAGGGGATTTCAAAGTGGGGACCATTGTTATAGTCAAAAGTCTTTACCAATTATTTATATACCTATACGTACTATCAATTCTTAACATTTATTTATTATATAAGTTCACAGTCCTACCATACCTAGTTAGGAGGTTTGTAGGGTGTAGAGACGTCTATTCGTTTGATGCTCATTACTTAACACGTAGCCTTTTGGTTCAAAGAATATATTATGCACGTAAAACCAGCGCACTAGTTTTCGTTCATTTTATATAAAGGTAACCACAAGGGAAATATAAATTGTTTAATTAGCAACTAATCCGTAACGTTAGAGAAGTCATTAATATTGAAGATGTCATGAAGGCACAATCTCAGCCGATTTTCAAGCAGTTACCACCAAATTGTTTCGCATTACGCCTCACGCTACAAGCTGTTCATTAGGAACTAAGAGATGTCGATTAGAAGACGGAACGATGTGTGAGCCTGTAATTATTGTGGTGGCGCAATTAATGAGCGCCCTCTATCAATGCTCACACGCTGCGGGTGGCGCAGCTATTTGACTGAAGTGTTTCTGTATCAGATTAAAAATATTTTTCTGATCTTAGATTTAAGAATCGGGAATTATTGAATCATGATGTACGTGTGTTATTAAGGAGAATGTGAAGTGCTGCGAATGAAAAAAAGAAATAGAAAATTAGATATAAGCGCTGATGGACCAGTAGCACTATAGCAGCTGATCTAGTACAAAGCAAGAGAAGTGTCATGAGAAGAGATGAGAAATAAGCGACCTATGAATAAGAAGACTGATATGAAAGAGGTCGGCGTGTATGTGCGCATTAAACAAATGTGATGAATGGAATGAAAAGAGGTGCGTAGCTATGATTGGGATTTGCGCCGATTACCAGCGAGGTTTTCGTTGATATCGTTAATGAAACATGTTCATTCATTCATCATAGGAATAATCTCTGAGTGGGAAATGTATTAGTAGGTAAGCATCATTCTAATACTTTTCCATAGAATGTTATGGCAACAGATAATCATAACAGATGTTGTTGTTGCACGGCGGATATTGGATAACATTTAGTAGTAAATACACATCATAACTAAGTAGGTACCTAGCGGAACCAGGAGATGCCAAAATAAAACAGTACACATAATAGGTATGCCAATAAAAATGCAACAATTCCACTTAATGAGATGCCCAATCAAGAAAATTTAAGTTTGAACGGTATAACTCGGGGCCGTAGGAAACTGTTACGCTTGAACTTAGTATTGCCATTTGAATTAAACATAAAATGGACAGGGAGTAAGTCAGCAATAGTAATACATAATATAAAAAAAACTTATCGCTAAGCAATGTCTGCGCTGCAAGTAGCTTGGAATCATACACAAACTTTTTTCTTATTAGCATCCTACCTTGGCCTGTACATCAATAAAAAGGTATTTAAATGTTTTAAGGAACGTTTTCAGCTGTTAGTAACAAGTAGGTGGGTACATTTATCGTAAAGTTTTAAAAGCATGATGCGGTTCTAAATGACCAATTTGTGAAATTTCTGCCGCGCACCAACCATTTTGAGGCGATGTTTATTTAAACAGGGCACTTAGTTTCAGAGGGTTATTTATTGAGTCCGTGCCCCGCCTCACCCCTGGCGTCCCCCGCCCGCGCCGAGTAGTGCAAACTCATTATTATGTGAGCGGTGCGCGGGCCCACAGAGCAATTTCGTAAACACAGGAAATTTTAGAAATCTCGAGCTTCGCTACAGCAGTCAGTCATCCAGTACTAACCGGATCATTAGTATCGTACACGTTATAAGTTATAACTCTACGCGAAGCAGGAATTGGTTTTGAGGGACAATTTATATAGATGTTTTTTTTTCACACAAATTACAGTTTGTGTAATTTTTTCGGTAAAGTAGTTTTACATAGTGGCTTAATAGTTAGCAGTTACTCTTCGCTCAGATCGCCGGTGTATTTCTTAGTTCGCTATTTCGCGATATCTTCATTGCCGCTTCATTGGCACTACCGAAAACTGCAATAAGAAGCCGTGTCATTGCCGTTGTAGACACGCCTTATTCACAGTGGGGTAATATTTGAAATATAGCGAGTAAATGTCCGGAACTGGCAATAAACTGTGAAATGCCCAACATTTACGAAAAAGGGATAGTCGTCAACTGTTGAGGGAAACTAGGCCATCCTCTAGTAGAATATAAAATAGGGCATACTACCAACTACATTATGCAGGTGATAATATAGCCAAGGAGCCTCAGCGCGGGAATAAGATATGCAAATCTTGACGCAGATGCTCACCAAATAAAGCTTGGAATTGGGCGAGCGTGCGCTGCCACTATCAGACACGAGTTTATTGCTCTCTTGATACATTGGGTAGGCACACCTTTTTACAAGAATTCTGACGCAAAAATTCTTAAGACTTGTTTTGTACCAGCGTCGCGTCTGTAAAGTTGCGAGTGCGAGAGCGAGAGCGCCATGGGGCGAGGCCTCGCCTCATGCCATTGCTTTACTGCTATGGCTACGCACAGCCGCGATCCTTTATCAAATCATTGACAAAAGGAACCAAGACCGAGGCACCTTTCAGTACTAAACAAAGTACCGACACAGAGTACCCGCCAGGATTCCTATTATTTTCGGTTCTTTATAACGTGCTTATTAATTTTAACCAGAACTCGGAATAATTTTGAAAAGTATAATCAGACTCGCAAAGGAAAACTCCTTTGTTTATTGTTTAAGGTGGGCGGCGCGGCGTTCTAAATAAAATATTGTGAATTTGTGTAACGGCGATACCTCAAAAATGTTTTGATCATGGTTTGTAAGGAAAGCGTTAGATCAAGGAACAACAAGAATGCACAGAATTTGGTTTTTCTGTGTTGTGAGTAGCGATCGTCGCAGACTGTGCGTTACAGCAGGGACGTCGATTTAGTCGCGCTTCTTGTCATTGAGCGCCGCCCCTTCCCTGTGAATGATGAGCGACCCCTGCCCGCGACACCGACACAAAACATTCGCCGTGTCATTTTCCCACAATACAATATTTATATTTACGATACTTTTGAAAGAATCGCCATCCTTTCTTAAAAAGTCCCACCCATTCGGGGTTTGAGAAAACACAGTAAAGTGTGAGGGTATATTTCATTTGGGGCTGCCAGCGCCCGGCCCTGGCGCGGGCGTCGCATGTCGTGTCGGGGCTGTCATTACGCTTGTACTTTTATTATACTATACGGTACGTAAGGCGTAAGTCGCACGCGGCATTAATCTCTGGGGAAATAGAAGTGCCGTAAAAATTACGTTCACGTTTTTTTACTAAATCAATATCAATGCCCACGAAGCTGTAGTTTGGATATTACATTATAAATAATAGTTAAGCGTATTACTTTATCATTTTCTGATCGATAGTTATCACCGCGATGACCATTACGAAATCGGTATAAAGGTTTACATTAATTACACGTTTCTACAGCTTGAAGTGCTAAGAGCGAACTGACATATTTCTCAACAGCTTAGTGCCAGCTTAGTACTTCTACCGGCCTAATGAGCCGAGGAGTTGTCAGCCAGCAAGCAGACGCGCTAACGATGCTCTTCAGCAATCAGCGTGGGCTATAGCACAACCAGAGTCCAACACTTTTGTGAGACGTCCCGATATATTGGGCTTTCGTCGGTTTACCCGTCCACATATCCATTAGTATGTATCCCCTGCTCTCTATTACAAAGTTTTGTTGAACTATGTAGTTATAATGAATGTTCATTGCAAACATTGCTTCTAAAGTTTTATCCACGGTGCTCTACAATTTTGGTGTCTCTATTACTGAGCAGAAGCCGGGGCACTCGTGTGACCGGCTCGTAAAGGCACATTGTTAGCGTTTAATTGCGGCGTAGAGAGGGCGACTTGGCATGCCGGACATTTACAGATTGGCACGAATACTTTAGGTGGGTAACATTTTACTTTGTATTTTAAAATAACTTGCATATTTATTGTGTAACGACTTGCAAGTTGAACCAGCCGCTTGGATATGCTTAGCTTATTCTAGCCTCCAAAGTCGAACTCATTCTTATGGCCAGATGTTATGGGACATCAAAATTGTGAAATGGTTCTAAAACTACTCAACGCTACTAAACATTTATCTGAACCAAGCTAATACAAGAATGATTGTCCCTCCAAGTAGGTCGAGTGATTCAATCCACACGAGTGCCATCGGGCGTCGACAAGCCGTGAACTTCGGCTCTCGGCACCCGTGACGAGTGCGGTCCCACCACTGCTGGGACAGTGTTTGTTAGCACCCACTCCACGAGGCTAGTGGGCGCGCCGCCGGGACCGGCTTGCCTCTAAACTCAATCAATTGTTCTAGTTATGCACTGTCCCCTTATAAGTTAGCGCCTAGATTAATGACAATCGGATTTGTTAGCCCGACTACGGATGCTTATGATAAATTATAGTTGGAGAATACTTGCTGGGGATAGGATTTGATGTTGTATTATTAGTAGGTAGAGATTTAGTTAGCAGCTCATGGTTTTACCGACTAACCTACTCACGTAAAACACATCTATACATTTTAATGAAAATGTAACTGATCGCTGTCTGTACATGGAAGTTATATGAAAAATACTATTATTGGGGGCCTTTATTAACGCAATAAAACCCCAAAACAATCATAGCTAGAATTCTTGTCTGTTTTTCTGTGCGTTTATGTTAATCTCAGAAAAGGATTTACCGATTTGAGTGTGGTTATCAGTCATGTATTGTGGTAAGCTTCGTTTAAATAAACGGTTTGTTATGTTTCAATCAGTTCATCAATAAAAAAGTTATATCAATTTAAAGACGCGGACGAAGTCGCGGGTAACAGCTAGTTGTTAATAAAATATTAATTTATGCAACAACATACATCTTTGTTAAATTTAGGAATTAATTAATCCAGCGTTACATGAACATCTTCGAGATACACGCAAAGTCGAAACAGACCAAGTTTATGTCAAGTTTTAAAGCGAGGCGCGGCGAGACTTGAAATTGTTACAAGTTTGGATCCGGCGAGGCATCAGTATTTGTTCCCAGCGTTCATTATTCAGGTAGATTTATACTCGATACTGGGAACACCAATTTATAGACCACACGATACCGATCGGTGAGACACCGCGGAATACTAATTACTAACCTTTGACCCTTAGCAGCCACGCTCCGCCTGCTTCAGCTATGTTTTAGGGTTACCTACAAACATGAATTTTAAATAATATAGCACAATTTCGACTAAAAACAACAATGACAATAAACACAATAGAGCGTATCCACCATAAAATTAAAGTTGGTTATTGCAGACAGTAGACAGACAGACAGACAGAAATACGCAAGGTTTAATTTAATTGGGCGCATGAAATATAGCGCAAATGTAAGAGCGAGGCAAAACGAATAACATCCCTTATGCGAAAGCTGCGCTACAATATATTTGCGAGCAGCACCGTGGCGCCCGCGCCCGGCCGAGCGCAGCAGGTGCTGGGAGCCGCCGGGCTTAGCAGCCCGCATGTGGTCTTGAGGTGATGTGGATGATCACAAATGATGTATTTGAAGAATTCTCCAGCTACGGAATCCAGTTTGTAAGAACAATCTAGCACTTCCGCACAAGCAAGTTAATTTGGCAGACATATTGCTTGCATGCAGTATGCTTCAAGGTAAACACCCTTTGACATTTAACATGAGCCATCAAAAGAATTTATCAAATGGATTCCTTATTACTGGTTATTAATATTCCAAGCGCGGAGGCTGCGGTGCGGTGAGGCGCGGGCTCTCATCTCGCCGCCTCACTGATTAACATTCCGCGAACACTCCGCATACTTCGCACTTAGTTCTTAGACCTGTCCGTACAATCTCATAGAGCTATTCGTTAATTGCATTATCTAGCGTAGTATGAAGCGGAAAATTCTAGAATATAAACATATGTTTAAAGACTCAAGTGCTCGCAAAAATATTAGACCATAGGTTATGACTATTTAGAATAACTAGAATCAGTACGTGCTATAATTCTACTTCTATAACTATTATTCTACGTAAACTTTCCGCATTCAAATAACCCGAAGTTGTACGAACTATAAAACTATACGAGTACTATTCAACACTTGCCGACTCATCCACAAAGTTATGGACTCTAAAAGCCAGGAATGCGAGGCGGAAGTCATTTCGACGGGAGGGCGTGGGATATTATATCGTTTAGTTAGTGGATGCTCAGCGCGGGGCCACTCGCACGCTGCCCGTCACAACCCTCGCCAAGTGTCAGCAGTCACATCACGTTCACTTGCAACCAGAATACTCTCATTATTATACTTGACTATGATGCAATAACTTTTTACGCAAAAAAATAATAAAAACAATCCTTGCTGGAGTAAATCTTTTTTTGCAAAATCACTGCCTATGTTTTAAAGCAAAAGAAAGTGGAATGGCAAACGTATATACACCGTGTTTCTGCTAGCTAGCTATACAAGTTATATTGTTTGGTATTTACGAGCACACCGCCCCGACTGGTTATTCATAAGTGGACTTTTGTGAATGAAGATACTGTCATTTAGTTACGGGATGTAGAGTGGCGACCGTTGGCGACATTTGTTTGATTTAAACCTAATATTCAGCGCTATTTTCCTTTCGATTGTGGAAGGAGATAGCTAGAGTTACCAAAAAAATTATGTTCTTATATTATTCAAAATGTCTCTTTTGCCTTGCAACCCAGACACTCGCGCCTGAGCCCTTCGTTATGTGCCTATAAAACTTCAACATAACATAATCTCCTCCGATTTCACAGACTAATAAATCACACTAAATGTTATCTATAATAGACAAGGCAGTTTCGACGCGTTGGTCTTCAAAGAAAGCACTTAAGAAACACTAAGCGGCAGCATTAAGATTGAGCCGCAAACTTGCGAGCACTCACTGGCCTGCGGAATGGACAGTGATGATAAACTTTCAGTTTATATTCCATTTGTTACACAGTCCGCTAGCGCTGAATATTGGCATTTACCCTACTAATTTCGGTAGTGTGTGTGCCTATTCTATAGTCTTTCGTTTTACGTAAGGCAATATTGGAATGAAGCTTATGTACATTTTTGTAAGGCCAATATGCAGCTATTATAAAACAACCGTGGCTGTGAGCGACAGGAATGTAATTCCAGTTGCGGTGAGCCACCACCGCTGCACCGCCTCGCTGCCGGTGCCGCACAGGCCGCGTGCCTCAGCCGCCGTGCCGGGCGCACCAGCAATATTATTTTGTTGTTACTCTTATTCCAATAGCAAATACATAGAAAGATAAACCTTTATTTTAACTATTTTTTTATTAAATTATGGTATATACTTTATTACCCGAATCACAATAAATATGAAACTGTACTTGATTGAGTAAAAACATAATAAATAATTAAAGTTAATTACCCACTACTTACAAGATTAGCTCAGCAGCGTTTTGAAATGTTTCTATGCAAGCACCTAGGTACTTATTTACATACTGATATAATAATACAGTGGCTGGCTGAGTTTGTAGTTAGACCATAGGATTTCAGATCATAAAACACTACAACCTAGCTACAAACATGATACTCACAGAAATTATGATTCGGAAGTTACTTCCATCGCAGTGACATCCAGGACGGAGTTGACATTATCATCCTCACTTCTCCCAATGCGAATGTTACCAGATATTTAACCAAAATATGCGCTGCACGTTCCTCAAAGACGCCGATGTAAAAGGATTTGTAGCAGCTTATCTGCTGTACAAGAGAAATGGCAGCAATGAATAATGCTTCTTTGTGACTCGCGGATCGGGACGCCGTCGCCGCCGGTCGACACTTGGTACCGTGCTGGGTAAGTAATCGTGAGTTTATATTCTGAGACTGAGACATGGCATGAACCTGTGTGAACCGAAGAAGAACTAAGAATATATAAGTTATCTCTTAGTACCTATGTGCATACACATAGCGACGTCATTCCAAACAGACTAGTACAAAATACTAGTAGACTAGTAATAAACTTTGAACACATACAAGATCCTTGTTTAAAACTGATACACAATTATTTTTATATGATTGTGGCGCACACGTGCGAACAAGATGAGTGTTGTTTAAAGTTTAATGATGTTTGGAGTTAGCGCACGCTCCGCACCGCGCGGCTACTTTGTTGGGCGCAAGTGTTTGCAACATTTGGAATTGACGGTGCGAGTGCGACTCATTAACCGTGTCTGCCGCACCCTTTTGCAGGTTTGTTACGTAGACATTCAATTTATATATATCTACTTCAATTTTCTTTAGGATATAATGTAGTCAATTAAATATTTTTAATAATATGATTAGATAACGTGAAAACAGCATGGCAAGAGGGTCTCTCTCATGTCCGAGAATATATTACCAAACCGCGATTAGGTTCTCTTCTTCTATTCCTTAACTTTGCAAACATAATGTAATCTGCGATTCCTTTATAGGCGGGTTCCGTGGAGAACTTGATGTTCTCTTGCATTGAGCGCATATCTTTATACAATGATGCTAATATTTTTTTATAATTTCGCGGCCTAAATTTGTAATATTCGCATCACTTCATGCAGCCGTACTACGCAGAGGGCTGCGGGTGGTAAGCAAAAAGCCGCATTAAAACTTTCCTCAGTTAATCGCTTTCGGTTCGTTCAGCGCTCAGCGTGCCATTCAACTTCACTAGAACATTTAATAGAAATCACCAGACATTTTTATACTTGAGTAATTTAATTAAAAGCCTGAACTAGTTCAAGCTTCAAGAGCTTAAATACTAATGGAAAATTTACTCTAAGAAATCCTTTGAAGGCATTTAAATACAATCTTAAAGATATTTAAGTGGCAGGTACTTACATTGAGCCATATTAAGAAAAGGTTTGCTATAATTGGTTGTACAGTAAATTAAGATGTCAACTGCTTCGACCCGGATCGCGTCGCCCTCGCGCCACTACACCGTTATTAAATCATTGCGGCGAGAACGATCGGTGTTCACTATTGCTACTGTTAATTACTTGTTAACTACTCTCAAACTATAGATAAATGTGTTGGGTGTAATAAGTATACTTACATTACTTACTAATGTGCAAAGAGATATTTGTGTGGCAAGCACTACCTGTAAATATATCATCATTATTTTCAAGCATGCAATCCCCAACACCAATGAATTTCTCATCAAGTTCAACCAACATAAATTCCCCATGTGTCAGTATAGTGTTTTGTGCGGAGATATCCCGTAACATCAGGCGCGGGGCGCGGGGCGCGGGGCGGGAGACGGTATCAGTAAAGTACCTTTTTATACATGCGGCCGTCGGCGGAGGCCCATTTCTCACTCAAAGATATCGGGCCCTGAATTACCTTCGTAAAATTGTGTTTGCAAAATTTGATACTACAGGCGATGGGGTTCCAAAAATGGCCCAATAAATGGCAATGGTTAACAACGCGCTCTCCCTGGTGGGAATGGTGGGGTGTTATAGTTTTTTGAAAACTTTTGTTTTTAGGTCTTGTCGTATATTCCGTTCGATATTCACGTTTTCCTATATTATTACCGTTGATCATTTTCTTCTTGATCCCAATTCTGCCTTCCTACTCTAACCCTCGCGCATCGGGTGGCAGACTGCGAACACCGCTTACAGCAATGACCATAACTTAATTTCCTGCTGCCTTTTTCACTCTAACAAATGTTATCGATCGAGTACAAGGGATCATTTCAACGTTAATTGATTCCTGTGCCGCTAGATGGCGCCGCGATACAATCAATTTATAGCTCGGAGTGGCTAAGTAAAAAGTATGTTTATATTTCATGAGGCGAGCCGAGTAAACAGCTGGCTTTATCTTTATCGCTCGCGGAAAGTAGAGCAAATGGGGTGTCTCTTTCAGTCTGATACAATACCGGTTATTAGGGCTCATTTACTTACAATATCGATTCACTGACAAGATGACCGGTAATGTCTGGTCTTTCGTACGGGAGGATAACGTTCGGATGACGAAAAAGTTACGTTTCTAAATCTGACTTGATAGTAAATGTATATTTGTCTCATTTTATTCTAAAAATATAGAGATGTGGGTCCTTATTGATAAGTCGCTTACGTTAATTGTTATGAAACGCAGTTCATATTTTTATTTTCTCAATTCAAATGCTTGACTTTACGTGTATCTTGGCATTGTTGTATGGGCATCATAAACCGGGGCAAAGGGACTTTACTGTTATTTTATAGCTTAATAACCGTAAAATTCTTTTGCTCGGCGTCCACTCTGCACTCCCGAATGTTTCTTTCTGAAATTAGGTGCTATTTTATATACATACCATCGTTTGCCTGTTTCTTTTGAGGGAAGTGTTGTGTTTTTGAAAGTAGGAATCATTATAATAAGGAATATAAATAAATTTGTTCGAAAACAATATTTAACTGCATACTTTACTATTTAGTAATATTCGTAGTATAATTGACGTAAAGGGAATTGCCAGCTCTAAGCAAACTCCTTGCACACAGGGAATGCATTCAAATTGAATTCAGAAACCAACAGCAATGCTACTCATAATAAATGAAGGGCTAAGCGCTTCGGCGTGGCCGTAATGCGCCCGGGCTATCAAGCGCCATAACCGGCGATGACGCCTCGGAGCCTCATTGCCTCGTCGTTGACTAATTAATACGAGGTTCTGCTCGCCCCGTTCATCTAAAGGAGTACCGCAACAGATTAGGTTATACACATCGCGAGTACACTATACAAATATTGGAAAGAAAAACAAAGTAACAACCTGTAAGTGCCAATGTAGGTCTATACAATATATAATACGATATTAATGACGGATGACAACAAACCAACCAAGATCACTCGTGAAATGTCAAATTCCACAAAAACTAACTTTTAACGTTAACGCAGAAGTAAAGGGATAAGCTTCAGTTATCCCTTATCAGTTCCCGCCATACGCATCAAGTAACAATTCATAGGGTTGGCCTTTGGTGTCGGCTGATATAAATATGTATCGACGTTCCTTTGAAACCCTGCAAATGATATTTTTATCAGCACTATAATATCCGTAGCGGTGTGCATAAACTGACTACGACGTGGCCGTGCTACGACGTATCTTTCGTAGTATAGCTACGTCGAAGATGTGCTACAAATCCATGGGATATTTTTCATAGCAGCTATACTTTTTTTTATTATAAATATTAATGTGATGAAGGTTTATTGGATTTGGTAGCTTAGCCATTCTAACTTAAATTGGCTATAGCCATGGCATCGATACCAAATGAATCAAAATCAACAAAGCCCATGTCCAGTGCAATCATACATAAATCCTTCGCTACTGGCATAGCAAATCGTCAAACAGACTAAATAAATAGCCTGCAATCCGATTACTGTACCATGTGTATCGCTTGGCCATCATAGGCTTTCGCGCTACGGTAGTACTTCCCGTGCAAACGACATTTTCTGAAGTAGGCAGGGAGTGAAATCCCCGATAACAAAATTGAAGGAAAATTAAATAACTAGAAAGTGTTCAATATCAAATTAATTTCAACTCAATTTTGAGTATTGCACTGGAATATTAGATTCATGACATTGACATATGCGGTTTACGGGCTTACCACATAGCGATATAGAGCAATAGTTATGAAGTAAACTGTCAGCGCTGCAGCGGCTGGCCTCTCACACGCCCCACGTGATACAAGAAATTACTCAATTTGTTTTGCGTAAATAAAGCTCTCTACCTCCCATTTGTGACATAATTGATATTTATTCAAATCGACTCTTTAATAAATCCATATACTTATGTCATTAATTATTCGTGTACCCAATTTAGATTAGGCAGTTTAGATACCAATATAATATGTATGGGCTCTAGAACGAGGTTAATTGAAAAGTGTGAACCACCTTGTTTTCTGAATTATTAATATCGTTGGGATTAATGGAAAACTCGGCTTAGGCCTTGGTATTATACTCGTTATTAACGTGAGTTAAGATAGGATTTCGCTTGCGCTATAGTTTTTAAGACATGTACCTGTACAAAAAAGAAACTGTCGAAAACTGTCTCCTCCTGATCAACCTGTGCCACCATCAAAACAAGGTAGCGTTATTGAGGTGCTCTGCACTTCTCCGTTCCAGTTTTAAAATAGAGCAATCAATGCATTGAGCGGGGAGCGCATCTCGCTGGCAGCCAATTGACGATCACAAAAACTATTAAAACATATATACTGAGTGTACTGTCGCAACATTTGTTTTAATGAAATTATTTTATAACGTTTAGCTTATACGGGTGTACTAATCCGACCGCACCCGATGTAGTAAGCCAAACATCCTAGACATGGCTGTCGTCACGTCGTCTACCATATAACATTGGACAGTATTTAGTAAGTACTCTTAGTTAGTTAATCATTTTATTGCGGTACATTGCAGGCTTAGATTGCATGGTTTTCCACCTCTTAACGTTATTGCTCGATTCATTGAAGATAGCCCCGCGTACTGAAAGTGATTCACCGCTTGCGATTTCCGGCAGCTTGCAACGGTGTTAGTTATTTAGCGCGTGCCTTTCGTTCTGAGCTTTTCAGGCCAATATCACATTCCTGAGGAACGTATGAACACAATAATAGGAATGCTGTTAAGAAATCGATAACAACTAAGTAATTTATTGATATACCAATCATATACCATCAGCTTCGAACACCCGAAACATAAAAAAATGAAGATTTGAATAGAATATTTACAGCACGCTATTTGTATAATATAAGATGTTTAAGTGCTAGTAGTATACCGGGAGGTTCAGAAAGGGTATACTAAGTCTGGAACTCAGGCTTCTTTATCACATTTATAAATACTATGTGTAGTCAGAATTTTTATATGCCGATTTTAAAAAATAAATTCACAATTGTGCTTTTTAGAGTTCTTTTTTTAAATTGGAATATCTAAATACTGACTTCACATAATAATTATAAATGCTTTGAAGGAACAGAGGTTCAAGGCTTAGTATACTCTTTGTGGATCATCCATATTCGGAATTAATGTCACAACTACATTTTAAGCTGCGTGTTCAAAAAATACTTTTAACTTTAAACACAAATTAAAATGTGAGTCTCACCATCGCCGGTCGGCCTTTAACTCAACTGTTTTTCACGTGCGTGTGAAGCAATGAAAAGGTGCTTTAGTTCGAATGCTAAGCTCAGCATGTGTGCGGGCACGCCTCGCGCATGTACCTGATAGCGCGCTATCGTCGCCTTCCCCTGCGCTCCCAGGAACGTGCCACGATTTCATTTGTTGGCTGCCAGCCAGGACAGAGGTGGAATAAAGAGACGACATCTTAGATATGTAGCAGGAAATACGAGAATGTGTGCTTGAAGCGAGTACCCGACTGGCTTTGGAAACATATACTCAGTTTGTAAGGGAAAGTTATCTGAAAAGGTTTTTTTTTATCTGAACGTTTCCAATATAGTACAATTTCACACACCTGACAAAAAATAAATTAAAGATGTTACCGCTGATCTCGACGTATGCATATATAAAGGCTAGGGGATAATGAAATAGATTACAGTGAGGTCTGTACCACAGCGCGGCTGTGCTCTGCGTAGCTTTGGACGAGCGCAGGCGCTGCACACAATAATATACGCACTCCGGATCAAAGCTGCATTACACTTAATACTTCCATTAGCGGGGAGAAGACACCGAATATTATACTTGTACTAGAGATAGAAACTACAACCTTACAGATTTCCCCTATTCACAACATTTTGTGTACCGTAATGACAGACTATAAATCGTGAGCTTCTTATCTTTCAGATAAGGTATTTGTTTCCTAATGTTTGTTTTTTTTGAATTAACAGTTCACATAGTACTACTTAAGTACCTACTTTTAACGATAAACAAAAGGTTATCAGCACACGCATTCAGAAAATATGGTTGGTAAAGATCATGCATGAACTAAGTTATTTAAGCTCAGACCCAAAATGCAAATGGGTTTATAAATGTTTTGGACATTTCACAAAGAAAATAACCGCATGTCCCGGAGGCTGTTATTAATGTAATAACATATAACCTTTGTTGAACAAGAAAATAAAACAGAATAACACTTAGGTGTCGCAGACGGAGCCGCGAATAATGTAATTCAGTTTGTACTTGCGCGTGGCGCAGAGGGCGCGAGGGCGCGAGCTCCGCCGCCGCTCGCCAAGCACACACGTTACAATCTCATGCAAGCATAATCCCATTACTCGACGCTGCTACGTAGGTACTATTCTTTCATACTAGGTTTGTAAGAGTTATAAGATGTGAATTTAGATAAGATTTAAAGAAGTCTGAGAGTACTACATGTGCTGTAATCTTAGTGATGATTCTGATTTTAGAATCAACACCCATGATTTCTGTGTAATGATGACTAAACATAGCGGCCCGACAAAACCGAAGTGAAGCTGAATGAATACAACCAATTTAAATCTGAATACCTACTTCTTCTATATGACAATAATGATTTCGTTTAACATCCTTTTATCATCGCATCGGGCAATTAATCCTTCATTCACGGCATTGGCTCGCACGTAAATGTCACGATAATAATGTTTAACAGCTTCGCAGATAATTTGGTTTTATCGCGGCGTAAAAACAGGAGACGGAGCGCGTGTCATCGATCCCGCCGAGCGAGACCCACCAATATGTTCGGAAAACATATCAGCGATCCGAATACATAATATGGTATAAGCATCTACAAGTTCAGGCCGTCGCACTCCATGCCTTTATGTTATTAAGTCAAGAAATAGTTGGACTGGTGTTTCTATACAATTCTGTCGCAGTCGTAACTTGGTACCCACCTATCAAACTTCTACATTGTGTTATACCTATTGATGTTCCTTACCAAAACCTATGTGTAAATAACATAAAAGTAAAAATAACTTTTCCTGTTATTCTTCCATCTTGTTCGTAGTCCTCGGGGAGCTGCCAAAGTTTATTCAAAGCGTAAAATCAAATAACGAAATTATGGTAGGGTTGCGTACATCGCGTATAAACATGTTTAGTTAGAACTGGAATAATAAGCCAGTGCACAAGACAGCCAATCCCGGTAGTCCGTCCAGTTCAAATCTCCATCTCTGCTGAAAAGTATATGTTGCACTATATATACTCTTTTATAATATGCACCCAATAAATATCAAAATATGTATTGAAATAAAAATGAGCACACTGAACACTACTTTTAGAGATATGCAAAATCGCATTCATACGTGTTCTAAAAACTCATTCATGAGTCTGGATCAAACAAAATTATAAAAAAAAGTTTTGATTTTATTGCGATATAGATTGGAGGCTGTAAGGATTGTAAGTAGTAAATATTGCTAGAAAACCCGGAGTATTTTTTTTTCAATTCCTATCTAAACGAGTTGAATATTAATCAGGAATATAGCTGTCACTTTAAACATTGACTGAGATAAATGGGATAATATTGAATTTTCAAACAGCACTTTCTTTTCATTTTGGACTCAGGGTTTCATAGTAGGTATATTTATAATTTAATTAATATTAACACTTTACAATCTACACAAATAATCGCAATGAAATAAAGCCATCTTTTTCAATAATTCTCGAATGATATAATATGATGATAGTATGCGTTTTTTTTAAACTATGAATGCATTTTTTCTTATCTCTAAAATCGACGACACGGTTCCTTAGAACATATCTTTCTATATCCTATAGTTTTGGAGGTCTCATACTGACCCATCTCGATGTAACATCCTGTATAGTATGTATTTATTTCCACACATACATTTAGCGAGTTGTACGGACAGTCCGGACGGTCTGCATAGATGCAGTTATGATAGCACCACAACGTGGGAGAGCATTATTTTCATCGCGAACTAAACTTTATATTACAATAAATCGTGGTTGAGATAAAACTGTACTGTTTCTACGTGTAAACTAGAATAAAAGAAAAAATCCGTAACGTACTGTTCGCTGACAACACGAGCGACTATTATTTGTACTACCAGTACCAACATTTCGATTTACGGGAACACCTTTTTAAAGATCCTTCTCGTTTCCTATAATTTCCATTGGAATTAACTGGTGGGCAGCATGCGGGCGGTATCAGCCTCCGGGTGGGCGGCTGCAAGCCGAGCCTCCGTAATGTGGTGTCGTGATTATCGCGCCGGCCGGAACTCAGCCGAGAGCGAGTGATAGAACCCGTAGCCAGCACGAACTTAATAGAAGAGCATATTTAGTAGACACTTGTAATTGTAGAAGTGTTACACACATATATGTTTGTAAGGCGTTGGTTATTTCCACGGCAATGTTTTCGGGGCAACAGCAGTCTCATTGCTATTTACAAACACAATGTTGAACCTATATTTGCCCATGATTTTCCACACGTTAAAGACGCAGTAGTGGTAACGTAGTGTTAAAAGCATCGCGTTTTCCAATTTAAAGCTATAAACGCCATAAATCACTAGCTTCGTATCGTGTCCTCCGCGAACTCCGTACGCCGCCATTACCGTAAAGCACGCAATTCTACCCTGAGCCCCTATCTAAATGTATATAGGGCTTATCAAGGGCGATCCTCGCTTAATGGCGAGTAAGTCACACGCTGATTGGACGGCGACGCCGCTGTGAGCGAAATGAGCGGAGTTCGTGCTTTGAATATTAAACGTAGAAAAGGAACTTTATAATTGACAATTATCGCCTCAATGTTTAAAGCTAGTGATACATTTATGTGTGACACCTCATCTCCATTATTCACATCCATGAAAGCTGTGCTTTGTTCGCAGCCTCTGGCTTCATGGAAACAATGCTGTCGCTAACGCGGTTATTAACGTTCAGATTTATTGGAATATACTGCTCTAAGTACACGCCAATATAATTAAACATTTGATTGAGTTAGTAGCGCCATTATCTGAGCCATATGTTGACAAAAATTGTTCATACTAAATTTAGAAAAAAAAGTAAAGGAGTGCTTTTACTAATGTTGTTAGAAAAATACCAGGGGATCGTAAGTTGTGAGGAAACTTGTCTTGTAGAATCAGTTAGCAGTGATGTTTTATACTTCGAGTACCTATGGCCTATGGACCACCTATGGCCTTTGGCATGTCAACTCGTAGGGATTAAAGGTTCTAACGTTAATAAAAGTTGTAATGTTTTCTGTCATATTTCTGCATAAAAAGTTTGGGAGCTGTGAGCTGGCTACACTCGTAAAAAGTACGTATTACCAGCTGTCGCCCCCCGCGCGCGGTGCCACGCCGCCGGCACGCGTGACAGCTGCTCCTCACGACCAATTGTTTTGGTAGCATGTTTCTTCTACATTATACAAAAGTAACCTTTAGAACAGCCTTTCACATAAGGTAATTCCAGATTTTAAGGATAAATTCCCGGAATTTTCGATATATACTTGTTAGCAGAATCCATTGCGTAATTCACGTGGCACCCAAAATGCATTTGAATGGTCGTGAATTGTTTTAATGAAGGTTTATTTAAATTAATCGCTACAAATATTCCACTCACATACAAAGTAACACAGAGGATACAGTATTTTTCAGGAATCGTGTTCCGCGATTCTGTGTTCCGACTCGTGTGGCAGTAGGAAAACGTCCGATACACCGTTGTAACTCAGCGCATTGTATCGCTTCAATTGCTTGTGTCCAACTGTCCGTAATGTTTTGTTCCCCAACTTTTTATGAGTCCGCGTTAGACACGATGGCGTGGCACGGCATGGCCGCGAGCCCCGCCCGCGCCGCGCCGCCCGCGCTCCGCGGCCGACTCAACATGCTCAATTTACAATATCAATTTAATCCATGAATTACGACGGCTATCATACTTTATTATTCAATAACCGTTAAACTATCTCGCGTTTTATGAAACACGCCACTTTTATTGCGAGCAAGCTTAATTTATGGCAGAAATGTCCAGATGAAATGGCTACGTTATGTATTAGATAATATTGTGGTTGAATTTGTGTGTACTTTTGAGTAGGATTTAAAACAGTTAACACAGAACGACAATGTTCTTCCCGAGATGGTTAGAGGTTCGGATATAATACATAGAAGTAATATGCTAATCACCTTCCTACTCTTAGCATCAATAGATCAATAACGTTCACAGACCCTTGGTACTGAGCGGAAGCATAAATCCAACGAAAATCTAAATAAATACTTGATATTTAATAAATTTAAAGGAATAATAGATGGGCTCTACAAGTATTATACTAAGATCACAGAAGGGCGATTCCTTTATTGGATCTTTGAATAAATCCACCGGTAAT
Organism: Pheosia tremula; assembly: GCA_905333125.1. Classification (NCBI taxonomy): domain Eukaryota; kingdom Metazoa; phylum Arthropoda; class Insecta; order Lepidoptera; family Notodontidae; genus Pheosia; species Pheosia tremula. The sequence continues at coordinate 10,763,270 of HG995405.1, forward strand.
TACGTCGATAATGGAGGCGGCTTCGGCGACTCAAAGCGATGATTCTTAACGACCTATATGAATAAAATATAGGAGGTAGGCGCGTTTCGCGTGGCTCCTTCGACGGCTAATCCAACAAAAAATGCCTCCAATTTGGGTAAAGTTCAGCTTTTTCTCATTCTAATGATGTGTACGCTCGGCCTAAGCGCAGGCATTCTAACAAAAAAGTTTCAAGAAAACGCGAAATATAACGTTGAACATTTTTTTTAAATATCAGTCAAGGAGCTTAGAACGCGGCTAGCATTACAAGCGCTATATTTTGCATGTAAACAAACAGACGCCGGCACGAGAGCCATTAATCAAATAGGCGCGCAACTTCGCAACTCGGGCGCTCGGGCGCTCGGGCGACCGGCCCAATCGTTGGTGAAACGCTCCAGTGCTCCGTTCATCTACTTGTTTGCAGAAATTCTCACATAGACCCCCTCCCCCCTCCGCCCCTCGCGTGCAGCCTCGCCCCGCACCTCCCAGGAGCGTGTAGAGGAGCACGACGGATTTGGTATCAGCCGATATGAGGCTAGTAGCCTTTTTACAGGTGCGCTTGGAAAATATGTTAGCAGATTTAGTTATATATTTAGCTAGCGATATGGAGAAAGCCAGCTATGTATAAAATATAATTCTATTTTACTCGACCATATCTAATCTTACTAATAACTAAACATTTAGTTATGTTTTACGTGAATGCTTCCAGCGACGAAGAATTCGCTATAACATGTGTAGACGAAATTGACTAGAGTCTATTAAACTTTAATGGGTTAATAAATAAATATCAAGTGAGCAATGACATTGTATCTTTATTGTCAGAGATGTGCAGCGGAAGTCAGCGGAACATCCGGCATAATCCGCGCAATGTTTCATCCGTGATCACCCGACATTACTTTCAGAGCGCAGTTGTATACCCTCTGTTGCGGCATGCGGAAGGATATTCAAAGATTTGTACGCAATATTTATTAGGAAACGCATTTTTGTTTCTCAGTAGAAATAACTTTTTCATTTTGTTTTATATATTCAGTTCAAGTATTAAAATTAATTCTTCTGTAATTGCCAGCTGGTGTACATACATAATAGTTACAGCGTTATATATAGTATTGGAACTTTTGATGGTTAAACCGAAACCATATAAATAAACTTTCCACAATTAGCTAGGTAGCAAACACCTATGCCCCTTATGTCCATTGTAAGTCCGACACTTTACACAAGAAACATCCTATTAATCCCACATCTGAGCTACGTTGAAGATGGATTGCTAAAGGGTTTCTCGGACAGCTGGAGAAACGCGCGAATTCGGGCTACGTGCCAAAACCAAATCAATATGGCGGCCGGCGTGACCCGCTTCTACGGCACCGGACACTCGATTCATATTCAAACAAACCCGGCCACCGCGAAATATTCGCAGGACACGATTTGTTCAGAGACAACTGCAGTTGTGCATTAAATCTGTCTGAAAGCTTTCAATGCTTGGTACTTTCAAATACGTTATGTTTTGTTTAAATGGGAATAGTAGAGAAGCTGGATTCGTTTGATAGATTCTTCGGGCAGGGCGCCTCTAGTAACTAGGATATATATATTCTTGGAACATACTTCTATGAAATCCTGTTACTTTTTGCCGTAACAATATGTTTTAGCTCATAGCAAAGTTTATATTACCGTAACATGTAACAGCGGCTTCGTGGTCGTTGCCGTCAGCCGCCGACCTTGTTGCGACCGTCGCGTTATTCTTGAAATGTTACAACCTGTCCACATATTGCTTTACGAGTTCCACGTAGGGAGGGTTGGTTCAAGATGGTGATATCGATTGTATCTTCGGTAAATCCGTTTTGATTCAATATTAAACCGGTTCTTGTTGCTTATACAGCTACGTTGCTACTATTAGGCTAGACTCGCATTATAATATTTCCAGGGCGAAAATTATAATATTTCTTCATGTTAAATTTCTTCGTCATAATGTGTTGAATAACCGATAAATACTCGTATAGCATATCGCCCTTTAATTATAACATTGGATGGGAAGAAAATTACTTTCAGCGTGTTCTATATTCATAGACATAGTATATCGTCGATTTTTGAACAGTATCAACATCTCGCTAATGTCGATAAGCATCAGTCACCCCTACCGTAGCTCCCCCGAGACGCCGCCAGGGGTGGCACCGCGCGGCGCACCACTCACTGATTGCTTTTGTTTTGCGTTAATAAGGTTTTGTTCCCTAACTTTTTGGGGGCTTACGACGTTTCTGAGGAAAATATCTACTATTTACTGTTATTTGGTATAACACAATCTTATTCAAATATGAGGGAGAGTGACTGTAGCTCTAAATTTGTATTGTTATCATCATATAAGTAATTCGAAGTGATCTATGAGTAGAACAAGGAAGTCTGAAGGTTAGAGTAGTTTCAATAAAGTTGCAATACATTATAATAATTAAGTCACAGCTGGTTTCGACATTGAGTTTGAGTTTGAAACTGAGCTGAGCCTAAAATGAGTAGCTATTTTGTAAATAAGCATACGTACTACGCCCATGTTAAAAAAACTGTGCCAACATTTAACAATGTAAATACAAAAAGCCCCGGCAGCTCTGTAACGGTAATACTGAACAAGCACCACCTGCCTTACTTTCTCTTACACAAACAACATTGTATGGTAACGAGATTATGATACCTACTTCTGAAATATCTAAAAATGCAAAACCATTGTTTCGGGCGATTTATCAAACAGGTATGCCCAAAGTTTAAGGACTCGAGCTCAGAGGGTGCGGGTGAAGCGGGGAACCAGAGAATGTATAAATCGCTCCCTTATGCCTCGCGTTTTATTTGTTTGTATACATTCAGGTGCTACTTTGGCCTTTCCTTTATAATCTGCCAGATGTTATAGTACATAACATATACAGTTTATTTACACACAAAAACATCATTGCACGAACTCCTAAAATTACTTATGTCGCAGAGGCGGCACGACGGCACCATCTTTTATTGAGTTACGGAAACGTCAAGTGGTATATTTGGGTGAAGTCGATACTACGATGGCAACACATTCGATATTTGGAAACTGACAACTAGAAGGTATGACGTTTTGATTGGCTGATAGGCACGGCGCGAACGTCGGCCGGTCATTCAGCAGTGGAACGCGTAAGTGAACGGTTGTTACCTCGAGGTAATGAGTTATACGACCAAGTCATCGCGTTTGACCGATTTAATATTATGTATGTAAGGATTGTATATTATGTCCCCGGCCTACCTGTGGCACATATAACATACTTTATGTCATTATAATTCAGCAACGATCGTTACTTTGTGGGACGTGACATGTGTGCGGAGACACATTGATGACAATGTAACATATGAGGTTAGGTGAACGCTGACAGTAGATCTTAGACATAAGTTTAAGGTTCTGTCAAGGATTTCTTATTTATTATTCTAGATTATTATATTCTAGATTTACGTAGTTTTCCCTCCCTTTAGGCACATACATCATAACGTAAATCCATGCAAGTAAGTACTTACATAGATTTGCTTGCACCTTGCACCGCAGATAAAATGAAACAGGCATTTTCTTTTAAATAATCGAGGCGCAATAGCTTCAAAGGTGATAAAGAACAAGATGTAGGCGTCGTTTAACGAAACGAAATTAAATAAAGCTCAAAGACGGCGCCGATGAGTATCGAGCTCACGAGCAAATTGAGCTCGTTCACTCGTAAATCGATTCGCGAGCCGAGCAGCAACCCGACGCCGCGCCCTCCACGTGCTCACTGGACGAGCTCAATGCTGTACGTATGGAGCTGACAAAGGATTAGGATTAGGCATCTTTAATGATATTTAATGTTTTACTTATACATTATGTTGGTCGATTGGAAATTATACTTGAACCGGCATAATAAATCGACCTCAAATCTGAGATCAAACTTAAAGTGTACTCTAACGATCGAAACGTCATTCATGTAGAAAGTGACGTCGCCGACGTGCACTCAAGTTCGCATTCGGTGAATTGCATGCAGCCACGAGAGAGTGAAATGGTATATAATATTTAACAGTTTCAAGATAAATATATGGGATGATATGTTTTTTTGTATTTAATCCATTTTCTCTAAATAAGACGTGCACCAACTGAAATGCGTATACCAGTAACTGATTCCATTTACTGATACTACTATCAAACGCGGGACAACCTTCAAACATCGCAAGCTCGGGAACATCCCGCTGATTACAATCTCGTTTTTTTGTTAAGTTTAGAAGATTGGGAGAGGCCCAGCACTCCCCTGTGCGTAGCGGTAACTGAATACGACAGTAAAATGATTTGAAAACACATAAACCTAACTGAATACGTACTTGAGAAATAAGAGAGCGTTGAGACCGCAAAGCATGTTACCTAGATAGACGTTGTAAATGATTCAAGAGTCAACCATTTAGTATGTATACAACGGATCAATCTTCTTGGTCTACAAATTGCTCGTTTAAGTTATATATATGTTTTAATCCAATCGAAATGAAAGCCTATTCCTTTTTATAAAGTTGGTTAATAAAAGTATTCTCCGTCACCTATATGCACCAAAGAGATAGGCACAGAAACAGAAACTAAACAAATAAGCTAGCAAGCTTAGTAAATGTGTAAACATCTGATATTTTTCCATGTTTCTACCTAGAAAAAAGAAAGTTTCGGAGCAGCTGTCAGTAAATGGTGATAGGCCACAAGTTTTGCGCAGTTGCTTTATGCGTCAAGTTCGTCACTAAATGAACATAAAAAGCAAATAAAAACTGTTCATTATTGTCTACCGTCGTACCGCGCTCTCTTCAATTAGATCCTCTTGGCAAACCGCCACTAACTTGCTCATTCACACGCGAATACAATTCCCTTCTTTAATTGAAAAGTAGTAATGTGCAAGTTCTTGTTAAAATTTATGAGAATGATTGAGATCACATATTTAATAGTATTCACTGTTTTGTTTAAAACTGCTCCGAGCTCAGATTAAACAAGGTCATATCTATACTACGATTGCACAGCCATGCTCATCGCATTACAATCTTGTGTATAGGTGATTTTGAAATTGTGTTAAATAATACCGCCTTAAGCCGTAAACCCAAAGTTGATCTTATCGCTATTTATCACGAAAGATCGCGCGCTATTCCCACTACACTTGTAGATAACTCGCCTCAAGCTGCTTCATCTCAGAACGAACATCTGCGGTCACGTTTTTTCTATTCTTTCCCTTTATTTAGTCGGAATCCATGCATATAGCGTACGCGTGATGTAGCCGACGCAACTTCATCCCCCGTTTTATATTCATCTCGCAAGTCTTGGAGCTATTCTACTCGCAAGCTAAACATGAAAAAGTATGTACGAGTGTTACAAGGCAACATTTCATACGTACTTACGTACTATGTAATAGTACTTCAATCAATCATTGCTTCATTTCCTTTTTGTTCTCTTCAACAAAATTATTTTCAATTTGATCAACCGCGCCTTTTTTACATTTGCTCAATAAGCGGTGACGTGTGCCATCAGTGGCGCTTTCATGAAACCCGCTCGAAGCGCGCGCGCGGCGGCGGGTGAACAACCAGACACATGACACGCAATATTCCGACAATCAGTTAGACGGTTTGATTTTATTATTGGGTTTTTATCGGAGCTGTCTCGGCGCCGATGCAAATTGAAATCCGATGAACGATATTAGCAGCCGACTGTTGCTATTAGATACCTACATTATTTATTACCTACTCGCTGTGACTTTCGTTTTTTTAACATCCCGGGAACATCTACTTTCTGGTATACATACAGCATACCACATATATCCACTCGGTGTATGAGTTTGTTGACTTACTCAATGTATTTGGTTCCATAGTGCATATAATTTTCTGCTAGAATATCGAGAGCCATCGAGACTAATCGCTGAATATATAGGCGAGATAAAAGTCTTATAACGTTCAGGAAAACATGCAGGAAAACCGCCGGGAAAGGATTAAATGAAAGCGCGCACTCGCCGGGCTACTACTGCGATCCCGCGACACGCTGTGCGCGGAATGCGGATAGGGCGACGAGGGAATTTTAAATTATTATGCATTAACCAGATTATGGAATGCAAAATTTCATACACATTTTGTACTAGGATGGGTATGTTGGTTAGGTTATATTCAGGCATCTTTTATCAAAATAACAATAAAATAAAATAAAAATATATTTTTAACTGCGAGAACGGAAGGAGTATGTGAGTTTAGTGCACTCCAAGCGATCCGCAACTCATATTTTTATTGCTTTGTTTAATTGTAGCGTCGTGTGTTGTGCATCATTAGGTCAGTGCGCGATCCGCACTGCACGCTGCGGAGCACGTTTTATTAGCATCAATAAATGTTTATGCATCAGCCCTATATTCGGTTTGAATTTTGTAGAGGACAACTCTCATTATCAAATAAAGCATTGATTTCTTCTACTAAAATACATTACCTCAATAATGCCTACCGCTTTGTTGCGGTATCTCGACACAAAGGCGCACTAATATCGGTTTTGTGCAGCGAAATGCACTGGAAAATTGCAGGCAGGCATCCTGAGAAGCCTCTTACCGTCTCGCGAGACAACAATAACCTTGTCATGCGGCTCGCTCTCTTCGCAATCTTCCGTCTCGAGCCATTGTTTGGCTAACCTCGCCGCTTCTCGCACCAGCGCTAATATCGGCGCCCGTCCGCCCCTCCTCCCCGCAATGCCCCGAACTCGTTCTAATGTGAGACGAGCCACGTCTTACTCGAGTGAACTTTTAAGCTTTACGGGAAGGAATTTAAGGACTTTGCAATTAAAACGCAAGAAACGGTTCCGACGCGATCGTTAAAGTTGGAAAGGTTTTAACTTTTTATAAAAGATCTTTAACCTCGACATGAATATGCGGTCGGCCAGCCACCTCAGGAATAAGCTCTTGGGGCAAATACTTTGAAAAGATAGTGTTAGGGTGGGAAAATGCCAGGCGGAAATACTGCTACCCTGTGTAATGATGATGATTATCTTAAAGATATGGTACGAATTAACACCACCACTGTTCTTACATGGTCTGCTTGTATGTTCATCTATACTAATATTATAAATGTGAAAGTTTGGATGGATGGATGGATGGATGTTTGTTACTCTTTCACGCCCGAACGGCTGAACGGATCTGGATGAAATTTGGCACAGAAATAGATTATAGTCTGGAATAGCACATAGGCTACTTTTTATCCCGGTAAAATGTATGGTTCCCGTGGGATAGATGTTTTAATTTTTCATACTTTTTTCGCGGGTAACACCGCCGGGCGCAGCTAGTATTATTTATATACCAAGAAAATAATTGACATATACTCATAATGTTTCCATCATGAACAGTGTTGCCCACATGATAAATTTACACATTTAATTCCTATACCTTCAATAGTTATGTAGGTACCTATTCTCAAAAGCTAGAATAAATTGAAACAAAATTGATAGCGCCATATTAGAGTGTAGCAAAACATACAGGTGTTCGAGAGAACTGTGTCAACTCCTATATTCCTTTGGGATCACTAATTCGTCTCGCCTTGTATGTGACTACGACTAGTCAAAATAAGACAGCACTCGGGCGAGGAGACGCGAATGTTTATCTCGGCCGAGGCACGTCAGATACTGGCTGAGTAATTAAACCAACCTTGCCTGGTAGGTAGCTCTAATGCATATAAAACTGTGCGCTGAGTAGTACACGGTTATTAAATAATGACACAGTCGTAAGACAGGTATATAACCTTAGATTTTGGCTGAAATACACGACCATGTTGTCGCAAACATGAAGGACGTTGACGCAGCCATTTGTCACAGAATCCTCTCGACTGTTGTCCTATAAACGGAGCCCGTGTGGAATCTCAGCTGCGATGATAAACGAGCCAAATCTCTGAGAAACCATTTGTTAAGTAACGGTGAGTCGCACTAAAAACGCCACAAACGGGAACTATCATTCATTTCAGTAACCTGCAAAAACAATGTTAGCTTTACTTGCTTGTCTCAAAAAAAACATACATTCAAAATGATCGATTCAAGAATTGTGCTGGTAATTGGACTTAATTTTATTTGGTAAGTTTACTTTATTTTTATTATTTTTATAATGTATTTTATTTGGTTTTCTTTTATAGTTTTGATCTATTATAGTGTCCGCATTGATATAATATTGAAAACGCTTTTTTTTCTTCCCTATCTCCTTGTTCTTCACCTTCACTGAGCTATCGAGCTATCATTAACAAATGCTTCTGATAAAACTGCTGAAAATTAATCGATTCTTATCAAGTCTGTGAGGCGCCAGAGTTTCCCGGGTGCCAATATGTTTGGTCACATACCAACCAGCCACGTATGTGTCACATCAGCCATGATTGATAGCTGGCAAAATGAAAGCCTATTCCCTGAACTCACTATGTTATGTGGGTCACGATTTGATCTATAAGTTATAAATCAATCAATATCATAGATGGCGCAAACATCTTTGTGTTATGACTGTAGGAAATCATTATGTTAACTAAATTTATATAAATTTTAATCTTCCTTATAATTTCAATAACAACATTAAGTATTAACAAGAAGTTCGTGGCGGTGTCGCAGCACCCGCGACGCAGTAAATTGGACGAGCATAATGTTATTATTTCATCGCGGGTAAATTCCTGTAAGAGGCTTACTGCCGGGAGGTCTTTAAAGTCAACACTTGCCAGGAGACTGGCTAAATAATATTTATAAGATACAAGAATAGAAAGCACTAATTAATTTATTAAGATCTTGAATATTTTAAAACAAGCTTCATTAAATATATTTCATGAAATGGTGACTGTACAGTTTAAAACACCGTAGAAAGACATCATCCTGTACATAGTGGAAGGCATAGATAGGCACTTAAAGTTATTTTTAAACAATAACGAAAGTGAAATTAGCAAATTATCAATGTGCCAGAATATTTTAAAACTTAGAGGACAAATAAAATTAGTAAACTTGTGCGTTAGGTCGACCATGACGCCATTCCAACCCATTTCGTGCATTATTACAGCAGCCGAGAGTAATGGCCGCGGGTTTCACTTACCGCGGCCTGTTTTATTAATCCGCGTTAAGTCATGGCCCTGCTTACATATTAATAGCGCGGGCGCAGTGAGAAATTGCGAGATCAGGCGAACTGGAGTTGGTAAAGTCGCTCGGTCAACAAGTCGGTTGCCAACTGTCTGTGCGATTGCAGCGGCGTACCACTCTTTATTGTTTTAGAAAAATAAGGATATAGCTAATTAGTTTTTTTTTGTGGGACTAGGCCCGCCACACACTCCCACCACTGCTACTCCTGTAAGCCAGTATCTACAGTGGTGTCCAATGAAGACACCGAGGTTTGACCCTCGGCGAGTCCCGGGATAAAGTTAATTGTCTTGGAACCCGCACGAAATTAATCGAAAGATAAAAATAGGAGCAGTTGGAAGAAAATTTTCCACTTCCCTCCATTGCAAAGCGGGAGACAAAAAAAGATCTGGTAGACAAGTTTCCACGGAAGCAAGACTCTTACAGCTGGACTAATTCCAGGTGTAAGGCACCACGTAGAGTTTAAATACTAGTCGGTCCTAAACTTGTGAGCTGATTAAACTGGATTCCAGTAATAGGTATGGCAAAAACGTTTAAACGCACGGAAGTTGTCCCTGGCTTCCACAAGGTCTGTGTAGTAAACTACTCCAGAAGTTACTTGTAAACTTCTCAAAGGTGCTGCGCGTATTCTTTTTTCTAGTGATGTCTTGTCTCCGGATTCGCCTGAAACCCTTGTGGCTCTGCAGGATAAACATCCCTCAGGTCAACCAGCAGCACTTCACCCCGTGGACCCAGCTGCGATGCCCGCACCCTGCCATCAATGCAATGAAAAGGACATAGCAGGTGCTATATTTTCGTTTAAGACTGGTTCTGCAGCCGGACTAGATGGCCTGTCACCACAACACCTTAAAGATCTGACAGGCACTCCTGTAGGTGAAGCCGGTCGGCATCTGTTAACTGCTCTGAATAAATTAGTTAATTTGATGTTTGCCGGAGCAGTGAATCCGGCGGTGGTGCCAGTCTTGTACGGAGCTAATCTGATCGCTCTGTCCAAAAAAGATGGTGGAGTGCGACCTATCGCAGTTGGCTGCACTATCCGCCGGCTAGTATCTAAAATCTCAGTAAAGCTTATAGTGCCCAAACTTCGGGAGAAATTTTCACCGTTTCAACTAGGCTTTGGTGTAAGTGGTGGCTGTGAGGCGGCTGTTCACGCCACTCGCACCTTCCTTGATAACAGCCACCAAAACGATGTGCTGCTTAAAATTGACGTAAAAAATGCTTTTAATTCAGTGAATAGGGTCACCATGTTGAACGAAATTCAACAAAATATTCCTGAACTTTTCGCTTATTTAAACCAATGTTACAGAGAGCCATCTAAATTAATGTATCAAGATCATGAAATTCTGTCCGCAGTTGGCTGTCAACAAGGTGACCCCCTAGGCCCGGCCATATTTAGTTTGGCAATCAATTCTATTATACAAAATTTAGACTCTAAATTAAATGTTTGGTATTTGGATGACGGTACCCTAGGAGACACCCCAGACAAAGTATTTTTAGATCTCAAAAACATCATTTCAAAATTTAATTCTTTAGGTCTTGTGCTAAATTTTGACAAGTGTGAGTTATTTTTGTCCGAGAATATTCAAAATAAAATACAAATAATTGAACAATTTAACAGTTTGGCTCGTAACATCAAAATTGTTGACCAAAAGTCGCTACATCTTCTGGGGTCCCCAATATTTCCTGATGCGATTGAACCTTTCATTGAAAAGTCGTTAACAAAATTCAAAGAACATTCCCATCGTTTATTAGAAATAAACGCACACTCAGCCCTTTTTATTTTAAAGTTTTGTCTTTTTGTTCCTAAATTTATCTATCTCCTTCGTTCCTCTCCAGTTTGGTTGTACCAAAATTCCCTAATTTCCGTGGATAATTTAATAAGATCAAGTTTTGAAAGTATCATTAATGTAAAATTAACCGCAAAGTCTTGGACGCAAGCATCCCTACCCATAAGACATGGAGGAGTAGGAATACGCAAAATTTCCAGTGTTTGTTTACCAGCTTTTCTATCTTCAACATATAAGAACGAATACCTAATAAAACAAATTTTGTCTCGAGCATCCATATTAAATTTTGAAACTTCTTTCGCCGATGAAGGTAGAAAAGCGTGGCAGATGGCCTGGCCGGGTCTAAAGCCATCAGATCCCACATCCCAAAAAAGCTGGGATGATTTATGCTGCAGCGCCCACTTCAGGGATTTAGTAAATAATAGCTCAGGCTCCGAGATTGCTAGGCTCGAGGCAGTTTCTCGTAAGGAGTCCGGCTACTGGTTGCACGCATATCCATGTGCAAATACGGGAAACTACCTCGACCCAAACACACTTCGTGTAGCTCTAGGCTTGCGTCTCGGAGCTGAGGTTTGCACTCCGCACACATGCCCATGCGGGGCTGTTGTCGACAGTCTTGGGCACCATGGACTTTCTTGCGTCAAGAGTGCCGGCCGCTTCTCTCGCCATGCTGCTCTGAATGACATCATCCGTCGTTCTCTTGCCACCGCCAACGTACCGGCCATTTTAGAGCCGCAAGGTATCGTGCGTGACGATGGCAAGAGACCAGACGGTATGTCACTCATACCCTGGAGCATGGGGCGGGCACTGGTGTGGGACGCAACCTGCGTCGACACTTTGGCTCCGTCCCACCTCCAGGTGACATGTCGGAGAGCGGGCGCGGCGGCAGAGGGGGCCGAAAACTTAAAACGGCGCAAGTATTCGGTTATCGGCTCCGAATACATATTCGTTCCGTTTGGAGTCGAGACCCTAGGTCCATGGGGCCCAAGCACCATTAATTTTATAGAAAATCTTTCTAGAAGATTGGTCGACGCAACCGGCGACCCAAGGGCTGGCTATTTCCTCGCTCAGCGAGTAGCTTTGGCTATTCAGCGAGGAAATGCGGCCAGCATCTTGGGCACGCTACCGCATGGGCCAAATTTTTTACACATTTTATAGCTTTTCTATACTCTTTTTAAGTTATATTAGTTTGTAAATATTTCAGTTATTTTCTTTTTACTTGTAAACTATTAAGCATAATGTTCCGTTCGTTTTGCCAGAGATTGCACTCCCAGAGGATGTGATGTGCAGATTGCTCGTTTTCGTTATACGGCGTTGAACATTGGCAAAGTGGCGAAGGTACTAATTTACAATAAAATAATTATAAATTTGCTCTTAAAGTTGCTATGGCCTGTTAAAAATTGCCACACAGTGGTCCACCTCCAGCTAGTTAGTTTGTAGAACATCAATAAATATGTTGTCTTTGACTTAAGTCGTAGAACTGACTGTAACGGGCGGCTATTTTCAAATTAATTCCAAAGCGCCATATACCTGTAACCTTTTGTACTTATTTTTATTATGATTATCACATAAAATTTACGCTGGAAAATAAACTTATTAGCCTGCTACATGTATTGTAATTACACAAACGACGGATATACTGTTAATTCACCACTGAGGGGTTGGTATCGCACGGGTCAATTAATACTGTAATTAAATGGAAATAATTAATTGTGTGTAGCTTAGTACGCGATCGCAGGATATCAATCATTAAACAATTCGACGCGCCATGTGCTCTACTACCTACCACGATTCGATTGTGAAACAAATCCACATATCTTTGGATTTTCAATCTATACTAAGATGACCCAGTATTACTTTTTATTGGAACTGCTATTATTATCTGTACTAAAAAGATAGCTCTTGATGAATGATATTTGATATCGATAATATATTTTATTACTTATTATAACACTTCAAGTATTCACTATATCATATTGTGTTTGAACTATGATAATATAAGCAGCTATTTTAATATTCAATGATGTCCAATGCGACCAAATATTCTCTCCACGGAACTGAGCAGAACTGGAAACGTTAGCTGTCTGTTTCATGGAACATTGATTTCTATTTTAAATAGAAAATGGGTCACGCCGCGCCCGTGACTGGCCTCCGGACTATATCCGTAAGGCAGAGACGTAGCATGTGCATCCCGTGTAGCGGTCTGGACCACTTTGAGATAGATTCTGGGTCAGCCCAAGGTTGAGGTTTTACCTTTCGACGCTAGAGCGTGATACAATAGCATTATGAAAAGATTGTCGAAGAAAAAGTATTTTATTATTTTGTAAGTGTGAAGTTGTAATTAAATAACTTCGGCTGTACTGTGTACCAGGTTTTTTTTATCATACTATTACAAAGGTGACATTCCAAAATTTCTAAATTACCACTTATTTCCGTCTCTTAGTAGTATAAGGTTGACATCAAAACAAGGCTGTAAGATACACTTTTCATAACTTATTTTTTTTTTATCAAAAAAGAGATTTTTTTTTTTACACGCTCGGGGATCATGTCACTTCCCAAATGATGGCAACAAGTTATAGTTCAAAACGGCACATATATATTTTAATTAAATGTAAATCAACTCAAAAAAAAAGTCTAGAATTTAATGAATGACGAAGAAACTTTTGCCCCGACTAATATGTTAATTACTTAATAGCTAAATATTGTATATAGGACCTTACCTGCCTATTACCTTCTCACTATGATTGCATCGTGCTACAAGGGTTTATTTGGGTAACAAAGCCTGCGCTCATTGCTGGGAGAACAACGTCGCGAGTGAGCGAGCGAGCTAACAGCGCTGTTTGTTCACCGCTTCATTATACAACACACACATCTGAGGGAGCCGCGTGCTCGGAGCCACTACTCAAGTGTTATACTCCAAAATTATGACGATCAATGTCTGCATACGTTTTAAACACTTTGATAACATCAATTAGGTATTCTTAACTACATTCCAAAGCCTACATGTTAGCATATTGTCGCCATAAAGTAAAAAAAAATATGAGAAACAGTCGCGTGGCTCTGGTTGCGCTTAATCACTTCATTTAGATACAAATTATGATCTGAAATGTGTGTGTTTGCCTTAATTATCTCATCTGGACTGGGTCTAAATGGAGAATGCTTTTTATCAATATAGATCGTAACCCGTTCTCAAAACAAGCGTATGCTTTCCATTTGTACTAGAGTGTTAGTGGTGTTAAAACAAATTAAGTATAGGACGTCATATTTAAGCAATAATAATGTAGTAGTTGCTCGCAAAGCTATAGCTGCAGTGTGATTTTGAAACCTCGGAAATCGGATTCGGATTCGGAACGGTAGTTTGCGTCTACGAAGTTAGTTTAATAATGGTAGGAAATAGTAGAAAAAATATTGATCGCGAAATTTTAACTAATACGGGTTTTTTATGATAAAAAGCTTCATACTTATTGGGGTCGAGTCACCTTCGTCCGTAGGAGAATTAAGTACCCTCGAGATACCCTACACGTGACCCTGGGTGGTGCCAACCAGGTGACAACTCTACTGGTGGTAGGCTTCGGCCGTGGCTAGTCACCACTGAACAAAGCCATGTCGCCAAGCGGCCTAGCCGTGTTCCGGCATGATGTTCGGTGTTGCCATTTATGGATGGCGGGTCAGATCAGTTGCGCTGCATGTGCCTAGTGAATGTAGCGTCTCTATCTACTGCCGCCTTCCTACCTAGGCAAGTATGCTCCATCGTAGATCTCATCGTCACTTACCATCAGGTGAGATCGAGATCAAATACTTGCCTATAATGGAATAAAAAAAAATCCGATTTCCGAGGTTTCAAAATCACACTGCTGTAGTCGTAGCCGTAGTAGCCGTAGCACCAGTGTAGTAGCGCTACGGCTACGCTGCCCTGCGAATCGCGCTCATTCTCACATAGCGTAATAAAATCAACGACTCACGTGATTGCATTTAGGGTTGTTACTAAATGTTCTTTGACATACCGCGCAGATCGAATATCGCAATATCGTATAATATATTGCGTTTACTTAGTAGGTATCTATAATTGAAATGGAGTTCAGTATTAAAAAAATACATTACTAAAAGTACAAAGTAAAAGTAATATCGTTTATTAACTGAAATAGTTTATTGTTTTCATATTGTATAATAAAAAAATACATTTATTTAAAGGACTCTACACTAGGCTCAGGCGGCTAATTTATATTGTAATACCAAAATAAAGGAAAGTTATTAAGTAGAACACCTTAATTTTTCGACAGAGTCAACCCTACACGTTTTGTCATTTCGTCAAAGCAAATTGAGCGAAATCCTTTGCCGTTTCAAAACATGTATTCGCTTATAAACACCAACACAAACGCGGCAGTGCGTGCAGTATAAGCGCCAATACAATCTTCCGGATTAAAAATAAAAGCTGGCCGTATCTGGGTTAAGATCTTTATACTTATTGTATTCGTAGAAACCGAGAAGGCATATAGTTCGTGCCAAGAGTGGTGTGTTCGTGACGTCACGTGCCCCTTGCAATACTACCGACGAGATAGCCGCTATCATACACGTACATATGAAACTATCTCTTTAGCAGCAAACAACGCTATTATTTTAACATGCTTTCAACAAGTCTTCATACAAAACAAGTAATGTATGTAATGCAGAGCTATGTTATCGTCAGAAGCTTAGATGTGGTAGAAGGTTGAAGGTGCAGCAAGTTATTTGTCTAGATCGCGTGGAATGTAGCTGCGGAGAAACTACACGAGATGAGAAACTAGGCAAAACATTCCTCGCTCCCTCTCAAATACACAATGCTTATCATGCTCAACATCGCATGCTGTAAGTTACCTTTAGCGTTAGAGAGATCCATGGCCGCTGTACGGCATTTATATCATTGAATTACCGCGGATAAATTAACGTTTGTTTGTCACCTAGACGCAACAAATAGACACCATTTAAACTTTGGCAAATTGTATCGTAATAATTGTCTGGCTTTTCCCAACGGATTGCAGAAACCCATCATAGCACAGAGGTTTTTATATACTTAAGGATTTAAAGAATATAAAACAACGGTAAAGAATATCAAACATCTGATTTTATCAACCGATTTACTAACTGTATAAACCCTCCAAATACTCCAAACTCAGTAGGTATGTTCAGATAGAGATCTCCCCTTTTTCTTTGAAAAGGCGTCGCATAATAGCCTTAATGCAAAAACGAGTCAAACAAATTAAAATTTCTTTATCAAAGCAAACTTTATTGTATTTTCATAGAGTTTGAATTAGAATGTGGCATTGTCTGCAGTTGATAGGGTGCTGCGGGGGTAGGTAAGAATGTGTTTAGCGCCGCGGCGCAGCGAGCTATCGACCAGCGCGAGCGGGACGAGGCGCTTCGGGAAGGCGCCGGCCACGCTCCGAGGCCCAGCCTTATCACACGCGCCTCATTCGTTATCTATCTTGCAGTTTACCACAAAACAAAGTGTCACCGGAGCCATTACACTATTTTGGCAAATAAAATTAGCCAGAACGCTTACAATGGTCACTTAAAGAGCTAAGAACTAAGTGGCTTATGAGTTTGATATCTACTTACTAGCTACGAATACACTAGCATAGTGTCTAATTCGCGCACATGTGAGAACTCATAATGTAGTCTGTTAATATCCCCTCAAGGCGTTTGATATGCTCCTAATTACTGCCCCGGCTTGGGGAGGCTATTAACGGGATTACAGCGCTCAACAACTCAATGTCACTAATGACATTCATATTTAAATATTCAAACAAGTTTTACTGTGTTCACTAAAATGTATGTTCCGGACTCGAACACTTCTCTCACTCGTTACAAACCAACGTGCCCACTCAAATAGGAACCTTATTACACGTCTGTTTGAAATAGATATTGGAAAATAGGTTGGTGGATTATTGTAGCACGCATATAATATAAATATAAAACACGTTAAATAATATCCCGTTAGTTTGTTTGATGGCGCACAATGGGCTAATTAAAAATATGATACTTCTTAACTGTAAAGGCTGTGTAGTGGTGGCGTATCGTTACATCGCAACTGACTGTCCGCAGTGTATATAGCGCGCATCGTCCTCTCCGGCAATTTAGTTGCAAATCAGACGCGTCGTGCGCTCTACATTCCCTCTTTGAACTTTTATAATTACCGTGCTATCTAACATTCTCTTTCATCTTATATTACCTTCATATAATATGAACGTAACATTTGTGGGTAACAATTTTGTATAAATAAAATTAGTGAGATACCATTATTTTTTTAAACATTAGCTTAACATCTTGCTTATTCCTGAAATTCGTATTTACTTATAAGCCATCATTCAAAGTTACATAGTAGCCTGTAAATACGTTTCACTATAATGTTAATATAATAGTAAAGTTTCTCTAACTAGCATTGAAGCAATAATAGGGAAGTCATAAGTTTAAGCGCTCGGGGCGGCGACTGGCAGACGTCATTATTAGTTTGCAACATGCCTCCTCCCAGACGCGAGCAGTGGGCTGTTCCGGGCAAGCACTCACTCACTCTATACTATACTAGTAATCAAACCATAATTGTGTATGCGGCTAAAATAACTAGCAAATGATCACCACCGAATGTTTCAAGGCTAGTTCACATCTTTAAAGATTGAAGCAGTACTCGTTAGTAAGTCAGTTGCCGATATGAACACATGACCTACGAGCAAAGTAGCTTTCAGAGGACACTGGCCTTATGTCTCGTTATCAAATTAACGAAATCTCTGCCAGTAAAAACTTTATAAAACTCCCCAATATTGATTAAATCCCTTTGAAAACCTGAATATTCTACTTGTGTGGGTTTGTAGCATGAGGAGGTTTATAATTTGCAGTGCGCTTTGTGCGAACGGTATTAAGTCCAGCGTGAGCCCGCGGCGTCGGCGGCGGCGGCGGCAGGGCGGGCCCATTTACACAGCACCGCCGCGTCTGCCCCGAGCGAGTACATTTACATACGAGTACCTGCTATAACATCGGCACCAGAAAGGATCTCGTATGTTTGCATAACTTTATGAAGTACGGCAGAAAAAGTAGCATAAAAATTGAAGAATTTAGGTAATGGAATCACATATTTATAGCTATAACGCGACAAAGTAGACATAACCACAACCTTGCCATAATAAATGATCTACCATCAACCCTCCAGCTTAAACTGTAAGTGCCATAAGTCTATGCACTGAGTTATTTAAGTAACTTAGTTAAAGGCCAGGGTTGTCGGCAAATGACCGCGCGCCGGAGCTATCGGCGCGGTTTTGCCAAGTTATCGACAATCTTCGCCGAGTTCCATCTCCGATCAACTGCGGGGACTAAGTTGGAGAGCGACGACTTTGGAATATGTGACTTCAGTTTAATCGGATCGTCGACTCTCAAAACCCAACATTACTACGCTCGTTGCATTTCAAATTGACGTAGTTTATGTTATTTGACTATACAAGACTACTTTAGAATATTTATACATACATAAAAATAAAACACACAATGATCGCGATAGAATCGAGAACGGAATCAATTTGACTCGTATAGCGAACACGGGAAAATCATTATATCTCATTTATCATTCAGGGCGCGCCGGGAACGGGCCGGCGGCCGACAATGCAAGCTCTAATCATCCCTGCTGCGTCATCATTACTGCACAAGTTACAAGTATTTGGTCACAGCTCGTGTTGTCGTTTGTATACCTTCGCTCATATTTATAATCGCTAATTAGACCCCAATTCAAAGAATTCAATGTCGCCAGCGCTAGTTCGTTAGCTGTTTAATCGTACCAATGCATTCGACCGGTTTCGATGTATCATCCACCTGCTCCTAGACATACCACAGAATACATATCGAGAATATCAGTCTGTATATTCCATCCTATACTGTTCCAACATCATCACACGCGCAGTCTCAAATAAATTTGGATTGAATTTATCATTCCTCCATGACTTAAGTATTTTGCGATTTATTGGATTGATAATCCAAGGAACATTTAAAGTTTGTGACAGAAACTTAATATTGTATGTACAAGAGGATCGATGGATCTTGAGTTGTTACATTTGTCATTAGCTCAAAGCGCGGCTTCGTGTTTCCGATCCCGGAATAAGACTGATTGCTTTCGAACCGGAGCCGGGCCCGTCGACATTAGCGTGGTAATTAATTTAATGAAATAGCAATCGCCACTCCGTTTTATTTTTATTCATTTACTAAGTAGAAAGAGATGAGAGTGTATATTTCACAGTGTTGAGTTGATGTTTAATTCCAACCCAGTTTTAATGAAACTCGCAGCGGCGGGCGCCTCATTCCTTTAACCTGTGCCGGTAACTACGTTAGCATCGGCCGAGTTTCAACTGAACCCGCTCCAATACTTGGAAAAAGCTTTTTACATCAAGTTGTATACTAATTGTGTAAAAGCGTACGTGCTTTTATGATGTGAAATAGGATCAACAATAGTTTTAATTAAATATATTTCTGCCAGTATTCTCTACCAACTTGTTTAATATTTTGTCTGTATAATTCAATTACTAGATCGATATGGCTTTTATATTCACGGCTCGAAACAGAATATCTTCTATGCGTTACTATTTGACAAGAAACATAAATACAGTATTTATATAATGTTTGTTGCATGTTCTACATAATTCTTTAAGATCATTTTACCATAAAATTAATTAAAAATTTGTAACATAATTAAGTGGTACTATAATGTAAATTCAAAATTCTGTCATGCAACTTATGAAACCCTTATCTTATGATATTCGTCGCGCTCCTGGGTGAAACGTGGCATTACTATATTACTCGGGATAGAAGAACGTGCGGCGCTCGGGGCGCCATGTTTTTGGCGCGTTTTTATTGCCCCTCCGGCGTGTCCTTTAATAAGGAGGACCTCAATATTTGCGTTAATATCCACCGCCGTCGCCTTCACCGCGACGCGCAAGTCCGATGTCGGAATTTCGGACTTCATATTTGGGAAATATCACGAATATCTTGGGAGACGATGGTTCTCGTGCAGGAGCGATATAGCGTTGTAGACACGCTCGGATAGCTTCATTAGCTCGCCAGTTCTGTCCCCCGGTTCACATCCTATTACTAGTCTTGTATCGTTTGGTTATCTATTGTAACTTGCTTACTTTGTAAACGTAATAAGTGGTCGATGCGCACCGTACGAGGGGTAGTCGTATCGAATTTTGAATTCAGTTATTATAAGAGCCAGTTATTGCACGCAGCTTCGCTAGCATAGATTTCTATTAGCTAAATTTTCTTTTTTGACTGTTGGAGTTCTCCAGATCAGCGCAGTTACTTTAATAGACGGACAGAATTTCAGTCTTTGCTGTCTTTGAAAAGTGGTAAATAAAATTATATCTCTGTGACAGATTGGTTCATAAATTTCTGGATAAATATAAGATCTTGTTTCATCGATATCGGTCCTGCGGTGTAAGTATGGAAAGCCATAACAGATTCAATTTCCCGGCGCTAGGCAGCCTCCCCGCGCCGCGTCAAGTCGCTGTCCGATCGTCGACGGCAGTCATCATAAATATTCGGACGTTATTTACAGACACCTTAATACCAATGACCTATTTACCCCATTTTACTTCTTATCAGTCAAACGAAACAGTATATATGATTCCTCAAACTAAAACAATAAAATTAGTAACGTTTATTTTTGCTTACCTTCAGCTAAGCTTATGAAATATAACTCGTTATGTCTGACTCACAAAGCCAGTTCAACTCAGCAGCCTTTTGTACGGAACTCTACTACTCGTAGCAGAACAATGTAACATGAGACATTTTATTTTAGGTATTAATTAGATGCGAGGAATGCTTATGGTATAAGTGAACTAATACTTTTATATATACAAAATGCGGGTGTTAATGTTTAGCTTTGTACAAAAAAAACGTCTTCGCTCGGGCGCTCCCAAAGCAAAGCATGGAGAGTAAATAAATAAATTGTTGACAATTACCCAGTCCCTGGTGCTGGGTGAGCGGCGCGGTTTATTCACCTATTAAGCTTATAATTCATGGCGGGAACTTCGGCGCGCCATCCAACTCTGAATAATATGAGAAAGTATTTAAGCCCGGGATGATCCTTAGAGAATGTTTATTATTTTATTATTTCTTATTTATTATTATTTCTGTTTATTATAATAGGCTTAGTAACTATTACAGTAAACAGAAGTTTATGTAAGTCACGTTTAACAAAAAGTAGTCTTCAATATTTTATTGGTGGTAAAGTAGTAGCATAGTATTTTGTAACTTTTGACGATTAATAAGTACTGTACTTAATGGTCTACGTGAATAAAAAATATTCTGATTCTGATTTTAATTATAGACTACTAAAATAATTTTAGTGAAGGGCATTTGCTAAGCAATGGGGATGATGTCTAACTATAACAAAAATCCAGACGTTTAAAGCTTATGGCAGGAACATAAAATGTATTTAATAATTTTGCGATTAGTCGGGAGTACTCGGGAGTGTGAAGAGTAGTGAGAATCCCTGTAGGTTGCGGAGTAATGAACCAGCACTAGGGTGGGGAGTATTCGACGTGATCTCCTTGGTTTTTTAAAATTTTGGTTTAATATATTGTCAATGATTTCAAACGATCCACGCATTTTTTCCTTACATAACATTTTTTTTTTAAATGTTATCAGTATAGCCAATTCTTTCCAGCCTGGCGCGCGGCGGACTACGGCCACCGCTTGTATAAACTAAAGCAGCATAGGTTCAATACAATGTCTAGTTTTTTTTATAACAATATGCACGGCCGCAATCAGAGTTGCATGTTGAAAAGTAATTACACGTGTTTGTGCGGCGCGCTGCATCGCGGGCTGCAAGTGTTCCTGTACTTTAAACTCGCTTCAATACTGTGCACGCAACACTACACGCATACAAATACACATGTTATACATGTATTCACACACACATCGTAGCGGCGGGTATACAGAACAATTTCCTGTGCTGTTTATTTACAATAGTCTATTGTGCGTTGTCTAGCGGATTGTTTATCTAAATTAATCAACATTGTTCTGTAGTAAGAGCTATTGTAATTTTCAATTACACAGTTAAATTATTTTCCAGGTAATTAGTTATATAGCAACAGATAGATTATCCGTTGGTAAACAAAATATGTAGTAGTTTACTGTCAGGTTTTTAACCGCGGCCTTAGTAAGCTGGTATAAAACCTAATAAAAAATTCATCAAGGCCAAAAAGCACTTACGAATAGACAGAAGTTCCCATTCCAGGGATTTCCAGTATCTTGGTAGGTGCACGAACATCATCACAGCGTATGTAGAAGGCCCGTTGTCACCCTTTGTTTCGTATCAAACGACGGTAGTATTGCTGCGAGTGGCTCGCCGACACCGCACCGGGCCGGCACCGCCACCTCGCCTCGCCCGCCCGCCCGCTCGGCCGCCCGCCCGCCCGGCCGCCCGGCCGCCGGGTTTGCTTAAAATTCATCGGCGTGTATTTAAAAATTTTACGTTTCTCTGTTCTATCATTGTTATGAGTGCTTTACCATTCATCAACTTGAGAGATAATTTTACACCTCGTGGAAATCTATACAGTTACTCAAGATCGTGTCTCTAATTGGATATTATTAAAAAAAATATAGATACACATATGGGACTTCATTTTCGACCCAAAAGCCGAATTTGTGCATCTTGAAAAACTACTGAACCAATTTTGATGAAACTTGGCATGGTGATACCTGATACTTTTATTCTGGGAAATGGGTATGTTTCCACGGGATGTGGGATAGCTAAAACCCACGGGGCAGAATTTTGGGCATAAAGCATGGCTTACCAATAGCTTACCTATAACAAAATCGTCTAGTACATTTAGTAAATGTTCATTTCCATAAAAGAATGGCCAGGTTCCATGGCCAAAGCACTGAAGTCCATGAGTACGAAGTCGCGGGTCCTGCTTTATAATCGCTGCCTGGAGAGGTCTAAAACATATTTGTAGCTTCATAAACTCGTAGGACTCATGGTAACTCGTGCGCTATATTTATAAAAACTTATAAAACACCTATAAATGAAACATTACAATTCCGCGGCGTCGTGGCGAGCACGAACCAAGTTTATTGATGTACTTAAACAAGCATATAAAACGGTTATAGTTATCCATCCCACTACAAGTGCACTTAATTTGCCTGAGCTGGCGAATTTCCTCTGAACTCTCCCGCTTAAGCAAATAAGGAAGCGCGCTCTTTTCGACTTTTACTTATGTTTGTACCAATGAATAAACATCATTACAAGAATATCCTGTTTCGTGACGAAATTCATAAGAATTCGTGGGAAAATAAAAAAAACAAGTATCCGTTATTGCTCAATCTGTTTTACGGAGGGCGCGGGCGTGTTGGGGGGAGGGGGGAGGCGAGGGCGGGAGGGATCTCAATAATCGCTGTTCTCTTTTATTTGGCGATATCCAATATAACAAACATACCTAGAACCAACATTAAGCTTGACCCTCAATAAGTAATTTGTTCTCTTTTAAGGGTAAGACCCTTTTTGGTGTAGCTGACGAGGTCTTTTCAACTGTTTCTATCTAATGAAGCCCAGTTTACCTCCTTATACAACATGACATCGACCTCTTAGTAGCTTTCTTGGGCTTCCCATCCACGCTTTCCTTCTAACTTTTCCCTATCATATTTTTATTATCAAGGTATATAAAAATGAACTACTCTACAAAACAATAATGGATTTCCTTTCCCGAAGCACGTCCTCAGCGCAGCAGCACTCATCAATTGTGGGCGCAGAGCGTTTGGCGGCGCTTCAAGGCCGTGACCGAATTTTATCCCTCTCGGGATTCTACCCCAGTTACACACTACCATTGCATCAGAAATATATTTCCACTTGTAACGTTTATTGTTTAAAAAGTGCCTGCGGTTGATTTAGGATTATTACTTCTCTTGTTAACATAACTTAGGGTGCAGTAAAATACATTTTCCAATAGAGCAACTGAAAGATAATCTCCTAATATCTCCAGGGCTCTAATAATATGTAGGTATGCCGTCTTAAATACTGTTTCTATAGTTCAATTCTTGCAGCCTACTCCTTGTGGTTATTAATTTTGAGCACATAGTTTCTCATAATAGTGCCAGCGACATGAATGGGAACAAGTAATCAAATTTAAGGCTGAAATTTATACGAAAACACCGAACTCATAACTCGTAAAACCGATGCATTTAGGTCGTATCAATCTATAAACAATATTTTTTCTTCAACAGAGGGATTTATCCTTCTTTGAATGTTAAAACAAAACCCAGTAATAATTTTGTAGAATCAATTTAAACGTGTTATGGAGACAGCTTAAATTATATATTTTAAATGCGTCTGTACGCAGTAATTCAAACACACCTACTATATAACTGTAAAATAGTAAAATAAAACTGTGCAGTTCATTGTGTGCTCTCGCTGTGCGCAGGCGCCCGTGTCGCTTAGTGCCGCACAACCGCAGCATGATGTCGCAAGTGATAGACGCACGGAATATTTGCACGATGGAGCACGCGCCGCGTCACCTTTACTTATCCAAAGAAAACGCGCCGCCCCGCGCCGCCCCGCACCGCCCCGCGCCGCCCCGCGCCGACCGCTGACCTTTCTCAAACTCCGACAAAAACAGCCGAGACAGCGCGCAGCTTTACCAATTAAATTTTAAAACAATAGCACTGGAGGCCGCCGGCCATGATCACTACTGAGAGCGTCTTTTATATTTTTCATACTTTAACGATTGTACAATTTAGAGACATATAAAGAGACTGAGACTTTTAGCTTAATTTGTCAAAGAGCTATATTCTTAGAACAACAGAGACAAGGAAACTTATTGTCAGGTTCCGTTACTATGTAAATAGCCAAGTTCTTCGAACAATCACCAAGTAATCGTCCTTTGTAACAAGGAGCAAGTGCCTCAGTTTAGACAAGTGTCAACGGCAGTAAACAACATTCATAGTTTGATTGGGGGCTTAGTATGTATGTACTTGTTTACTCCCCGTGTACTCGTTCGCCAAAATATTATATGATTAAATCTGTCTCGCTCTGAGACTTGTTCTGCATATATTATAACGTCATTTTCATTGTCATTTTTATCAATTACTAGAGTAAAGACTAATTTATGTTGTGGACTGGTTGCAGTACTGAATAACATTTTCCTGCATAGGTCATTCATAATCTGATGTTGAAGATTTTTAAACTGCACGAGGCACAGCACCAGTACCAAGAGAGGCGTTGAAATAAAGTGCGCACTGAAACAGAGACAACTGGACATAAATAAACAAGATAATTTAATAACTGCTCGAGAACTTTAGGAAAGGGCGCGAGGGACGGAAAACAAATGATGACAGTCCCACGCTAACCACTCATTGTTGGCCAAGAATCTTTAATACAGAACTAATGTTTAATGCTTGAGTATTAATAATTATAGGAAACATTTCGAAGGAACACAACATACATTATTAATATTAGCAGAAACTGCATGTCCAATGACATTGTTTTTTATGAACTTACATTGTACCTCTGTATGACACTTTTTACAATATCTGGCACATTACCAATTTGTACCCGAACGTTACGATCCCCGCATTCGGCGATTCAAACGGACACCTATTGAATTACCTGCGTACCGGTGCAAATGGATTGCCGGAGGAGCTTTATTAGATTTCTCCCGCACGATGTTTACCGGTACTGTCTCCAGCCAATGGTGCTGGATTCACGAACGGGCGGGAGATAATTAAACTCCGAGTTTCATATCATTTCTCACGACCATTGACAACAATTTCGAATTACTCTGAGCACAAGTGCAAAGTTCTGTTGATATATACCTTTTTTGTGTTATATTTTGGTTCATACACTCTTGTATGAGAATACCGTACTAGTGGTGTATTTGCTGACATATCATATTGTTTATTCCCAGCAGTATTTGAGTTCATCCCGGCTCTGAGTCAATTATGAGGTTTACAGTTAAGCATGTTATTTGTTACCTACCATTGAGGTCAATGCTCGTATATGAGATTTCCAGCGCTTTAAACCTAGTTAAAGGCGAAACTTTCCTAGCAGGTGTTAAAGCTATTTAGCAATTGGAAATAGTTTTCAGCGGCTCTTCCACTGTTCTAATACAGAACTAATTAACTCAATTAAACTCGATAATGCTGTTAGCTAGCCACCAACTTGTAGTCCGCGGCGCACCACTGAACTACTTAATGCTATTGCATGTTTTTGTTGTGTGTAAATTATAGCTGAAAACTAATATTATGGTCTGTAAGCCTAGTACGTTAGTCTTATGACAGTTTTGAAAATGTACTCTAAAAATTATTATTATTAATTATCAAATAGAAGATGTTTCATTTTTAATATTATGTAGTGTATTATCTGCCTAGACATATAGCCCAACATATAAGGCGTAGACAATATGCTACGTCGTAGCAGCTACGAGCTTTTGTACATGAGTTTTACGACCGACATGAGCCGCGTAGCGTGTGAAGCTAAATTGATTTTCAATGTTTGTAAGATAGGTCTCGCGTATTTGTAAAAAAACGTGATGGCACGAACGTATAAAATATAGGAGGTATTTTTTATATCTTTCAATCAATTCCATGTAAGTTCATTTAACTAACTATACTGGTTCCAATTGGTGGGCCACGCCTGCATATCCAACAAGAATATAACAACGGCGTGCAAAGAGTAGAACGTGTTCCGGTTCCGTGTTCCTGGTCACGGCGTGTTTCACCGTCGGTGTGTTTACTCTGAAAATTAAATTGAAATACTGAAAGTATAACAGGATCACAATCCGGTGGTCTGCGACTAAATATCGGTACTCTTGTTGTACTTTTAGTATTTCATTTTAATTTGCTACAATGATTTCATACGTAATAGTAAAATTAAATTATTATACATGTTTATTCATA
Organism: Pheosia tremula; assembly: GCA_905333125.1. Lineage (NCBI taxonomy): Eukaryota > Metazoa > Arthropoda > Insecta > Lepidoptera > Notodontidae > Pheosia > Pheosia tremula. The sequence continues at coordinate 10,790,081 of HG995405.1, forward strand.
ATAATACGATGACCTTTACAACTAAAGTTTTAAAATCTCATGAACGGAAAAGATTACCTATAGCAAACACTCTATTGTAGCGGTAATTGAATATAAGCCACCGCCCGCGCGGTGCAATGAAGTATTCCACTCTAAAATACACCAGATATTCATAAAACTACGAAGGATGACGATTTTAGTATTTGCGATATATTGTAAGATTTTATAAAAATACAAGTTGTAATAATAACATAATATCACCAGACGAACACACCAATTAAACAGGCCCACACTAAATAACGCTATTATGGGTACAAATACTAAACGTCCATGCTCATCCCACAATGTTTATGCCTGCCCGGATACGAACCCGGGACCGACAGCGAAGAAGGCAGGGTTACTACCAACTGAGCTAATCAAGGCAAGAGGCAAGAGCAACATAAATGTTTTGTGTTAATACAGTAGATGTGGTATAGACGAATAAATTCGCGCGAAGTACACTACATCGCCCTCCATTTCTGAAACATAGAAATAAGAAAGCGGCACGTGTGAGCGCTCGTAACAGCGAGTGAGTCAGAGAAAGCTTTTACCCGCACAATGTAATGCAGCTTCATCGCTCTGCATGGACCGCTGTGGACTGCGCTACTACCACATGATCTATCATATCTCATATCTAAGAACCCGCGGTGTTCGCTCTCCCTTACAAATAACAATACGCTTGATAAACGTAAACAAATACATACGACCATTATTATGATAATTTATACCTGTTTAACGATGGTTCATCTTAATTGTGAGTTTGTGAGTAAGTATATAGCTCACAATCTTGAGTAAGCGAACATTTTACAGCAATAAACTAAGCCTCGCGCAAATGTACTCCATTAATTGCGGTTGTAGGTACCGCGCTCTGTAAACCTCGTCCCTTGTAATTCGTGTCATTTGTTCCTCTGTCGCCGGCTCGCGGCTCGCGCGGGAGCTTGTCTTGGAGCTACCCAACACTGAGCAGCATTGGGCTCATACTTACTTGATAAAAAGTGTATGTTTAAGTGTTAACTATGGACTAAGTAAGTGTAGCTGTATGCAGCTTACTACATCATAACCATTACCGAACAAAGCAGGAAACTGTTACACTGTTTTACAATACTTTTGAACCAGCTGTGTCCATGACTACGTACGCGTAGACTTTAGTTTTTAGACTTTTCCGCGGGAACCATGAATTTTTTGCAATATAAAGTATTTTATATGCCGACGCAAGTTATAAGCTATCATGTCAATGTCAAGTCACTAAAACCCAACCAGTAGTTTTCATGTGATTCGCGACTACACTGAGAAAAATGCCTCCCGTACTTCATAAAATATAAATATGAAGCATGATATCTAATTTAGACAACCGTAAATTTAGCATGAACATGTTGACATGTCGTTCCGTCGGGTTCGATTTACGTTTTACAACTACTAGTTAACGTGAACGTAATGATTGGATTTTATGATTCTTTAACATTTCAACTTAAAATTACGTAATACTGATTTATTGGTACTGTCATGACGTTTTATACAAACATTCACAACAATTTGAAATGTTGTTTTGATAACGCTGTAAGCAGTACAATTTATATGTTTGAACCATGAATGAATAAGTAAATTATAAGAAAATATGATGACTGCGCATGAATAAAACATATTATTTACGCGGAATATCAATTGCTCCTCATAAAAAAATATCATGATCGCCCGATGTCTTGTCAAGCAATTAATATCTTTCTCACAAGACAATCATCATTTCTGTCTTGATTTTACGAACGGTTTATCATTATCATTATACTTTCGCAATTCCGGAATTATTACTAGTTGGAAAAACATAACAATTTAGAATATTATGATTTCATAACAAATTCTCATGACAGGCACGAAGGAATTTTGGTATAGTTCTCTTTGGTGAAAAGAAATGTCCATTGAAGTGTTGCCATAGAGCAAATTATTTTAAGAAACAGGAATATTTAGCAAGTTTTGAGATGAGATCGTTGGAAATATTAAGATCTAAAACAAATCACAAAATCATGAGAAATAATATATAGTTCTCAAGTTTATTCTACATGAATAACTAATCCAAACACAGACAATCACATTCAACATAAATGATTTCTCAAATATTATCATAGGCGTTAAGTGTAATATTTACACAAATATTTTCGTTTCTTTGTCACTCCATTGCACGGTACCCAAAATACTAGCGTTGCTTAGTGAGGGACCGTATAGTTGGTGTTCGTCTAGTAATATTATTATTACTTATATGTATAGCAAATCTGTCGTGTGAACCGGACGAAAAACTCTTACATTGTATCAGATGATTCAGAAAGGGTTACTAAGCTTTGAACCTGCGCTTCTCTAGGACATTTGTAATCATTAAATGATGTCAGAATTACGAGGTGTTAATGAAAAAAAATGTAATGCACAAACCGGCTTGCTATTTAGCCATCAGTATGTATTTGCGCCGCTCCTTCTGTATTATTTATTTTTCTAAGTTATGACAAAAACATTTTTAATTCCCACTCAGTTGTGGTAAAAAAAACTGAGTATGGCAACATTATTTTACGCTATTCAATTTAAATATTATGATCGACTCGCCCATTGTCATATCGTTGGCAAAATAACTATCAAGTTGTGGGTGAAGTCACATTCATATCCATATTAATTAAGAAGAAGAATATTAAAATCTCCAATATTTTCTTCATTATAGTAAAAAGTATGGATCGGTATACTTCTGATTTTTTCTGTGAATGGGAGTTACTGGAGTACGTCAACATATTCGCAGGTAAGAAAATTACAAGTGCATGTGTTGTGTTTCAATTTGGTGCCTGTTTGCATGTCTTGTTGTGGTGTCGGCATTCGAAATTGGGATATCTGTGTGTGTATATATTACATAATTAGGTACTTCAGTTATAATTCCATATATTTTTCTCTTTTTTCCTTTACATTGTACCTATAAAACAAACAGCTTAAGGTAGTAGACTACATTCTGGATGTTTGTATTTGTTAGAGCATCATCATGCAAAATCCAATGAATGAATGTTTATGTGGGTTTTATTGATAAGTAGTTAAAAGATACATAGTTATCAATCAAAAGGGCTTGGCAATGAAAAAAAGGTTGAAAAAAGGGATTATCATTTTGAATACTTTCAATAATTATAGTAGGTATTATCCCTCCAGTTTCTGTTCTTTATATTCTCCATGTATATTATACTGCAATTTAGAAATACTATTTACCATCATATTAGAATAAGAGCTAAGTTTTTTTTTATTGTCCGTTATTGGTTTGAGATGTGGGATGACAGACAAGTATGCAGATTTTTTTTCAAAAATAATATGTTTTCTATTGTAGTGAAGACACTCCAGACTATGTTGATAACATACACTTAGGGTACCTACCTACTGCTTTTTTATTCATATAGGTAAATTAACCAATTTATAGATTATGATTTTGGTACAAAGGTAGATCAGAGTACTTTTCTTCCAAATTATTTTTTCTTATTTGGTAGTTCCCTTTATTATCCTCAAAGAAAACATTCAAATCCCATTTAATTAAAATCCTAGTTAATCAGCTAAATTAAACACCTAAGTCTACTTTTCTTATTTCACAGTGTGTATATTTTATGTACTTAATTTCTTAAATATTTTTAGGTGACTCAACAGTAAGTGAAGAGAACCATACAATATTAGAAAGTACAGACCCAGAGCCATGGCGAGATGTGAAGAGATACTGGAACATTACAGTATGTTCCTGTCTTTGCTAGTCTATTATGAAAAGGGAACATTAATGGATTACTTTAAAAGATTTTCAATATTGTAATCTTCTTCCAGATTCACCCTTCCACTGGAGGATTATAAGATATTATAAGTACTCTGATAATACTGCTGGTGTGACAAATATTACCAGTGTATAATATAAAAATGTAATAAAAATGATATCGCTAAAGCAAGTGCAACCACAGATGTTACAATAAAAAAATACCAAGTCATTATATCAATTCGGCACCATTAATGGTGAGTACTTAACTAATCATACTACTATACTATAAATGTGAAAGTGTGTTCATTTGAAAGTTTGAGACTCACACAGGAATGGCTGAAAGGATTTGAATTAAATTTAGTACAAAGGTAGGTTAATTATTTGCATGAATTGTAGAGAAAAACAATAACCTAGATGCCACCACCATTAGGATGATTACAATGAAATGTCAAACATATTTTCTAGCGTTTCATATGCAAATATAAAACCATACTAATTTACATTAACAATAAATAAATATGGATCTAGAATATAACAATGTAAATAAAAGGCAATTACAACATGACCCTCATAATGTCAGGATTGCAAAGAACGTTTCTTCTGAAAAATTAATTCATTTCAGCACCTATCAGAAGAAAAGTGCTTTGTAATGTCATGGTAAATAGGCATTTTTTTTTTATAAATTTGAACGTAAACCAAGAAAATCACTAGCGCATCCTCGAAAAATTATGTGTTTTTTATTAAATATCTGTATTTGGTTTCAGAAAATAAAGAAGTGTATGTGTATCTTCTTCCACTGCCTTACATCATAAACATTCCACCGGTACGGAGGAAGGATGCTTGGAAGCCTTCTCGAACTGAATTCCGCGGTGGATTTGTAATGCACACGGCCACCGACACCGAAGTCCGGCCCATGCTTCCTGAGCGTCGCAACAAACTCTCAAACCTCGGGGTAACTTTTCAATCACTTGCAATATACTGCGGTGACACTGTTGATAACATCACGAAAGTATACGCAGTGTGTGAACATGTTTCGTACTAATTTCGCTCCTCGACGAGGGCAGTGGACGTAGCATTTAAGATATTTCATGCCACAAGGGCACAGTACCCGCAAGAATCGTACGACGTATGGCTTTAAGCTAAAATTTGCATTTTACAGTTTACAACACAATTCGATCGCCAATCAGCGTCACTGAAAGAAATCCTAGTAGACTTATGTCCAAATTTATAGACGTTGTATATCTTTATTAATGATTAAACTTGTGTGTTCGCGTTTACCGTTTAATCGTTCTAGCTCGAAAGGCCCCGATACATGGAAACACCCCATTTTGCATGCTGATAGAAGTTTTCAGTTGTAATAATGGTATAATACGTATGCCTATTGTGCCTACCTAGGTTTACAATGTAACTAGTGATTTAGTAACTAAATTATACTGTTACTGTCTTAATTGTCCTGGTGTGTGAAAATATTTAAATGAATAAAATTGGTATTTTATATAAATTTATTGATCTCTTTTCTTTTTCGTATCTCCATAAAACCCCTTTACAGATTTAATATATTTAATTGTACTTGCCTACTGGTTTATAGGGTCAATATTGCATTTTAGTGTGTGTCAGGTAAATTTATGCCTTATTGTGTATAATTTAATGTCCCTTTTAGATATTCCGATAGGTTAGGCTAAGTATATTATCTAAGCTGTTTTAAGTTGTTCTAGTAATACTGGCTTACATTATATTTTGTTTCAATGATTTTTCAGTAAAACAGCCTAAACTATCAGGAATATCCCTAAAAGAGGACGGTAAAATACCGTTAAGGTGGAAGCGCAAGGTCAGGGTGCGAAATTCAAAATGTCGATGGTTTTTATATTTTTACGAAAAACTTGGACATCTTTACGATGTAATTTAGTTTTTTGCGATATCAGCATTCTGCTTTGGATGTCTCGATGTATTAAGTTTGCTTAAAAAAATACCTAAACTGATACAACACCATAAAGTTCGTAAAAGTAGTAGTGTTGTATCGCTTTAGGTATTTTTTTAAGCAAACTTAATACAGCGAGACATCCAAAGCAAAATGCTGATATCGCAAAAAACTAAATTACATCGTAAAGATGTCCAAATTTTTCGTAAAAAAATAAAAACCATTGATATTTTGAATTTCGCGCCCTGACCTTGCCATTCCCCCTTAATATATCAAGAAATCATTCAGATTTGACATGACAGTACTGGTGATTTAAAGGTAGAAGAGTTCATATTTATCCTTACAATACCAACAAAGTATAGGATAGGTCATTCAATTTTAGGGAGTCTATAATGATAAAATGTGAGGAAGTTCTATAAAACTATCATGACATAAGCGAACAATATTCACAAGATTCACTGCGTGTTATTAGGAAATTACCATTTATTACCGTGATGTTCACACGAAGTCATAGTTCAAATAATTATAATTTACCATTACTTCTACAATCTTTATCAGACCTATAACGATTTCTCGTAATTATTGTTACAAGTATTCAGAGAGCCGGTCACGATAATTTATTAGGACGAACACAACTATGCAGCACTCTTTATCGTTCCCAGCCTGATTTGTTGCCATGTTCCGCGAGCTCGTCATGACTTTGAGTCGTTACGCGTCACAACAAAACTTTAGTGCACGGCACTTCGTAATATCGTGAAGTTGACTGATGTTTATTGGTGAAGCCAATTCATGTTAAATTGTTATTATTTACGCACAAAGTGTCCGTAACAACTCTTGTCCCGTTTTTAACAGGAATACGGATAAAAGTTGCAGAATACCTTAAAAATTATTCGTAATCATGACAGTCATTTTTCTCAGTGTATTACATAATTATTCCATCAAATACATCGTAACAATTAAACTATAATTTTTACACGTTCGTCAGCTATCACACTAGCTTACTTTAATCGACATAATCCCATACACACTTCTCATTCATTATAATGATTAAGTGGAGTGTATTACTTCTAAATACAGCCTCTTGTATGCTATGTTAGTTTTATATAGTTCCGCCCGGTGCGCGTCACCGCCGCCGCCCGCCCCGGGCAGAATTGTTTTGTGCGCCCGCATTCCGCTCTCAAATAGAATAATCCATGAGCCGGCTCGAATAAACCTGCTCCTGATATCAACAAGCATTTATTCGAGCAGACAATCTGATTGGTTTCTTTCGAACTACATTCCATTGCATCTAATATTTTAAAGGAATTTTTAATAATTGAACTGTATTTAAACGTAAACATTAAACATATTACGTTACAGTAGTAGTATTGTATGTCTTGAGTACCCTTTTAACGTAATCGAAATCATCGCTTCCGTCGTAATATGATTAATCACTGCATTGCAGATAATATTATGACCAATATAATAGGCACAACCCTGTCTTACCAGAAAACTCGTTTGTTTTTTTTTATTGTGGATTTTATTAAACATAATTATTTAAATGTAAGTTAAAATAAATGCTCGTTAGTCTAATCGTTTATTAGATAACGAACTCCAATTTCATTTTTTCACAGGCTATTGTATAAAAACCTAAACTAGGCATTTCAAACAAAATCCCCCCGGAGTTATCGAAACGGTAGCGGAGATAGCGCGCTACCTATCTAGAGAGCCATGATATTGTGTGTCTCTACGCAGCCGTGCGTACGAGAAAGTTGCAAAGGTAAGGATTATTCGTTGGAGCATCGCCAGCATGGAGGTGGGCATTATCAGTCACATCTGTGGATATACCTAAACGAGCTATTTCGATGTGCGATTACTATCTACTTTGTTTTTAGGTTTATACTAATGTAAAACATAATTTGCTGTCTTTTAAGTGGATGCATTTAAATTGCACACTTCATGCATCTTCACTGCATCTTCATATTCATAGAAGATCACAATCTATTTACAATCGTCAATTAAATTAAATATGGTCTCGTAGGAATTCGCTGATAGCGTCTGTTAACAAAATATCTCCAAACTATAAAATTAGAACGACGAATGGTTGAATTTTTGTGCCGACTACACCGAGGAACACATTTAGTCTTCTTAGCAGGGAATAGCTAATTTAATGACCCAAAAGTACCCCCCTGTCCGCTTCCGCACTCTCCCCCGCGTCCATCCGGAAACAATGGGAATATGATTCCCACAAAATGAGGATTCATTAATTTTTCCTCTGACGTTTATTACAGCGCGGTGATGGCCCAAAGCTGCCATCATATTCTCAACTCGTCCCGTCCGGTGTAAAACGAATTGATCACTTTAGTTCACAATTATATCGATAATATTATTTATTTAATTAATTATATAAATAAGGGTTGATTGTAATTAGACAACTACCAAATAATAACTTTTAAAAAACAAAATTCCGATACTTTTTATATAGTCTCTTACTGCTTAAAGTACACACAGTTAGATCTAGCGAGGAGGTATCCGGATTCTTATCTGCATACAAATGCACAATGCTCGTGTTATCATGGATAGAGTAGCGACGCTGCCAAAACCAATCAACAGTATCCGAATAGTGATGAACTTCTTTCATTGGATGTTGCTAGTAAGTAACTCGATATGGGAGTTGGTGGAGTTTCAGAGCGTGCAATTAAATGCCAGAAGTAAAAGCAATACCAAATAAATTGGTCGATTCAAGTTCTGATTCGCTGGAGGGAACACTGCACTGCGTGTGGAGCACCTCTTCCCACCCTACTATACATCGCGTGTCGCTCCGATAGCGAGCAAGAGAACTTGCTGCGAGCAATTCAAAATTAGATAGATTACATTCTGATCTAACAATAACCCTGAATCATGTGTTTGCACACAAAAAGCTTTTACCAACTAGATTTAACCCGCGGTTCCCCCGGAGTCGACTTTCTAGGGATTCCACTTATTATTCCCGATTGAAACTCACCTCCAAACGTTTTATGCAAACCCGGTGAACTCTGATTTCGTATACCTGCGTCAATATTTTAAAGAAAATTTCGCATTTATAACATTACTAAGGATGTAGCGCATCGAAAACATTCCCTCAGTACTCTCATTCAATATTCAATTCCCTTTACGAAATGGCTAAAAGTTGTCTCGCCGGCGCGCTCGCGCCCGAGTTGCGAGCGAGCACTGTGCATGAGTAACTAGCAAACAAGCCAAACAACAGCAAATGTACGGAAACATCCCTTTCCCGTGGGAGATATACGTATTACGAGCGACGCGATCTGAACTGATAACAGTGCGGCAGTAGGTATCTTTACATGTTGCTGATAATATACTATATATGTACTACTATATATGTGTTCAATCAGTGTGGCTTGAACATAAATCATGTTTAATTACAAAATATCAGTCATTGTTAATATTCTGTGATTCCGATATGCCTTCCAATGAGATAAGTAGGTACCAGTGCACGTCCCTCGCTAGAGTGTTATCCACCATCCTATGTAATCCAGACTAAGCTCTCCGGTGCTAGTGGTAGTTTCGTGTATGGCGTGCAGTTATTGAAGTCATGCGTTACGGCGCGGCGCGGCGCGAGGACCCCATCCCCGGTAACAGGGTCCACGATTAACAAGACCCGCATACTAATGCTGGCAGGGCTGCCACACCGAGACACAATCCAATACGTACAATACGTAATATAATAGGCACGTATTCTCGACCTCAGCTCCACCGTATACAATCTATAATGGTGATGATAAGTTCACCTGCACACTGCCATAAACCTAGATTTTGATAAAATATATACGATAAATCATACTCATAAAATTTATTTCCTTTGTTCACTTAAAGATCAAACATATAACCACTATTCATGCAAACATAAACATTTCCTTTATAACCATCGGAGCAGGATTGCCACAAACGTTTGTCGTTTGGCAACCCTTCCTTCACTATAGCTCGGGATATTCCCAATAGCAAGCGGCCTCTTACTACGATTAACTTCCAAGCGGATGTTTGCGCACTGAATCATTGCGAGACTGATCTACCACAAGCCTACCGTAGCACAAAAATATTATAAAACCCTATAATATATAAATGATCTTAATCCAATACATAAGGTAAATGGTTATTATTTTGAACGCACGTGAAAAAATAATTCATTTTACTTTACACGAAGTAAACTGTGGTAAAATACAAATGGACAAGAAATATTTCGACAAAGAATTCATCAAATGTTTATGAATAAACAGAGAAACAAAATTGAATTTCTAGCACTAAGCGGCGGCCACTTGATAAGCTGAAGACTGAAGTCGGTACCATAACAGACGACGCGGCGCATGGGGCCGGTGCTCCGCGCCCGCTCTGTTTACCATAACAGACGACGCGGCGCATGGGGCCGGTGCTCCGCGCCCGCTCTGTTTACCATAACAGACGACGCGGCGCATGGGGCCGGTGCTCCGCGCCCGCTCTGTTTACCATAACAGACGACGCGGCGCATGGGGCCGGTGCTCCGCGCCCGCTCTGTTTACCTCGTCACCCTGAAACTCTAAAATATTTTTTTTTTGTTTGAACCCTACTTAGAATGAAGATGAATGGCTCGTGGAGCGTAATTCTCATTTAAATGTCGCGCGGGGTCCGGCCCTGATTGGATTTTGGACAAAATTCGCCCCAGCAGCCCGAAAAGGGACGACATTATTAGAGACAGGCGCTCGGAAAATATCTCTCTCAGATTGACATTAAGTGGTTTTTAACAATTTAGCTGACTATAACTGCGATATTAAAGTCAAGTCAAAGTCAAATAAGTTATTTCGTATATGCCTACGGGGCACTTACAAATTGTCATTTTATGATTTGATGATGATTTTTTTTCGATGATTTTTTTCTTAAGACTACAACCGGATCGGAAAGCGACCTCAATTGAGAACATCCGGCCAGTAACTCAGCGCGCTTGTCTTTGCTGCCAATTAATATCGTACAAGTTACATAACTTTAATTATTTTCTTTAGCTCGAGTGTGTTGCCTTTCGAGGCGCACACACGCTACACATTGACATGTCATTGACGCTCAATATGAGCATTCAGTCCCAAGCTACTTTATCAAAGCTCCACGGAAAGCCGTTTTATTGCTTGACGCGTGAATTTGATTCAATAGCCGCGATGCTAACGCGGTTACCAACGCGTATGCCAATTAAAATGCTGACACGATGCAGAATTTCATTAAAATCTGACTTTGAGATGAATGGTACTTTTACACACACAAAATAAACACAAAAATAAGAGACGAAGTTTGTATCTGTTGAACGCAAAACTGATACAGTACACCTGACTCGTAGTCCCGGAATGAATTCATCTCGCAACTCGATGGCGCAGTAGACATGTGAGGGGAGATGGCCAATGACGTGGAACGATGACCGGACGAGCGGCGAGCACAATGAACACAAAATGGTGAATACTAACAACTATTCCACGTATAGGGAATAGTGCAGTTCGTTCAGACTCTGACTCGGATTTGTATCGGATAGGTAAAGGCAAACAATTAAATAATGTTTGCGACAACATTGCTGTATTCTTTAAACCTTTAACTTATTGATGCAATGGCGTTCAGTCCTTTTCTTTTAAATTGGAATTCAAAATAGCACGTTTGTAATCTAATATTTTTAATGTATTTCTCTTTGCATTGAAACTCTTTTTATTAATTTGGAATGTTATAATTATGAACTTAATATCTTTATGCCAAATTAATAAGACTGTTTTTGTGATGGTATTACTGCACCTGTTACACACAAACTTTTTTCCACCCGAGCTGGCAGCCCGAAATCCGATATCATTTTCCAGTCTGATATTAAAGTAGAAACAAGCTCTACATTTTACAACAATCGTTGAAATGTTAAGTTGACATTAAGGACCTGGACCCAAAACATTAAGCCTCGTCTAACCGACCCGCAGCAAGCTTCAACCATGAGTTGGGAATAATATTAGGAACCACAAAAAGTTGAATGACTAAATGGGCAGCGGACCGCAGGCGTGCGGTGCGCGCCACGCCGCACGCAATCAATATACATGCGCATGTATAGGTATATACATCTATGACCGAATCAATTCATAATATGAGCACGCTATGCACTATTTGGCAAACTAACTACATTATTTGTCACTATGGTCGCATTCCCAACCCCTTTTGTGAATTTAGAAGCCACAACTACGCTCCAATCATTCGTGTGTTATTATCCTCCCACCGGACAGTATTTTGAATTCTAATGATCGATCGCATCGAGCCCCCACTTTCGAGCGTGCCTCGGTCAGCCGGCGATTCAAATAATGGCTAAATTCACGATCCCGATTTAAAATGTCTGACACAGCTTGGCGCTATACCTAATAGGTAAGCACATTCCATGTTTTTTTTTTGTTATAATAATATCGCCAGACGAACACACCAACTTTACAGTCCCACACTAAGCAAAACTTGTATTATATAATAGACTGGATAGTTACATATAATAGACTGAGGGCGAGCTCAGTATATGTTATTTATATAGATACTAAATATCCGTAACTCGGGTACAAACATTCGTGCTCGTCCCACAAAGTTTGTCCTTACCAGGATTCGATCCCAGGACCCTTGGCGCGGAATGCACTACGTGACGTTTATTTTCGACGGATTTTATATTTAGTGACATCTCACTAGCTACCGATATTTAATCTGTACTAATATTTCCCCTACAGGATGGAAAATAACGCAGAGTGCCACTAATTAGATATAATTTCCGGTCGCAGTGTATATTCTGTGCCGAGCTTAGTTACGAGTTCCTCCATTATATCAGGGACTATCATATTGACAAACACGTAATATGTGTTTGTCAATATGATATTCATTTCACAGTCGACTTCGCGGCAATCTGAATTAATTTTAGAGCGATATTAACCTCCATGTCAACAGTATATAGTTGGCGCGTCTATCAGTGTGTGCCCCCCCCCCCCCCCCCCCCCCCCCCCCCCCCCCACACACACACACACACATACACACACCTCCGGCGGCACAGTGGGACTTTATTAATCGCCCGTCGAGCAACTATTGTCTCCGTGCTGCGACCTCACATTGAATGTTTGTAGAGCACATATGCCTGTAAATCATCAGATATTAATGACTGCACTATGTAAATCCACCGCTAACAAATATACAAATATTCCGGCGCGTTATAAGATAAACAAAATTACTTTAAGCTCATGGATTTGAAAACATAACACATATTTTTTCTGGATATTCTATCAGTCACTTTTATTACTATGCAGTATTCTTATTTATTGATAGGTCGCACGATACGAGCACACAACATTTCAATGATTACAATGTAGGCCACATTACAATAGAGCGGTAGTTAAGCTGGTCACAGCCTTGAATTGCAGCCAAATTTGCACAACACACAATTACACCGTTGTTTAGATGCAGTGCAGTGAGTCAGTACTGGTAATTGACAACAGACCAGAAATTAACGAAAAACTTCAATACCAAAGTACCAAGGGAGTTCGGTTTTTGGACATTTAACTTCAACAGTATACAATGTATTTCAAGAAAATAAATCCATAAATAATTGGTCAACCACAACAGTATTATTTATGCGCTGCAACCCTTTGTGGCTCCAAGAGTAGACGGAACTAATTAATTTAGGTAATTACATTATTACCGGTTCGTGAATTACAAGCATAAATCTCGAAACTATTCATTATTTCGCATCGAGGGGCAATAACAATGGCGTTTGTATGGATCGGAATTGAACGTGGCTGAATTGGAACGCAGTCGGCCGAGCCGCTGCACCCGCCGCCGCCGCCGCCGAGCTCCTCACCCAATATGACAAGTTATTAGAATTATGTGATGTTATAATATAGCCACGTGTTCATGTGGTCATGTGTGCTTTTGAACTGGCGACAAAATCAAGATAATTCCAAAGCAGATTAACGCGAAGGAAACAAACCTTTGTTTTAGAAACAATAATAATATAATAAACGCACGATTTAGAAATAATAATAATCCCCCTGACCGAATTTCTGTCTTTGCGGCTAATCTTAACAGAGACTGGCATCATTGCTTAAATAAACAATAGAGTAGATAAAATGGCTATTTACAATATACATACAAGTACATGTCACTGTTCATGTTTTTTTTGGAATTACCTTAAAGTTAAGTTCCAAACTTCGTCGTAGCAAGGGGCTACGGCGTAGCTACAGGGTAAATTCTGCTAGACGTGTATATACAAGGGGTACCTGCGAACAATGTTCTGAACAAAAACGACAAAGAGGTTTTTGGCAATGTGACTTTGTAGTTGCTAGTGCTATAATAAAGACGAAACTTGTGAGTATCCCACTGAAGTAACGAAAAGATATAGTTCAGGACTATACGTCTATAACCTATCGATTCAAAAAGATAGATTTAGAGCAATAGTGGCGGTGGCTATTTGCAGAATCACAATTTTCACGGATTAGGTAACTGCCTCCAATAGCTGAGAAGACTGCGGTGCGCCGGTGCCTCACTGAAGAGAACTTAAAATGCAGGGAGAGATGCTGATCTGTAGAGTGAAGCATGTTGTCATGTCACTGTCATTCTTGACTATTAAAAGGTATAGTATGGACGAAAAGGAGACTCTTACGCTACCGTAACTCTACGTAAAAAAATATATGCTCGGGCTACTATAAAAACGCTCTTATCGTTAAGTTATACTATTTGTTATATTTATAATCTCGTGCTTTAAAGCGAAGAAGCTATCGTTCTACGGAAGCATATTCAAAAATTACAACAATGTAAGAACATGAAAATCCGTTCAGAGCCGAGTTCCATGTTCCGACTGAAGACGATGTTTTTTTATTTAGCTGACATAAGCCACATATAACATAAGAACGCTTTTACAAAAGAGCGCTTTTAAAGAATTCATTTTAAAGTCAAGGATACTTGTCCGTTTCTGAGTAAGTTTTTATCGGAATACGATTATCCTCTTTTAGCGAGTTTATCAGGCGCGGCGCCGGCGCGCGGCCGCGGCCGCGCTAAGTGCGAGGTGCCTCATGACAATTATTTGCATACGCATTTTACATTAATATTTCATACAGAGCGTATAAATGTTCGCAACATTTATAATAATATATGTAGCTGGCATTAGAATACCATAATCACAACTGACTATTATCATGTTATGTGTTGAATGTGAGTCGGATTCAAATTCGAACTGCGGCCGACCGCAGTGTCACCGCAGCGCGCTCGTTCTAACCGCATTTATTCATTTATGGGCCCAGCAGATTATTATATATAACACTTAACATTTTATTAAAATAGTTTTATACCACCAGTAAGCAGCTAACATATTATCGTGTCAGCGATGTTCTTGGTTACTATGACTTTGGTTCTAATGTATAGTAGCTTGTTACAAGACAACAGGGATTATTCTGAACAAGTTAATTTGACATAACTAACATTTCAATATTCAAATCGTTGACCGCTATTAGATTACTTTATTTCACTTTACTTAAAAAAAGTGTTTATTCGATAATTTTGCCAACAACAGAGTTTAAAAAGACCTTGGTCGGTAATATTAGACAACATACAAATACGAGTCAAATTTTAAACATTACTTTGTACGGTTTAATAAATACGACAGTAATAACATTAACATGTTAAGAATAACAGGATCATATTAGTAATTGAGAGCGGGGAAGTACTAAAGAAAATACAATGATACGCAATAGTATACACTTACAAACAAAAGTTTAAAAAAAACTACAGTTTAACTCTTTGTTAAGCAACGAAAGGAGAAAGTAAGGAAGCGAGGTTCGAAAGATCAAATCTATAATCACACAAAGAGGATAGTGTAGTAAATACATTGGTTATGATTAATGGTTTTATACAAGCATCCCGACGTTTCATTAGGGCTAGTGAACATGCTGCTTAATGTCGCCGAACAAAGCATACCTAATAGTTCAACGCCTACGTGCTCACACACAAACAATAAGCTTCTACATTACGAACCATATGTAAGTTGAGTTCTACAACAACTCTGCTGCTGAATGTTTTAAAAGTACGAGTGCCATGTCGAACCTATACACCGACTCGCTCGTCATGTATGAAAATGCAATAAAGAAGTATTTGTTTGGTTACAGTAAATAGACAGCAATCAATAATAAGTAATAAGTACAGTTAACTAAAAACTATCTAATAAAATTATGTCGCAAGTGAAGGCATACCAATATGTAGGTACTTAAAAGTAGTTAATGATAATATGATTAAATTAGTTGGTTAAAATACAATAAGTAAGAAATGAATATTGAAATTTGCAAAAAAATACATGAAAATACAATAAATAATGTACTTTTTCTACAGATGTTCCGTCAGAGATCAACTTTCAACCTACTAAGATTCTAATAGTGTAACTGAGAGCTACGCTGTCGATGGCGATGGCAACAGACTCCTCTTCGCAGCCATTTATTACGCTCTGTCTCAAAACATTTAACTGGAACTTAAATCAGTTTATATAAGAATGGCGCATAGAATGCTGATACATATTGGCCGCGTCTAGGCGAGCATAGACGCGTACAGCTATAGACGAGGCGCTTATAATAAAGTGCATACGAACTAGCGAGTAGGTAGCGACTTGTGACTACTTATACGAACGAGTTTCAGTGACAACATCTTACGTTGAATGAATATTCTATCACTCATTTCACGCACTAAAGAATATAATGGCTTTTATTTATTAACGCTAATAAGTAAGAGAGTAAATATGTATCATTTCGTAGTGAGCGTGACGGAATACATTAGCTGTATTTCAGTGGCCGGGTAGAGCAGCGGGCGCGCGTCACAGCGCCGGATCTTATCGATAACGCGCGACGTTATCGTATCGACAATCGACATCGGTCGCAGCCGCGACGCCCGACTACTACCCTATCAATTAGTGATCTACATAACCTTGAGATTTTTATCCATTCACATATTTAAAAATACACACCTTTGATAACACGTTGAAAGTGATATAAAGTATTAGGACATCGCCAAGGGGCCGATGTCGATTCCGAGTGCTACGATGGTGTATTGCCGATAGAGTGCCTTATACATGGTAAAGGAAAAGCCCCTTTTTGTTTTAAGATACGAAGCGGCCGTAAATTTTATGACAAATATATTTTAGACCTTTTTTTAAGAGTGAGCCGGTTCAATGTGAAGGTATGTATTCGTCAGGATTGAATCACTTATACACAGGGGTTTGATGAAACAAAAAATGAAGAATATTCAATGCAGTGCCCGGGTCCACAAGCATGGCACGCTCCGCGCTGCGGCGGCGGCTGCGGCTGGCGAATGTCGGCGCGTCTACATAACGACGCAGCGAATGCATTTATTATGTCGTTACGATAATTTAAAATCTTTGTTAATTTTCTATATAAAAGGCTCAGGCATCCCCAATCCACCCACCTGTCACCTGACACACGAATAATCAATACGCTTTCTCGCAACTATCCTTGCTTGCGCTGGGCGATGATTTTTTTACCTACAAAGATAAATAAATCCGATATGAGAATAATACATCGGCTTAATTAAAGTTTATTGTTTATGAAATTGTGATGTCATCACGTGCTTAGTATTACTGGTAATTAAGTAATATTTGTCATCTGTTAATTGTTATCCTTGTCATTTTGGAAACATATTGTTCTTAATGAATGCTGTATAAAAACAGAATAATTAGTTATCTAAAGTACTCTTGCGTCGCGCAATTAATAAAATGCTACACAACAGTAATATACTTGTTAACGACGCCATATCTTTGGGAGTTTTTTTTTGTAAACTTTTGTTTTTAACCTTGTAAATTTTTCCATAAATATAATTTTATTTGAAAACGGTGGACCTGTGGCCACCGCTTACAATACTTACACCGTCGAAATCTTGTCTGTTTTTGCGGGAAATATCGTATGTACTGCGCATAATTCCTCTCTCCATCACTGTTTATAACATGAGAAAGTAAATCAAGCTTCCCTTCACGGTGCTTATCATGTACTTCACATTATTTAGATACGTAATAAACACCTTGGTGCTTATATTTTTATAGTTATCTCTTTAAATATAGCTTGCTAAAGTAAAACTGATATTGAGGCACATAAAGTTTGGGTAAGCGAGCCACAAAGCCCGGACGGCGAGGCTCTATGGTGCAATTCAATGAGGCAGAAAAGAGCTGTTGTGAGCGGACAAACGATGACTCGGACACAATGGCACTGCGCACGCCGCCGCCGCCCGCACAATGGACGGACAAAGGATTCAATACGAAAACGTATTTTTGATTAGATTTCAGATCGCAATCCGTTTGTATAATAATAATTAGCACCTTTCATGCTTGTTCTCCCTTGATGGAGGAGGTATACATTTTACATTGGCGCGCGTGAGTCTGCTTCAATGGACTACTTTCAAGGACTTCTAGATTATAAGAAAATTACAATTTATGCTACGTGTAATAGTGGACGAAAAAATGTTTACATTGCGTACAATGTAAACATTTTTCTCTACAGAAAGAAGTTTTACGAAACTTCTTTCTGTAGATGAAAATGATACGGTGATTACCCGATATTACTAAGCTGAATCCTCGCAGCTTAGCATTAGTCTCGCGGAAAACAGACATATATTTATTCAAACATTTTAATATTTATGAGCAGATTCAATCTTCCCTGTTTTCCCACCAGAAATCAACCGACTCACGCAACTAATGGATCAAATGCTACATATTTTAGGAGCAACGTATAAGTCATCCTGAATTTAAAATCATGCATTTATTGCTGTTACCGAGTTCAAAATGTATCGTTATAATTAGATAAAACAATGCATAAGGATTTAAGGATTAGGATTCGTCAATCTATCTGGATCGTACAAACGGGGAAAAGCAAGAGTGACTGTAGGTAGTGTGCAGGGTTGAGCTATAAGGATGCCCCTTGAAGAATAGGGTGTGCGGGGCATGTGCCTTTAAATAATTCTGTGTGTTGAAATCTCTGCCGGACAGAAATTATTGTTCATACAACATTAATATAGCTGTGACTTATTTTCAACGAGCAAATATAAATACCTTAAGACAGAGCTAAACCCTTTGCCACACGCCGCTGCAGCCGGTCATTAGTAATCTATAAACCCCAATGCGATTCAAATCTCATTACATTAAATGACCCACTGATCCGATTAGTTTGTATCTCGTTATCGATATAAGCCGATTAGATTTGGAATTGCTAATTAATTACGCGATTCATTAAAAAACTATCGCTACGATGGTTAATCGCGCCTCCTACGCCACCAATTAACGCAATTAACAAATTCTTGTCAATTTCAATGTACTTTTACATCTTGCAAGAGTAATCAAACATGTAACTGCACATTTTAGCCGCTTAGCAGTTCAGAACAAAAAACAATAAGATTAGCCAATCAACTGATGGAGGCAATCAGAGAAGCAATCGTAGGTGGAACATAGAACGAGGCAATAACTCTGCGGCAGCAGTTCACCGTAAGCTGGCCGCAGCGGAGACCACCGCGACCGCCTCACTCGCTCCTGTGGCTGCTGGGACCCGTGCTCGCTGGCAACTAATAATTAGGTAGCTGCTCATATTGATTTCTTATATTTTCAGCATGTGTGTATATTGATTGGTATCGCTAATAAACGTAGATATTGAATTATTCTCACGCACGTCTTGACATATAATTGGTAGTAGATAAATAGCTTTATGTATTTTTTTAATTAAAATTAATAGAGATAAAATGTATTTGTGTTAAAATGTATTTGAAATATATATTAATAATTAATGTATGTATCATATTCGCTTCCAAATATCTTTGCCTTGAATGATCACTTGGCACTCAGCTATAAACGTCGCAGGAGCTGGTCTAAAGGGTAAAGGTTGTTATTGGGTATTTTATGGGGACCCAGAACCCGTCGTGCCGGCTGTAATAAAATATCTACCGCGACCGGACCACCTCCGCCCCGCCCCGCACACCCGGCACCAGGCACCGCTAATATCCGTAGTTATCCGAGATCCCATCCCATCTTATAATTTGGTCTTATACAAGTTCCATTTAGAAGTTATATTGACCGTTTAAAGATTTACTCGTATTACAGTGTTTTAAAATTACTGGTCTTAAAATAGCCACATGGTTAGTGATTAGGCGTACTAATATTAATCCCTGGACGATACATGTAGTGACGATAATATGCAAAAATACTTTTATCTTATACCATCAGAAGTCAATCATGTTCATGCGCTTGTTTTTGCACCTGTATGTCCCGAATATTTAACTTTCTCCATTCAGAATAATAAAATACACGTGAGGGTAGGAAATTACCCCGTTGAGCGGTATGTTTACCCCGCAATTAGTGCAGCGGGCGCCGCGCGGGCTCCATCAGAAATAATAGTTCCACAACTGGAAACCGAGAGACGCACTGGGAGATATTGTATTAGACCCAGATTTTGGGAATCTTTTCATACTCATTTCAGACGAACCAACGCTCCGACCCGGTGGTGAATTCTGGCCATTGGTGTTGCCACATATTAAAGACAAAAAAAAATGTAAACATTTTCCAAGTAGGTATATGTAGTGCATGTTGCCGCTTAGTTTTGTATCGACCTTCTTTATCTTCAACTACGGCATTTATCATCGACCCAATCAATCGCATAGTCAACCTTTATCACCACTTTTTACACTTTGGCCTAAAAAGTTATGAACTAGCAACCCCAGCAGACAGCTATTGGGCCTCACTCAATTACTTTGCCCCATCGCCGGATATCGGGAACGTGAGGGCAATAAAGAGCGGATCACTGACATATTGCCCACATTCACGCTGGCGCGGAGAGGACGGTTCCAGCTTCATTCCAAACTAGTGAAAACTAAAAATATGCTAACTGGCATGTTACGTGTTCCATTCCGATATGACTTCCGTGGTAACCATTGCGTGTCATCCATAAAATACGGTCACGTTGCTACAAGCCACGTTAACTTTTCGCAAGTGTTGGTTGAGTGTTTATCTCACAAATCATACATTTCCGAGATGAACACGATAGCGTTTCATACCGACAGTAAAAAAAAGATATTAATATTCAATAATTATGCAGGCAGGAATCTCATTAGGGAACCTTATATTTGTGCATTTTTAATTAATATTTAATGCAATGATTTAAGGTTATGATATAATTCTATAATTATCAGCCAAAAAGTATGAGACATAGCCATGGATTTTCGTAGCGAGTGCTACGGCTATAACAGTAGCGTGTTACCAGCGTAGACAAGACACATAATAGGTACAACAAGCTTTAATTTCCCACAGTGTAGTGCATATTATACACATTATAAAAAAAATATGTTGTGACTAGAATTAAGTTACGCTAAAAGTAAAAGTTTAACACAAAATCTCGTTACCCCGGTACCAATGTCAAGACTACATCAATGGAATTTTCATAAATCGCCATGAAAATACACTCAATACGAAACAAAATCACCTCCTAGAGTACAACGAGTTTTGAATAATTATTTTGTCCAATTTTTCTATAAACAATTTCGAGGTGAAACCAATTAATGCGCTCTCTCGTGACGTAGACCCGACGCCAAAAATCCAATCTCGTTAAAATCATGAATGAACGTAAACCTATTAACCTTTATCGGCAAAAACATGGCCTCAATCATACCCCTCCACTCCGTATAGACTATGTCTAAGCCAATCCCTAAATGAATAGCGCCGAAATTATACTAATTAAAACATAAACCAGATTTTTCTACAAAAAGTGGGAATGTTTTGATGGGTTTTCCGCACGTGTCTGTACTGATGAAGGTAACATAAGAGGTAAGGTATAAGAGCTATTATTTCCCGCGGAGAGCGCCCACGCCGGCGCTACGATAACATAAAGCAAATTGAATAATATAAACCTTCCAATATTGTTATATCCGAGTTTTCATATTATACACAATCTTGTTGGCCCTCGCATAATGGGAACTCTGCGAAGGTCAACAAATAGTTTGCAAACTTTGTCTACTCATGGAACCCTGGTTGCGGGAACCTACAGCCTACACTGACGTGTTATACCGACCTGGTATCTGTGTACAATATTGTAATCATAATAATAGTATAATAAGTAACAGTTAGACCTCTTTCAATCCGAGACTAAAACTACATCATGTTGTCTGTTTAGATTCTCAATCTAGCTTCGCGGAACTTGCTCCCGGATCAGTAGGTACTATAGGCGTCAAGGCAAGTACGTATCCTGTGGTCAAGGCTGCAAGATTGCATCTCCTGAGAACATGAAACGTGTACGGTTGTTGTTGTGTTTTATGAATCAATCTATTGACATGATCGAACTCACCAAAGATAGATTCCCAAAACGTATTATAACAAAATTGAAGTTTACTCAATAAATTGGTTTCTGTAAATATATATTAAACTCGTATAAACCTGCAGACAGTGTGTTTATGTAGTAAGTCACTTATTATTGTACAGCCAACGTTGCAAAGACATACTACTTGATTTGACGACAATGTTTTACAAATCACAATTCCGTTCCCTATAGCTACAAGTAAGATGCCCGCAATATTAAGCAACTAAGTAATCTTAGTAAGCAGCAGCAGTAGTAGTAAGTAGGTAATTGGATATACGCCATTCTCTCCCTCCTTTGAATCATACTAGAAGCTGAAATAAATATCTTTTCGGACGGCGTTGCTTCAGCTTTCCTTCGGCGCGGCGCGGCGCGGGGCCGCGCCCGATAGCGGGATTACGGTGCTGCGGTAGCGACCCCCGCGCCCGCACCCCGCCCCGCGCACGCCCGTTCACCAAGCTCTCCGCACCCTCGTCGACTGATTATTAGATCGTTATGCCATACTAATGAAGCAGTAGTCAAAAAGAGGATATTAAGGCAAGTTATCTGCACATATAATTTTTTTTTTTACTAAGTTTGTAAAGTATTACAACTTTCATACAGTCCTTATTATAGCCTACTTTAATAGAGCTCATATATATATATATAAGTAGGTATCTTACTATCATTCTAGACTGAGTTTGCTAATGAATACCAGTTACTGCCATCATAACTGTTAGTGCGGCGATTGTCCTAATTCCTACTCATGTCCACGCTTATAATAGCTAAACAGAAACGGCAAGGCATTCAACGTGTGTGGTAATTCTTATTATTGGGGAGTAAGGATGATAATCGACCATTCTGCAATAACGCAAGGTTCAGCTGAGTTTGCTTGCTCACTTAATGTTAATTGTTTGCTTTTATATTAATGATATGTTCACGACCCTCAGCACTGAGGACACACACACGAGACAAGGAGTTCACGGCATGTGAAAGTAACACTCCATATACTTAACTGTACAAAAGTATATGAAATAAGATTTATAAAAACATATCATGTTTGTAATAGAAATCTTTTTGAAAAGGTTATTTTTAATATGTATAAATCTACTTTAAAAAAATAAAAATGTTGGTTAGCAGAGCGTCTATCTACTAGGTATATAATAATGTCCACAGAAAACATGGCGGCTGCAATGGCGCTTTCAAGTTAACTTGTCGTCAACATCTGGCGGCCGCGCGATACAACAGAGTATAATGAGCCTCGAGGGGTACGCCGCGCAAACAATTCCTGAGTTTGATTAAATGATCGAAACTAAGAGTTCATTACGCCACTGATTCCCATCAGCGGGCTTCATTAGACGAGCCTTGTTGGAGCGCAGGCCTGGCGTAGCGAAGCACTGCTTCTGAATGCAGAGCGAACATAATGAGGTATTTGTTAAATTAATTTCATTCTTGTTGATTCGGTATTTTAACCGCACTAAAATACTTATTATTTTATTTTATTGTTATTAGTGGCAATCGCTCTTTTCAATAAAAGTATTAATAGATCTGATGAGAAGCATTACCCGCTCCGAGCTGCTCGTCGGCTCCAATGTAGAACAACTCACCGTTCCTAGTATGCTTAGGATCACGCTACAATAAAAGCAGCAGTGTAAGTGTACGCTCTATGAAATTTATAAACTTGAATGACCTCTAATTAATCCGCTGGTCCTGTTGTCTATCATAACATGCAGCAACATTTAGCTCGCTCTCTGACAGGCGAATTTAAAAAAAAACTGATTTATTTGCGACCAGTTATAAATTATGGCCACGATTATGGGCACAACAACTCATTCATATTCAGCCTTGGAACATGAAATGCCAAAAACAAATTGTTGTTTCCGGGTCGTATTTCGTCCATACTACATTATTTGTTATCACATAACAAATCGGTGTAATATCTTTAAGAGAGCTATAAAATTGATGTATATAAATACGCGAAAGGGTAATTACAATGCTATGCATGTATTGTTAACTAATTGGTATGCATTAAAATGGGGGGAGGGGGGCGACGTGGAAGCACAGAACAGCTAACAAGGCGGCGCGATAGAGTCGCGCGATATGGACGATTTCACGCGTTTGCTACTCGCTTAAATAACTGAATTACAGTTCATGTATTTCAAGGCGTTCATATCCGATGCATAGATATTATTTTGCTTATTTCATAAGCTTAAAGAAACAAATAAGGTAGAGGCCGTTCAGGTGAAACTTGCAATAGAACATTTTACCTAGTCGTAAAAAGTTGTAAACAATATCGTTAATAGATAGAGACAGTATTTTACGTACCTTCTTGAAGGTTGTTTATTCAAGTTCGTTTACACGCTACAGGGCTAGAGGTATTGTAAAGTCATTACTTTCTCACCTATTAATACATTTTACGGCCAGTGTTTTTTTATATTTACATAAAAGCTGGATCCAGAGCCATGCAAAGAATAAACATTTGTTTAAAGAGGTATACATATAATATGCCCATAGAAACCATATCACGTGTAGTGCAGAGGCATCTGTTTAAGCAGTGGTGCCTACATTTACTAATAAGTACATGTACTTAGGTAAATTATACGTTTTAATATAATATTTGCTTGATTCAAGATATGTTTGCTACACATTGTGCATCCACCGCACAGAGCGATGTCCAAAATATTTTACAAAAGATTCAATCTTCAACAAACTCGACCCTCGCCGCTCTGTTACATTCCAATTTTAATTATCTCACTGAAGACAGACAATGCCGCCGTCTTTCTCGATAAAATTAATATGAAATTTTGAATGCCTTGGAAGGCGGTTTATAACTTAATTAGGTAAATAATAATATATAATAATAACTCCAGCCCTTTTTTGTAATGACCCACTGCTGGGCACGGGCCTCCCCTCAATGCGAGGGGGAATTAGGCCATAGTCCACCGCACTGGCCCAGTGCGAGTTGGCGGACTTCACACGTCTTTCGAGGGTTTCTTTCAGACATGCAGGTTTTCTCACGATGTTTTCCTTCGCCGTTTAGCAAGTGATAATCATAGTTGAAAATGAGTTTCGCACATGAAAAATTCCAGAGCTGCGAGCCGGGGTTTGAACCTGCAGTCCTCGTTACCGAGGCAAGCGTACTACCAACTTGGCTATCACTGCTATTATTAGGTAAATGAACGTAGTTTATAAGTTCCATAAAATATACTTAGGTATATAAAATATACAAAGTAACCGTTCATTCAAGTCCTGTTACTATTAATGACTAGTTCTAATCTGCGCCACAGCAAAGAACTGTTTTCTAAGACAAAAAAGGATGTATATGCATTCCAGGCAAATATATTATTAGCGATGTGGCAACACTGTTTGACAGTTCGGGCTTTCGCGCCTATATAAGGCGCGCAAGCCCCGACGTCACTCTCATTTGCTCTCCGAATTTTGTAGCGATAAGACGTGTTATAGCTCGTTGGAATTGTTAAATTTGAGTTATTTATGTTGGATTCAAATATTGAAGAATTGAGTTTGTTCGTTGTGTAATTACATGTTTTCATGTCATTTTATTCTTATTAATTAATTAAATCTACCCTCGGTTCCTCGTGCATATATTTTTTTAATACAATTCGATAGGAACCGCTAACATCAGAAGTGGGATAGGCTTCTGTAGCCTACATCTGCTCTGGTCGCAAGCGAAAATAATCATTAGTTGATTAGATAGCTTGGGTTGAGTTTTAAGTGAAATTTTAAATGTTTGATCATGGCTGATCGACCCTTCACTCGAAGTAGTAGTAGGAATAGGCGTGGTCAAAACAGTGTTGCAGGAGATCTTCAAGACCAGCTCAGCATAATTCTAGCACACATTGACGCGCTAGAAAATAGCAGTCTACCCGCAACAAGCAACGAGTCGGCGGAGGTATCGTCGGCGGAGCGTGCAATCGTGGCGCCGGTTGACACCGTCGTGTCTGTACCTCGACCGCCCGCGCCACTACCAGTTACTGCCAGATCGAATGACGGCACCATCGGTGAATCGCACGCAAGTACTTCGACTTCGTTGGATGTCACCTACCGCCTCATTGGCGCACTGAGCGCGTTGGCTAAGGTCAGATCAACCCATTATTATATTTCTAATTTTGATCAGAGTGTCGGTAATATCAAAATCTGTACTTAAATATTTTGAATGTACACAACTGTATGTGGGTACATATCAAGTTTTAAGTGGTATGGGTGACCAAAATATTGAGTGTACTAGTTGTGTTACTCATAAATGTATGAATGTACCTGTACTTGTTGGGACCGATGTTTTAAACCGTGACGATGTGCAATACATTTGTGCAAACAATGAACAACGAATTACTCGAATTCCTAGGTCGACATTAAGTAGTGACCGCAGTGTGTTCCTCATTAACTTAGATGATCAATCACGAATGAATACACTTCTCGAGGGTAATGATCGCGAAAGATTATTGGGTATCATTCATGAATTTGACGAGTTTCTTATCGTTGGCACTGCGTGGACAACGGCAACGACTGGTCATATGCATTTTGAGTTAATGAGTGGAACACCTATTTATTATGGACCTTACAGACTTCAATCTCTCTGGGAATTTCCCTATGCCAGACAATTATTCTTGTAAAGAAAAATGACGGTAAGGATCGTATGTGTCGACTATCGTGCACTAAATGCGATCACTGTTATGGATTGCTATCCATTACCGCTGATGGAAGACCATATTGATCGCCTTCTACTTTTGTAGCCACGGAAGTGGAATATTTAGGTCGTACGATTTTAATGGGTCAGGTTAGACCGAGCAAGTGTAAAATCAAAACCCTAGTAGATTCACCAGTACCCACTAACGTATGGGAGGTCAGATAGTTTCTTGGTTTGGCAGGATACTTCCGTAGATACATATCCGCTTGTGCATCTATAACCGTACCCATAGCTAGGTTATTACGAAGTAACGTTATAGTTGCTGTTTTCGATCGACTATTGCCAACGGAGCTGTAAACGGACGCGTGCTCAGTCGGTTGTGGTGCAGTTCTCATTCAGATGCATGGGTACAGTAAAAGACGGGTTGTGTTATATTTTAACAAAACAACTCAAGGTGCCGAGCCACGATATCATTCATACGAGCTTGAAACTTTGGCAAATATTAAAGCTTTACAAAACTTTAGTCATTGCCTATTGGGAATTTCTTTTAGAATTGTAACCGACTGAATAACGCACTTAAATTAACTGAGCGAAAAAGGGACTTGTTGCCCCGTGTTGCGTGTTGGTGGATGAACATGCAGGATTTCAACAAGTCGGAATATCGTAAGGGCGTAATGATACAACACGCGGGTTGTCTGGGTCGGAGTCCTGTAGATGTTTACCAAATTGATAGACCACGAGACTGGGCGCGGATGGCTCAGTCGGCGGACGAAGAGACTCGTACGCTGATTGACAAAGTCCTAAATAATTAGTTAGACTTGTCCTGATATTTTGTTCGTAATGAATTGCCTTATTACAAATACATTACTGCTGGGAGTGAACCCAGATTTCTATGCTTCATACCAAGAGGTGATAGGTTGAGTTTGATAAGGATTTTTCATGGCCAACATGAGCATATAAACTTAAACAGGTAGTTTCAAATGCTATATCACTATTTGGTACTCCTAAACTTATGGTGTACGATGGAGGGCGAATGTTTGAAAGTTTGAGCTTTCAAGGATAGGCCTTTGATATGGGGTGTCAAATTAATTTTATTACTCCAGCAATGCATAGTGAAAATGGTCAGGTAGAACGCTACTGCCGCATGTTACTTAATATGTTGCGCATCGAGACTACCAATCGTAACAATCGATGGTCAGCGTGTTTTATGGAAGATGCAGCTCATTATTAACAGTACTAAGCATAAAACCACACAAATATCACAATCACAATTAATAATTGGGGTAGAAGCAGTTACGCCAGTAATAATGTCACCTATCCGTGACGTTGCCTTGGACAATACACGACCGAATCGTGAGGGCCTAAGGGAGCTATAGAGGCAGCGCGCTAGTGAACTACTTGTTGAAAATAGACGTAAACATTAGTAAAATCGGAATGTTGTGCGAAGTTTTCCGCTAATGATAATGGTTTTGTAACTAAAACTTCTCAAGTTACAGGCAAGCTGGACTCGGGGATGCGAGGGCCTTACCGGGTCATTAAAGTATTACCCCATGGCCGGTATGAACTACAACTAACTACCACCACTAGAACCACTAGAAGTGGTTCGTATGGCAAAATCACTCAGGCGGCCGCCGAGCATATGGTGGCCTGGCGAGGAGAGTGGACCCCGAGGCTTGTGCCGTAATTTTGGACATTAAGCTAAGTGTGCTTTCAATATTATAAGCCGTGTAGCAGACATGTTAACTGGGTCATGTCTGTTACGTTGTGTCCATTTGTGTAGACATGATAACAGGGCCATGTCTGTGGTGTCGAGTTTAGTCTCCGCCAGTGTAGACATGATAACTGGGCCATGTCTGTGGTGTCGAGTTTATTCTCTGCCAGTGAAGACATGATAACTGGGCCATGTCTGTGGTGTCGAGTTTATTCTCCGCCAGTGTAGACATGATAACAGGGCCATGTCTGTGGTGTCGAGTTTAGTCTCCGCCAGTGTAGACATGATAACAGGGCCATGTCTGTGGTATCGAGTTTATTCTCCGCCAGTTTAGACATGATCCTCAATGGATCCTCAAGACTGGTCCTCAATGGATAGGCTAAGGAGAATATGGAAAAACAGGAGCATCACCAAAGCCACTAAAATTCGGCTAGTGCGCATGTTGGTCTTTAGAAGTTTTTCGAGAAAATCACTTCATAGAGCGGTTGGTTGTACAAGGCAGAGTGGAAGGCACCAGACCACGTGGAAGGTCGCCCATGCGATGGACCGACCAGATTAAGACTGCCATTGGCGGCCCCTTGCATGAGTACACCAGGATGGCATCCAATGGGAGATGGCGAGACAACGTGAGGCGAGCAACATCAATCCCAGAACCAATGCATGACGACCACGACCGCTCTGACCGGAGCATCACGACTTAGAAGAAGAGGAGAGACATGATAACTGGGCCATGTCTGTGGTGTCGAGTTTATTCTCCGCCGGTGTAGGCATGTTAACTGAGCCATGCCTGTGGTTTCGAGACATGTTAACTAGGTCATGTCTGATGCGTCGAGACATGTTAACTGGGTCATGTCTGATGCGTCGAGACATGTTAACTGGGTCATGTCTTCGAGATGATTCTCGCCTCGGGATATACGAATTTTCAGCGTATATCCTGAAGTAAGTTATAGGGAAGATATTGATATTCCTTATTTTCTACTTTCAGCTGAAGGTGACTCCCTTGCGGCTGATCCATCTACCAGTTTCTCTAGCTGCGAGAGCCATTTACTCTCGAGCACTCACACTGGAGATAGACAACGGGGTTCAACAAACGTCGCATCCGGCCGGCATTGAAGACTGCATTCTCCCGCCAGCTTCCCGAGCCCACTAGCCGAGCAATGGGGACTGCCAGGCGATGAAGACATGTTCGAGGACGACCATTTGTCAGGAGAGGCCGTATTAGCGATGTGGCAACACTGTTTGACAGTTCGGGCTTTCGCGCCTATATAAGGCGCGCAAGCCCCGACGTCACTCTCATTTGCTCTCCGAATTTTGTAGCGATAAGACGTGTTATAGCTCGTTGGAATTGTTAAATTTGAGTTATTTATGTTGGATTCAAATATTGAAGAATTGAGTTTGTTCGTTGTGTAATTACATGTTTTCATGTCATTTTATTCTTATTAATTAATTAAATCTACCCTCGGTTCCTCGTGCATATATTTTTTTAATACAATTCGATAGGAACCGCTAACAATATAATATATAATAAATATATAAATAATATTATTCAAATATTTATAACACAGCCATTGCTCAGTTTTTGACATTATATATGTGTGTACGAGAACATCATAAGTGGCCTGCGTCGTCCCGAGCTGATACTGCAAATAATAATATTCTCCCGAAGGCGAAGAAGTGCCGCTGCCGCGCCGCCGCGCCGCACCTGTGCGACCACCGCGCGCTCGCACGAGTGTCACCTCGCACCGCACTCCCGCACGCAACGCACACACAGCGCAGCGCCGCGGCTCCTTTAAAAATATTCTGAAAAGGATCATCATATTCCAATAACACGCACATGAATAGAGAATAATTTGGAAAGAATAGTTTCTACGGACACTGCTTCAAAATGTTAATAGAACCATTAGTTATGTAAAAGACAATACATTAATTACGAAATAGTCACCTAGACGTTGTAACTTCATTGCGTATGTCTGAATATAATATTATTGCGTTTAAGGTGAATGCTCAGGGTCGGTTGCCGCACATTTTCGATAGATGGTCCTGTTTTTCTGCAACTAGTTACACGAACATCGAGCATCTATGAGACTTGATGTTGCAAATTGCGAGCACTACTACGACATTGCATTGAAATATCCAAAAAAACATTAACCTGAAATCATTTATAATGGATGAGATACCATGGCTTCTAAAATCCTTGTATAAATAGGCACTCACACATAGACAAATACACGTCTTTTTTGTGCCGCTAGAGTGCAGCACTTGTTAAAAGTCTCGCATACTAAAAGTTGTCTTTTTAGGCCACCAGGTAGAGCGATCATAAAAAAACTTATTTATCGGTTGTAAAATAATAGAAATACTTTTGCGAGCTTTGCAATATTAAAAGTTTCAGAAATAAAAGATAGAAAAGAAAAATGTATACTTTCATGTTCGTAAATATAATGTTTATTGTATAGATCTTATAAATATAGCAAGGTTTGCATGATAACTGTAAAAGTATTACGCTTTACAATATACCAGATCAACAACAAGAACAATATTTATTATAATTTACAAGGGAATAAGAAATTTGGCAATGTAGTTCTATACCTAATAAGGGATACAGCTACATTTCCAAATTTCTTTGAAACAATGTTGTTTGTTGTTGGTATTCTAAAATTAGGTAAATATAACATTGTTTCAAATACTAATATTATGATATAGAATCGACTCTATACAATTTACAGTCATCTTGATTCTTGCAACCTCCTGTGCTTCATTCCTCCGCTAAAAAGAAAAAAATAATTGTTTAGTCCAATAATAATTATTACTGTATCCATACTTATTATAAGGTAAATGCTGCTGTGACATGTATAGATTCAATCATTCAATCATCGTTCCAGAGACGGGCCAACATACACCGTCACACTGCAATGCACCCACATTTCACCGATGGTATTTTGGTACCAATGTAATAGAGGGTGAGCCCATCGCCATTATATCGGGCACACGCCTCCTCAATATGAGGGGCATATAGGCCGTAGGCCCAGTGCAGTTTAGTGAACTTCACACGACTTTTGACAGACATGCAGGTTTCCTCACAAAGTTTGCCTTCATCGTACAGCAAGTGATATTTTTTATGGAAAATAAGATTCGCACATGAAAATCCGGAAATCTCAGTGATGGGAGCCAGGGTTTGAACCTGAACACCTCGTTCCAAGGCGAGCGTTCTGCCAACGAGGCTGTCACTGCTGTACAACTTTGGAATCTATACTAATATAATAGATTCCACTAGATGCGCTGATGTTCTTCACTCTCATAATACGATGGGATGGCAATCCGGTACAATCAGAGAGATCGGGCTGTGTTGTCCGAAGCACAAGCAAGTGATAATCATGAAATTGAACTTGTGTTGTGTAGCCACTTTACAATACGAGTTATGCTCTAAGGTATTTGTTACCAAGTTGTCCCGACTTTCACCAGTGTCACATTCCATCAGTATCTCCATTACAATTCAAATAGCAAACAAAACACAAATTAAAACAAAACTAATCGCAAATCCCACACAATTATTATTTGAATTTTGAAGTAAGTTTTTACATACATAATCACAAACACAAAATGAAATCGGTCGCAGCAGTGTAGTGAGTCCATTTTTTTTTATAATTCTGGAATTTGGCATCAGCATACCATAGACATGCTGCCAATTTGGTCAAGATATAATAAATTAACTTCGTAGACACCCAGAACAAAATAAGTAACACTATTCTATACATTCTAAGAACTTGGTAAGTGCTTACCGACTTTTATATTTATTAAATATCTATACCTCAGATTAACAGAATCCAAAGAGAATAATTTTAAAAAATATAACAGTAGGTAAGCACATACATAATATCTAAGTACAGAATGTATGTGCATCAAAACCAGTTATTTTCGGCCTAGGCACCTATTTATTATGTAGACGAGTACTCGTATCCGAGGTATAAGGTTTTGCGTTCAGAAACGAAAAAAAAAGTAATATCAATATATCTAAAACTAAGTAGGTTTCTAGTTGGTACCAATTTATAGCTACTCTATAATAAATCGGTAAGTAAAAAGAAGAGAAATAGGTGCACATAGGTATGTTTTCTTAGATTTATTCAATTACGAGCTATGTCGCACTTGATTTGTTCAAACGTTCAAGGGGTATCCCATTCATTAGGCTTCCCTATAATTTCGAAAAACCCGTTCATACTAGGTGCCGGGGCTTGCTTTCTTGTATCGCCAATCGTGTTAGGTTAGTTGGTTGGATATATATGTATGTATATATATATATACATACATGCCTTGCTGGTTGGTACCTTCCTATAGCTAGTCAGTAAGTAAGAAGAAGAGATAGGTACATACATATAGGTCGCTATGTAGATTTTCTCAGATTGATTCAATATTGAATAATTACTAAAAACCGATGTTACGAAATATGTCGCGCGAGTCGCTGTCGATGTATTCTAACATTTTTTCTAGTCACAGCTGGCTGTGCTGCTGATATATATATATATATATATATATATATATATATATATATATATATATATATATATATATATATATGTATATCTATACTAATATTATAAATGTGAAAGTTTGGATGGATGGATGGATGAATAGATGGATGGATGTTTGTTACTCTTTCACGCCCGAACGGCTGAACGGATCTGGATGAAATTTGGCACAGAGATAGATTACAGTCTGGAATAACACATAGACTACTATTTATCCCGGTAAAATGTATGGTTCCCGTGGGATAGATGTTTTAATTTTTCATACTTTTTATCGCGGGTAACACCGCCGGGCGCATCTAGTATATATATATATATGTGTACCTATCTCTTCTTCTTACTTACTGACTTATATATATATATATATATCAGTAGCACACCCGGCAGTGCCTAAAAAAATGTTTGATAAATTGATCAATAAATCGACAAAGACTCGCGCGACATATTTCGTAACACGACATCATCTAGCTATGGCCTTGGAAGGTGTACATACTACCTATATATATTTTCGTTATATTACTACCACACCATGTTGGAGTAACACGGCCGAGCTGTGTGTTTTGGAAATCTAATATTCACTTACAGAAACAATATCAATCATTCAAAAAGACAAGTCCACCAGCAAGATTTGAACTTGCTATAGTACACGTTTGCATCAACCGTGTAGAACATTAGGCTACGTAGACCACTAGTCAAGACGACGAATATTTTGATAGGTTTCAATGATATTTACAACCAATTGAAACATGACATATTCATTCATTCATTGATTATTTAAAAAAATAAATACATGCCTTATGTAGGTATGTAGGTTATTTTATTATAATAACCCGAAAAAATATGTTTTGGGTGCAGACAAATCCTAAAAACTTGGATTACAGGAAATAGGGATACATGACGATCTGCACACACAGATAATAACACACCCCAAGTGGCTCAAGTGAAAAACGTAGGTACATGCGATTGTTCGTAGGTTCGATGGACGAACGAAATTTATATGTATTTTTTATTTTTAATTTTTTATTATGAATCTTTATACTTATTTATAGAAAATTTATATCTCTCTATATATTATAATGTTATGTCTTTATGTATTATAAGTAAAAACTCCTGCTGCCATCTGTCGCCGTAAATACTGAAAGACAAAGAATCGGATGCTTTATTAGTTACGGGTTAATTTGGACAGAGGCGCTTTTATTCACGCACACAAGCCTAAAATTTAATATCGTTTTATGATGTTATTACTATAAGATTTTGCCTGATATTTCATTCTGCGAGCTCTTTAATTTATAGAGAATTGATAACAATGCTTGTACAACTAAAAAACTGTATGTGTATCGAGTATTACAATGTTGAAATTTGTATGGGAATGCGACTGATCGCTTCCACCTTAAGAGAATGTATCCGGACATTTCATTTTAACGTTTTTTTATGAATTGAAGAAAGAGAAGAGTGTACCTACATAGTTACTTGGTAATAAATAACCCTCCAAAACTATCTTCCTAAAAAAATAACATTACCGCAAAAAGGTCTCCTTAAAAGATAAAAGCGAATTCAAATTCTTACCAAAATACAAAATTACTTTTTCCTTCGACTACGAGCCGTCACACGCGCGAATGACTATGAAATGTTCATTGAAATATCCTAATGATGTAATTCGGTTACGGGGCGTAGGATTGCGTAAGAGGATTACGCGAGAGCCCGCGCCAGCGTGGAGCTCGGCAACATTAAGTTACAATAATTATTAACCTTATTTTCAAGTTCTAAAATTTGATATGTAAAGCCTGTATGTATGTTTAAATGTAGTAACTAAAGGTGGTAGTACGCCATAATTTTATAATTAAAGTAAAAATATAAAAATAATTATAGCACCTACTTCCTTAATTTAAGGTGCTCTGGAAAATATGAAGACCGTTTCATGATTAAATTGAGAGAGAGAGAGAAAGAGAGAGAGGGAGAGTAGATCTGTGTGACGGAAGCTAGGACCTAATATAATTATCTTGGTAATAAACGGCGCCGTGGTGCAAATTGTAATTTCCGCTCTTTTCTTGCCGGTCTTGCTCGAGGTATCGGACTACCTGTGCGGGGAGAAGTGATCTCCTAATTTGCATGATCGCGGATTTGTTGCACTATATCCTAATCCTATTATAATGTGAACAACCCGAATGGTGGTCACCCAGAGTGCTTTATCATGATTCAATACAGAAACAATTTCTCGTCTCGTCTCGTCTACATTTATGAATCTAAAAAGCCTATTTTATAGATAATAAATAATATGCTAATATACGTGTATCGGTTCATGGAATTCTACATAATTGCAGAATAGAAAGAGGTTCTTTATGTTGTTCTGCGAGCAATATACAGTCCTCATTTTGTTATCCACATAATTACAACTAATATTTGACACAACTAAAATATTGCTCATACATAATGATGGACCTAGGGAGTTCACAACTACTTAAGCCTAAGCAAAGACAGCAAAATAATACACCGTTTGTGCGTAGTTTCTGCAAACTAATTAAAATACACTGTGCGTCGTGAACTAGTAAAGGGTCACTAAGTAAATACAATTATATGGAGGTCTCCGGCTCGCGCTACAGTGGCGACGTCATGGACTTGAGATTAAACAGAACAAACAGTTAGTAGATCTGACTCTGAGCTGCCTCTGCGCCGCCCGCGCCGCCGCCGCCGCGCCGCGCGGCAGGATGCGGTGGCGGGCTCGGAAACATCGCATTACGTTATTGGCGCTGAGGCGGTGATGCCGGTGGCGCTCGTGAGCGCGCCGGGATACCGCCCTTACTCTAGTTTACTTTTATGAGTGCCACATACGAATATCATCACTCTCCTATTATTCCCTTCGTATGGTAACTGTCACTGTGTGCAAAATAATAACATGTAATAGGTCTGCCTTGGTCTGCCTTGTAACAATACTAAGTCCTCAATGTGCTATTCGTTGATCTTTTCACCACGAAAATTGCTATTTCGATCTAAGGTGAACTGGGGTTTATATACATACTTCAAAGAATATATAAAATAACCACTTATATTATACTTTCATTGTAGCACTTAAGAATAGTTTAAAAATGCAGGCTTTGGATCAGTGTTGTATTCTACTCGTGCCATCGATTATTCTATTTCTGTGCTGAAGGCGGCGCTCTCGGCACAAAGCAATGTTCCCAGCGGGCCAGCGCGGCGCGGCGCGGGCCGCGACTCGAGGCGGTGGCTTCAAAGACTTGAAACAAACACACAAGCATGCATCTATTTACAGCTCGCATCTGCGAACAGAAGCCCGGAATTAATTAGATACCTAATAAGTCTACAGAATTTCGAACAATCTGAATTTTGTCCACATACTCGTACTTGCTCGTTTTAAGGACATTGTGGTTTTAATTTTTACATTAATACAAATATATTTTTTATAGAATCGTATACAAGTGTGTGCTCTAGTGTATGTATGGAGCGCGCAGCTAAGGCGCTAAGAACTGGGCCAGTCGCGGGCGCCAGGAGCAAACGGCGAGAATTTCAAAGACGCGTTAACTTGCGGTAAAATTGCGATTAGCTCACTGCTACTTTACGACAAGTTTATTGCCGGGAATTGCCGGGGTTTAGCCCTTCAATATTATTTATTATGTGTCACAATATTTACGATACCTATGGGCGTAGCTTGTGAAAAAAATATGAATTATTTTATAATAAAATAACTGAGTAGCACTTAAGTTGGTTCGTTTTGGCGGTCTATCGCTCGGCTGATGTGAAAGTGGCGTAACACTAAGTGACAGCTCGTCACTGCGCCCCAACTTTCAGCCCTCGTTGGCTCTTTATTGAAATTTTCCACTGCCACTCCGCCGCCGCCCGCGCAGCCGCCGATTAATGAACATCTGACACTTCTAGGTCGACGACAAGTTCGTCTTTGTGGTTTAATATTCATTTTATGTTCCCTTTAGTTTGATTAAAAATATGGATAGTACATTCAACGGAAAATCAAATATATATTTTGCGCCCTTCTCCGACGGACTACGCGCCGCCGCGCCGCTTGCTGCCGCTCAGCGCGTGGCGTTCTTAGATTAATTGCACAATCACCGCGGCACTGCCGCGCACTGCGGCTGCGAAATCTTAAATAATCTAGATAGTATCCACTTGACTGTCATACTAGAGAGATTAAAATTTCAGAAGTTCTTTAAACCAAATGAAATGCATTATTTCTTACCATGAAATTATATTTCAACTTGAAGGATTCTCCTATCTAATGTTAGCAGGCTCTCATCGGCTCGAATATGCAACGAATTGAAAATCAATTTGGTGTCACATAATATTACGTGCCTTATCGTGCGCTGGCTAACATACAGGAAAATTCCGAACATAAAAGTAGCAACACAAAAGTTTGTCGTAGCGCGGCTACGGCTACGGACTACGACTCAGCACCGTGGTGGCTCAGATATTATACTCAATAAGATTAATGTCAACAGAACTCAAAAGGTGTTGTGGGAGACATTCTGTGATAAACTAATTCTACAGGAATCGTAAATATAATTAGCATGTTTTCATTCCGGCGTATGATAAATTGAATTAACATATACAAATGTATTAAGATTTGCATTGTTTTTAAGCCAGCCCTAATACAAAAAGTTGGACATGGCGGGCGGCGCGGTGGCAAAGAGGGAATTTAAATTATTACTAACCAAGTATACAACTTATACGATCCGCAGGTTAAACGAGCTGTTAAAAATCACATTCTAGAAATAAATATGTTGCTTTGCTAACCAAATCGAAAGTCAGAAATTATTTTGTATAACACAAATGTTCCAGGTGTAGAATAAATAAAAAATAACAAATTACAACCTGTTAGGACCCCGTAGGCCTGTAAAAAACAAATAATTTGACTATGATAATGCAAAAAACATAATTAAGTATATTTTTGTTCGTTGTACAGCTTATTATTTTAAATTACTTTGACCATATATAATTAAACAACGTAATGCAAACCTGAACGACGCTTGATCGTTTGATCCTCTGCTAACGTTTATTTAACGGAGGATAAGCATCGATGATCGCATCTACTGATAAGACGAATTTTTATGACTATTTATTGAAATTTTGAGTTAAGTAATGAAAACTCCGTGATTGAATAGACGGAAATGACATAGATGATTGTCTATCAAAGATTATGGTCGTGTGCGCGTCGCGTCGTGCCGCGGCGCGCGATCCCGCCGCTGCGACTTCCAATATCGCCGAATAAAAGGGAAAACCGATTGTCTCCCCCCTCCTCCCCGCGCCGCCCCTTAGCCCCCGCCACACCGCACCCACTGTGAAACAGATTATTATGATATAACCACCCGCCGCCGCCGCGCCCAGCCTCGACGATACACAATAACACAGAATCCGTTTATTTTTCATCGTGCCCCGCCGCCAACTTTTTATAAATTTTCGTTAGAAACTTCGCAGTATATACTTCTTTTCCGTGATAATTTTTTCCATAATTAAATTGGTAGTATAAATAAAGCAACGGGGGGCCCTTCTTTATTTGTTTTAAACGATACACTTTAATGAACGTTTGATATCAGTCTGAAATTAAAGGTAGTTACGCTAAGATGGGTAACTCCCCTGTGTAGTAAAATGTTTACGCATCATATATTCAACATAATTATTTTATTATTTATTGAATTGCATGCACGGGGTGCGGCAGCCAACATTCTATAAAATGTTTGCTAAATAACGTACCTACAATAGACTATTATAAAGGAACAGCCGAGCGACCCGCCGCTACACCGAGTGTATCGCGTGAGGACATGTGCCTGAGTGCGTACCGTATGTATAGCGTAGGGAACTAGAGAGTTTATACACAACAAGCGCGGCTTCCCCCGCGAGTGTCTGACTGCCAGGCACGCGTGTAATTACATTGCAACATACAAACTCTGATTGCATCTCAGCAAAATACTGCAATTATCTGTATTAAATCTGGTGTACACCGCGACATCATATTTATCGCTTCGCTCGTGCTGACGCTGCTACGTAACGTATGGCACGTTTCATCATAACAATTTCAAGGTCCTCGCACTTGAATTACTTTTTCATTTTTTTTTATTATCTCTTAACAAATTAATTTTTCGAGTCGACTGCTTTTCTTGAGGCAAGGACAGCGTCACAATGTCGCTCTCTGTACACTCATTGGCAAGTTTTAGTTAACATTAATTTTGTAAATAATATATCGTTTCAACTTTTCACACCCCGGCTCGTAGCGGTAACGCGGCTCGGGCTGGTTGCTTTAAGCTCACAAGTAAACATTTTTTATTCACAAAAAACATCAACATTTTACTAAACTTCAAAAAAATATGTTTTCATCCGCCGTACAAATGAAACAAACACATTACAGCTCGTAGCGCACTACGCTCGTAGCAGACACTGCATTGTGTGCGCTCGTATCGCGCTACGCTCGTAGCAGACACTACTAGTTTTTTCAGTACAACGCTGCTGCTACTGGCAGGATTTGTCTTTTCCTAAAAACAATGCATAACATTTTGAAAACACAGTTTTATAGAAAACGATACAACTTTGTCGAGTCTAATTCGTTTTTCGACAGAAGACAGCTTATCTCTAGGAATAACTTAAGTCCACATAACTTTAACGAGTCCCGTAAGGACGAGAACATCACTTTAATTATACGAGTATGTGCTATTTGCTAGAGGCGATGTGTTCGTGTGTCGCTTTAAGAAGCTATAAATATAAAATAGTTGGTTTTTTTGTCTTTGATCCGTTGATTTGCGATTTAGTATCGGTGAACGGTTATTCATGGAGCAATAAACCTACCAACTCGTTTATACAAATGGCAACAGTATTAAAAATCTTAATAAAATTAAAAGTAACAATTCAAATGTTGACAAAACGTGGCCGCAAATAGCTCATGAATAAAGTTGGAAAATTAGCAGGCTTAGAAAAATAAAACCAAATAGTAACAATAGGTGTAATGACACGCACGTTACCTGGAGCCTGGGGGGGGGGGGCAGGACCAGAGTCCATTATAATCTGCGTTAAATCTAGATGTAAGGCGTGCCTCCACGTGACGTAGACTGGACGATAACACAGCCGCCCATCACTCGCATTTGCCATGAATTACTGGTTATTAACCATTGATACTTAGAAATAATATGAACAATAAATGGGATTTTTAAGACGTCTATTAATTGACTCCTAGGTCTGTAAGAGTAGCACATCATTCTAAATATCATTAGACTACTATGTAAATAACAAAATAAACCGGTAAATATTGTCGTCGACTGTGCCCTAAGAGGATTACCCACGGGACAACCCTGAATGATATATTATGGCAGATAAAAGCATGTCCAGTACGCGCACCTAAACTCGGATTACATTGACCCGCGCCACGCCCCGAACTTGGACGTTACGTCACAGAACCACCTCCCGGGGACAGGAGCATAATATCACGTGTAGCAACAATAGGGTACAATATTTTAGGAGGCATATTGGTAGATTAACAAGATTACATTCCCAAAAAAATAAATGAAATTTTATTTGAAAATTAAAAAATAATATCACATACTAAGCGCCTTCCTTAGGAAATATCAAACACCATTTACATTTTTAATTTATACATAAACGTCATCAGTATGACCTACTCGTTAATCTCTTGAAATATTTAACACTGATATTGTCCTGATATATGCTTCCGTGTTAAAAGACTCGCAGGCGAAAACTATATTGTAACCAATTACACATTCCTACGTTTTAACTAAGAAACTGTGTTATCTACGGTTAAACTAGCATCGGTTGTGAAAGTGGCAAAAGCAAACGGGTTGTGTGCTAGTATTCATTATTTACAACAAGTCGTTTTTTGACAGACTTCTGTTCCCCACAATCTTTGGCTGGCTTGAATCTTTTCCTCAATTCATTATAGTCGTAGCAGGTATGCAACAGAGGATAGTGGCGAGGACTTGACACATTATCTGGGCCGCGGTGCACATAATATGACGCGTGCACTCCGCACCGCGTCTGCGAGCGGCTAGCGATCCCAACTCAAGTTCGTTATTACTATCCCCACTGGAGCAATTCCCGACATAAAAGTACACACAAATATATACGTCAATCAATGAATAGCAAACATTACAGAGGCACTTTGTGTTGCATATTTTTTTAAATAACCGCCAACGCACGCGTCGCGGTGTTATAAATATTTGTCTATTTGAGAATGTGTGGACCGATTTCAACGCAATTGTATTTATTCGAAAGCTGTTTTTATCGGGATGGTTCTTAGCTATTTTTGGTAAAAATCTAGAAGCCGTTTCAAGACCATCAAAACATTTCCAAATCGGTGTAATGGGTTAAGCCTTAGGGCTTTTTAAACGTCTGTTATTATTTTAAACGTGCCGAGCTAGTTGAGCTTGCCTGTGAACACTTGGGCTATGATATCAATTTCACTTCATTTATTGGATCTTTTCAAATAGAACAGTTGAAATAATTAGTACAATGTTATCCGATATTATTGTACGACCTGTAACAATCTATGCCATTTTTAATTATTACAAACATAGCATCTTAAAGTCGCTCGCTCTCGAAATGGTCTGTGCCACATTGTTATGTTCCCTCTGATAGTTCCCGGTTAGTAGATCCGACCGCAGCGCTCACAACACGTTCCAGGGCAACCGGTATGCCATACTAGAATTTATTTAGAACCGTACTAGTATTTTAAGCCCACCTACTAATACTGTTTCTCTATACAAAACATTTCACAATAAAGTATACGGTTAGCATAGAATAATCTCGCACTCGACGTACTGTTTCAATATTTAGAAAGATTGTGCCATGACTCGGAATTGATTATAGTTGGGAACATTGAGACGAAAGAATATGCTCATTTAAATATTAGAGTGTTGGATATTCGTCTGTTCAACACGGGGCAGCTTCTAACTGCCCTGTTTCAGGAATGACAACAGTGGCCCGTAGCATTCCGATGTGTAGTATCACGTTTGACTACGCTCGTAGCGCCTTATCATTATGTACGCCACCGCGAACGTAATTAACCGCGCTACGCGCTACGAACTAACATTAAATACCATAAATTAAGTAATAGTACATTACCGCCGCGGCCTGTAATGAATGCGTTGCGTGCAGCGCTTTACTTAAACAATACAAGTATTTCATATAAATCCAGCTTAGTATAGTTAAGGCTTTATTTATGTAAAGTAGAAATTGTAAAATAAACACAAATAAGATGGCCAAATTCTGTATAAAATGTTTTTGCACCTGACTATTTTGTTAAACAAAACATAACAATTATCGATTTTCAATGAAAATTACTGGCTGCTACTACTACTCATCAGCAATGAAATTTCATACAACTTTGCTGGCGCCTATTCAACTAGCATAGAAAGGTCGACTTTGTTCAAAGAAGGTTGTCAAAATAATGATCACATTACAAGCATATTGAGTGAATCTAGTTATGTGCTACGAGCACGATACGCAACGAGCTTACAAACGCGACGTGCGGGCTACAAAAAGATATAAAAAGTGCGTCGTCCAAATTGTATAATGCTAGGAGTAGGTTAAATCCACAAAACGATATGTATTATCGGTATAGATTTATATTTATCAGTCAATGAAAGTAAGGAGATAAATCTACGCAGGCTTAGTACATTTTGAGTGAAATTGGAGTGCTTTTTTATTGCATTAGCCAACGAAAAACCACACGAGACGTTCCTGTATTTATTATTCATCATTGACATCGGCGGTCTGGGAACTACAGCGCCTCCCCGTTATCTATACCAAATATAATTACGGGTGAACTATGTGATATCTGAGTAGGATATTCTTCTTATAGAAACAACTCGAATATGTACCTGCATTAATTAACAGCCGCCCGATCCCATATAGTGCCAAATTGTTTTGTATTCTACAATTCTAAATATAAATATTAAAAAATATAGTAATACTGCTCTTTTTAATGTCCTAATATTGGGCACGGGTCTCCACAAAATCCGAGAGGTATATAATACCATAGTCCACTATGCTAGCCCAGAGCTGGTTGGCGGACTTTCCGATGAAAAAGCAAGAAGGCAAACAAGGAACTTAACGGGTACTTTTTGAATAAAATACATTCTCTATATCTACGCGGAACTCACTCCTGAATTCTGTACGAAGCGACAAGGTCGCGAGTTTATCTATCTACTGCGTACATAGAATATGCATGTACGGCGACACGCCTCCGGAATATATACTCGCACTGTTATTTGATATCGTTCTAGCTAGACTTACCTCGACGGATAAACGATAACGAAGTGGAACATTTAAAACCTCCTGCGATATCGAGGATTACAAAAGAACACCCCGTTACACGATGCCTGTCGATGAGGTTGTAGATACAAACTGTTTTAAATGAAGATACAACGCCATTATTTCTACATAAAGCGCTCTATAGAAACATATTATATAACGTATCATGTCTGCTATTGTTACTTTTGTGATCAAATAAACGTATTATTACACTTTACGAGCCAGAACTTTATAAATTCATAATACATGCATAATTCGCATTTTGTTTCTCCGCATAAAAAGCAATAAAACAGTACACACAATTTACAAGAATAGTATTAGAATGGGCGCCCTTACTAATGTGATCTCGACGTGAATCTACTTACAGAGTACAGTATTTCACTGACGTCGTTATACTAGTGAAAGTCCTACAGTCAATAACAAGCAATGCACAGCTCTCAGTGATACCAACAGAAAGCGTATTGGAACCGCTCCAAGCAGTGAGCTACACCAATGGTTATGGTCCGTACGACTTGTCCCTATCCAACTGTTATCTCACAACAACTTCCGCTGGCTGAAATACGAGCCTCGATGATTTCATCATAAGCCACAGATCACGAGAGATATGCCGTGCGGTTCAAAATGTATGGGAACTCGCTGCCTCCGCTTTGTTCCCCACCACTCTCTAAAACCAACCAATACGAAGTCTCTTCGGTGCGTGCTGCGTCGCCGCCGTATACAGCGGCCGTACCACGCGACGCACCAGTTTATTCAAAGTATCGTTAGACGATCTATACATTGCCTCGTACATTCACTCAGTAGCGAACATAGGTGGTACTTAAAGAGCCATGTATTTTGTACAAAAATAAAAAAGTCGTTGTGCTACATGAAAACTAAAATAACATAATAAAGGCATTAAATATTTTTTGATTTGTTGTTTTTAATGATTTTAAAGACGAATAAATAAAATACTTAATTCTGGCTGGTGAAATGAGATTCCATCTTTCGCGTAGTTCACTTTGCTGCTAGTATTTTTGCATACAAACACGGAACAACCCGGCATTTTGAAAAAAACTAGAGCACCGGCACCGACGTGCAGTTGCAGTGGACTGACGGCGAAAATTGTAGGTTAGCCAAATGTACGCTAACTTTGTGCGCAAGCCCACCGCTTTCATAACATATCTCCTCTAATATATATAATTTAGCGAATTAATTTGTAGTCTTCTTATATCATATCTCTACAACAATAGAAAATTGAATATTATAAATGGTGAGGTAACAATAATTATTACATTTCTGCTTATGTAAATAACTAGCTGCGCCCCGCGTTGTTACCCGCGATTAAAAAGTAGGTCTATCCCACGGGACCCTTCCACTTTACCGGGATAAACATTAGCCTATGTGCTATTCCAGACTATAATCTATCTCTGTGCCAAATTTCATCCAGATCCGTTCAGCCGTTCT
Source organism: Pheosia tremula (assembly GCA_905333125.1). Taxonomy (NCBI): domain Eukaryota; kingdom Metazoa; phylum Arthropoda; class Insecta; order Lepidoptera; family Notodontidae; genus Pheosia; species Pheosia tremula. The sequence goes on from HG995405.1 coordinate 10,834,699, forward strand.
GGCGTGATTGAGTAACAAACAAACATCCATCCATCCAAACCTTCACATTTATAATATTAGTGGGATAAAAATAAAACAGATTTTTATAGAACGTCTATTCAGATGATGTTTCTATGTGTGACAAAAATAAACGCTCACTGCATTGTGACTACTCGCTGGGGAGAGGGAGTGTAGTGGCAGTGGTGGGGGGCGGCAATACTGGATTGTAGTGCAAATCAAGTTGCCGTTCAGCGCTGGGTATCGGAGTATCGGAGTATCGGCTCTACGCAGCGATTAGTTTAGCATCGCCCGAACTTAGCGCCTGCGGTTGAAGCGGCTCGGTTCTGTAAGTCTGCACGGACGTTTGAATTCACAGCGGGTATCTAATTGCGTACACGTATGCCTTGCGCATTGAGTGTGGACGTCGAGGGTTGCTTGGTTGGCACAGAATGTTCTACGGGGGTGTACCGTATTCCAATTGCATCCACTCTGCTTGCACCAGGCAGCTACGATCTTAATCAAAGCTTTGTATCGTGTACAACACAAATAATAAACGCGAAATTATTTCAATTTTAAATACTGAAATGTAAAGAGTAAAAAATAAAGTAAATTGTATACATGCGTGGCGTCATTAATTGAAACTTGAATATTGAAGCTTGGAGAGGGCAGCGGGGTTCGTTGCTACCGAGAAGGGGTCGGGCGGGGGGTGACGTGGGTAACACGACACACTTTGACGAGGTAAGATTGATGAGGATTAATCTTTTGCCAGTTTTTAATCAATATAGACTCGTCCTTAATTCGCTCGTAGCCTGCAGCTGCACCTCATGAAAAATTTGTCAGGTCAGCAGCGTGGCAGATATATAGACATGGCAACGGGAGCCAACAATCGACGCCGCATCTCAGCCGCCGCACAACAATAGTTGATCACAACGATCAACTAGTGTTGTGCGGTGGTGTGGGTAACGACAGATAGTCATTTGACACGTGTATATAGCGCTTGCTACAAGCTTACTATAGGTAGGTACATAGTTTTTTAGAGTTTTTCAACGAATTTTATATTGTTCGCTGGACCAGATTCCCTAGTCCGTTGAACAAATAGTTTATTTCCCCACCGGGAAGCTTTTAGTTCACTAGCAATGCGTAACGAAATGTTGGATCCGATTAAAAAAATATCAGTCAACGATGCGGTGTATGACGCTAGCACTGGACAATGTCAGTATGATACAGCGATTATTGTATTGTATGTGTTGTCTTAATACTCGTGCCCCAGCCTCTGGTTTCAAAATATTTTAACAAAAACTGCGAACCGAACGAGCGATTATCATTACCACCGACGAGACGTGTCGGTCGCAAAGCAGGTCCTTCAAAAAAAAATTAGATTTGAGGTTTGTTTTTTGGTAAAAGCGTTGGTATATAGGTTGCGATTGGTTGATCGATTCAGCGCGCACATCTACTTTCTATATTATATTATGTGAGTCAGCAGGCTACTCTGTCAATCGTGTTTTAAACAAGGGGCCTTTTTACTCTCGTCGCAGATTATTTTGTTGATATTTTACTCAATGAAAGGGACTAAGCATGCTCTAAAGGGACTACCGTTTCGGTCGATTTATGTACTTTCTCTTCAAATAAACTGCAATATTGAACTCAACAAAGAAGTTTCCAGAGGGTCGCGAGCTCGCGCGGAGGCTATGTCGGATGCCCTTTTGTTCAACTTGAGTACATTTCATGCTCCCTGCACGAACGTAGGTAATAGCGGAATGTAAAAACCAAAGCTTCTACAACAGGTTTAGCGTAACCTACGCCTACGATACTTGTCTTAGGGAATAAACTTGCACTTGCTCCAACTTCATTATTTGTTTACAACTGCAAAATACTTTTTATAATGGTAATAAAATGTAACAAGTTTACAAGCAACACGAAATAGGTAACAATGACGGCTTCGGCGCGTCCTTGTCGCAGGCGCTTCTTAAATAGCTACCTAATATCAATGTAATAATCCCTCCAATTAAGAGAATTGAATCTCCTCATGATTCAGGATCTATTGTGATGCTGCGCCCGTTCTGCGCCGCGACGCCGCGACGGTTGACAATCGTGGAACAATTGCGCAATCACGGTGCCGCGCCGAGGCGCAAATCCACTTTGTCAGTTTGCCAATAAATTAAGACTATTCTCTTGTAACTCTCTGTGCACAAAACACAAAGTGAACATAGGATTTGAACCATCTGAACAAAAATTATCACTTTTCCTTTTTTGGGCTAAGCTTAATTGTTCAGGTATTTACAGAAGGAACACATTTCTTTTCACGCATGTGCACCGAGTGAATGTAAATATCATATTACTATTTGTTTATACAATAAGCTCGACCTGTCCCATTATTTGGTGTAGTTGCCAGGCAAAATAGCCGGGCATGTTGTGTTACGCAACTATAGAATATGCTAAGATCGCGCGCCGCCGGCGCCGGCTGCCGGCAGGCAGGTAGTAATGAAATATTCTCTCCTACTTGTCATGCCGTTTCCTTTCGACAGCTGAATAGGTGGAATATTCGGATATTTCTTGTAAAAGTAACGCTGAGAGATGACAATATTATTATGAGGAAAGGATTCCTCGTCGCCAAGATTAACTGTATACTGTTGCCAACGACAATATTTGCTTCGACCTCCTCACACTAACAATCTTCGAGCTAATCGCCCACTGAAAAACATTGAAGACACTTATTAAAGCTGAACCTGGCAACCTATGCCACCGCGACCCCGTCCGGCCGCGGCCGGCTGGTTGGGCCTTGTGTGCTGATCCTCTCGCTCGCAGCGCTATTTATTTGAACAGCTGCGTCACGATATATTCAGGTCTCTCTTCGCGGTCCACGTGATAATATTCCGCGACCGCGTACGCAATGCATATTGTAGAAGGTCTTAAAACCTTTTCAGGGTTCCACAGTGTGAACTAGCTTCCTACAGCTCTTATTACAGTTTTGCTGTGTGTGCTGGGTGGATCTGTACTTGTCAGACTCGTTTGATGAACAGATATTGGAACTATAGGGCTATAATTATGGCACCATCATGGATTAATAAAAATAAATAAATTCAATGATATTAATTCAATGGCAAGGAATGTATGTTCAGTGGTAATTATTTTTTTAATGTACCTCCGTGTATGCACAGCTTTGGTGGGACCGCGTTAAATTGATATGAATATGGTACCGATGAGCTTTTCGGAAAGTTTTTCCAAATCGGTTCTCGTTCAAAAAGTATAAACACGAATTTGATATTTTTCCGTAAAATACAAGTTTTCCTGAAAACTGTTTCGATTAAATTTTAAGATAGTACGAATTCACACTTAAACTGTTCATCCCACGCCAACTCTAAACAAAATCAATTGTAGATAAAAGAAATGAATCAACCTCAAAGCAACATTGTTTTTTGTAATTCATGACCACTTTAAGTGTTTTGTTATTGGCTATATGGAACCGACCGCGTGCGTGGCCCCAAACGCACTTGACTGGGTTTTCTATTTTGTATTCTCTCCGCTATGCGCGGGTCGCTCGGTGAGGCGCAGCGCGGATCCACATTTTTAATGAACAAATAGTTCGTTCGATCTTTAGGCTATCTCAAATGTCGAAAACTATTTACTGCTTATTTCAAATTATGAGCGACCACATAATATTGTTGAGGTGCTAGGGGCGAAGCTAGGTCGTCGGGTAGGGGAAAGAAGATTTATTATTTCGCCATAATCGAACACGCACGAAGCAAAGAACATAAATGGCAAATACATGTAATTCCCATCACTTTTATGCCAAACGCCGACACTAATGTGTTATTTTACTAAGAGCGAACGAATAAATAGTGACACGTCGGCTTAATTCATTACGATATATATAAAAAAAATATAGGTAATTAAGCGCATATCAAGAAGGATTTATTAGGAAGACCTAAGCAACAGTGTGTATCTAACATTGAGCCGATAGTCAATCATAAGACACGACATCGCCTTTCGTCGGGCCGCGACCGAAGTGGCATTATACCGTGAAATTACATTACTTACAAAAACTCATACATATAAATACCAAGCTAGCTCGTTGCTTATTGCATGATACATAAAACATTGGATCAGTACAGGATGCCGCAAAACTTGAGCGAAATAATCGTCAGTTGTGAATAGCCGAACTCACTGTTTCTAATTCATAGATGCAATTTCTTTGTATCCGCGTGGGCTCGCGACACCTTGCGACGTGTTTATTTTACGGAAGGTTTGTTTAGAATGTTTGTTTATCCGCCTTCTAACACGGAGGATATGGAGTCCACCGCCGGCTTCGACCGGTTCTATGCGGTCTCGCGGCTCCCGCGAGGAATAAACTAGGTCTTCCCGGTCGGCCCATATTATACTAATGTGTATAGTCACAAATGTATTCTATATCGACTCCTGTATCTGTTCTGTTCATTTATAATTACTTTATTATACACACTTGCACAAAGATAACATGGACTGTAGGCTGTTCAGTGTCTACTCAGGTAAGTAAACCAGCCATAGCAAGTATCTTACTCTCAATAAGTATTTGGGCACTATAGAGTTATGGTTTTCGAACTGATTAAATAGGTTTATATATATGCCCATTAGTTCTTGGATATTTATTTTAGACTGATTCTATTGATCGCGAAAAGCTGACTATGAAAGATTTAAAAAAATGATAGAATAATAAATGGAGGGAAGAGCTGGTGGTGAAACCAACAAATCCGGCTTACTGACAGTGAGTGCGCCCTTTGCACCCCTCTCACCCCCGCCCCCCGCAAGCCTTATCGCTTATCCGGATTATACGTTTCGTACAAAAGAAATTTGCGCACTTTGCTTCGTACAATATTTTAAGTGAACTCATCCCTTTACTCATTCCGTCTTACTGTGAGCAAACGAAGGTTGCACGTGGACACCGTCGTTTGCTCGATAATACTTGTGAGCTTTTCCTTAATGAGGTCAAGCATATATTAGGTAAGGAAAAAGCTCAGGAGTTTATAACTTTCGATTTTTTTAGCGATCTTGGATCGCTGTCGGCGCGGCGGCCCCGACAGCGCGCTGCCAACGCCTCTCTCTTGTCCCGTATAATTTGTTCCATAACTTCGCCCGACTCTGCATGCAGATGACCGTTACATATACAAATATCGACGTTGGCAATTGTTTGCAAGACTAATGCTTCCTTTATTTCATTTACACGTGAACCTAAGCCCGGGACTTGGCGATATTAGTGAAATTCCGGTAAATGCCGGTGATGCTCTAAGTAAACTAAATCTACTTTACAAGTTTTGGACCGCTTAATCTTCCGCTGTCGTTACAAACAATGACGTTTTCGTTATAAAAAACAGGTTCAACTTTTTGGCTACAATTTTGAACACACGCAAGCTGAAGGCTGTACACGTATATAAAATAGGTACCTATAGTGCACTTTAAAAATAAAGCCATAGTTCCATAGTTGATCTGTGCCTATGCGCTACGTACCTAACTTTAAATGTAGATTACTTGGGCAGCGGGAACGCTTTAGCTGTAAGTACCTACTAGCGCTGCCCGCACTTTTGTTAATATAATTCATGTTATGTTGTATAAAAATGTGTATCAAGAAATGTTAAGCATAAAGTACTTAAGATTTTTAATTATTTTTTTCAGAATGATGTCTGTGTTCCGTGACGTACTTCGCGGACGGAGCGAAGGCGACATGCAAGTGCACTCGAGCGCGGTGCTCGGCTCCAGCTCGAGGGCTAATCGACACAATATCTTCTCCAGAGCGTGGCTACAATCATTGCCACTACACAACCCTCGCCGACGCTACGAGTTTCAGCACCTTATTTGAGTCTTTAATTCAGAGTATCTATCACAAGTAGGGCACACACCTACACAGCAAAAAATCACGATATTACTGTTACCTCATAGGTAACGTATATTACTTTTGTTTTCAACAAGTCCCCTCGTTTTCGCGATGATTTAAAATAATTAAATGCCGATACGCATCACAGAGCGCGCCCAAATTAATTCTTGTCATAGGCAAAAGTGTCGACTAACGAGAACCGAAGTGGATGGAAAATGCGCGCAACATGGCGCGGAACATGTCGCGTCTCTCGGCCGCTCGCGGCGGCTCTCGGCTGCTCTCGGAGCCTCTCGGCTGTCGCTCTTTTGTAAATTGGATTTCAATTCCGCTTCTAACGCAACTTAAAGTTTTCACAGCCGCATTACTAAATAGCATTACGACCGTCCAGCGGTAAGACTACAAGAGACTCACAGCACAGCATAGTCTGACAAGAATTTAAAAAGAGTGCCGGCACGCAGCGGGAATGAGAGGGTACGATTGTACGCTTTCATACCGCTACGAACTGGAATTACGCGAAGATCCGACGGGGCTTCTACCATCGAGCCTTCGCAAAATAACACCGCGGTGTATAAAACTGGAGCCGGCTATCAGTAAAAGTATAGCGACGGGAAAGCCTCGGTGGAACTGTGCTCGCTCGCCCGCTCCGGCGACGGCTCGGCTCTACATTATTAAATTGCGCGATGCATGCAGGTGAGCGGTAGTACCGTGGCTGTGTAAAAGCGTGTTATAATACCACGCTGCAGTGAGAAGCGATCATGAAGCGCTAAGCAGATCGATGCAGCGGCGGCAATGTAGCGAGAGCGGTGCATCGCTCCGGGTGCGCTACGGAACGCACAATACGACGTAACGCACCGCCGCGCCGCGTGAGATATGGGTCAGGGGCGGGTCTCGGGGGTCGCCAGGCGGAAGTGGGGGGTGTGATCTAGGGGACCGCAGCTTCCGCGATGCCGCGACGCCCGCGGTACCGCGTGGAGTGGAGGCGGGATGGCCTTCTTGCCTCAGCCTTCCATAACATATGATACAGTACAAGACCTTTTAGTCAGTGTATTTACTTACATAATCATAAATAGGTTTTCTATTTTCTGCTATAATATACTGGCTATAAATGGCTTTGTAACGAAAACTAATACCATGGATTCAACTTATGATTCTGAGCACCAGTGTTAGAATTTTCCATCAATCATTTCATGAATTTTACGCATTTTTTGTATTCGTTTTAGTACCTATGAAATCATAATAAAAATGTAACCTCAACGTGATTATAAATAAGAAAAAACTCAACATTCGAAGGTCCATACCTTAAGGTGTTTGAGTGGTTTTAAGTACATTGGTTGCATTGGGTACGTAGGTTTAGAGTCGTTTAAAGTCTCATCAGTCACTGAGCCCGTTGCCTTTTTAAATTGCGAATAGGTCCTAACAAATACCTAGGTTATCTTACAGTTCTGATTTCTACAAGGTCTGTCACTAGTAAACAACAGCTGTTTAGCGAGAGTGCAGCGCATCATACACATCGGCAGACGTAGTGTAGAGACACGTCCCGTAGAGAGCGCGACCAGGCCGATAGTCTCACTGCGCCGCCGCGGCGATCTGCACGGTGGCGGCGGCGGCGGTGGGCGCAGAGCCGGCAGTCGACGGCGCGCCCCCGCCTGCTCACCACGCTGCTGCGCCGCTCCCCGCTCGCCGCGTCGCGTGTACCGCGACCCTCGCCCGCGCCGCACATCATGCCTGTGGCCGGTGGCGCGGCCGCGTGACCAGCGACACCCGTATCGCGCTTCGTTCATCATGACATGAATTAATGTTTGGACTCGCACGCGAGAGAATTGACTCCGATTCAATCTCGTCGAACGGTTTTGGTAATTCGGATTTCTCACGACTTTTTCGTTACCACGTTCACGGGCGCCAGCTTCCCGCCAGCCCCGGCGGAGGTTAGTAGCGGACGGCGTCCACAAGCCCGCACTTCACTCTGGACGCGTATCGTTCTCCTCGTTGTGCATCCGATGGATGGCGCGGCGCGTGTCTTCTTGATGGTTGTGTCGCTTGTGTCATTAGTGTGTGATATGGAAGCAGTGCTCGGTGACCCCGACCGACGCCGCTCTGTTGCGCCACTTGATCCGTGAGACAGGCCGTGTGCGCCGAATGCGGCATCCATGTGTCTGGCACAAGCATATGAACATCGTTCCTGCATTCGTTGTTTCAGCTGAACATTCGCTCGTCTCATGACCGACTGCACCACCGCTGCCCCAATACAATACCACCTCTATTATCACATGATATCTCCAAACTTTGTCTTATAGCACCAGCGATATAAGTATATAGTCGATATGGTATGGAGATCACCAAGACCATCAGAAAAATGTATGTTATTTACAATTTTGTCCGGCAAAACTGGACCGGAGCTACTGCATCAAATCGAATTCTTCGAAGTCACCTTGTTGGGTTCCTCTCCAGCTATTTCGCCTCCACGCTCCCTAATTTTAGAAAACTAAGTGTTAAAATAAACGATGATAGCTAATGCTCTATATTGATTAACTTGTAGATTTTTTAAGGTTTTATTTATTTATTATGATTCAGCTACTTAGGTTTCTTGTAAGACTATACATTTTGTTCGTGGCGATTATGTTCTCGAGGACTAATTTAGATATCTTAACAAAATAACAATAATATGAGTAAAGTTGAAAAGACCAAGGCTGAGCTATGACCATTTCGTTAAATTTGTCCACAGGCAGAAAACCTGTGTTTACTAAGACACCCTGGAAATTGTAAAAAAAAATAGTCTAGGTGTTACAGAGGATTGTTTGAGGGCTGTATCGTCATAATCAATTCGAGTGAATACACTATCACCATATTTCTGTGTATTTTTGTCCCGCACTCATTGAATCACGCACGTGATTACAATTTCTTTTTTTTTTCGTGTGGAACCTCATGGACACCGGACAATCCCCGGGGGAGGCAAGCGGGTTATATCGACTCTTACGACTAAAACCGGTGGCCCTTCTCCCGCCTCGTGAGGGGGGGGGGGGGGGGGGGGTCAAGGGAAAATGATTTCAATTCCTACGCCAACCTTTGCGACCTTCCGCCTTCCTCCCACGCATATCCTCACTTACCTTCCGAATTGTGTATGCTTTACATCACACGTCCATTGCATGCAACTAGCGTAGCGAGCGGCGCCTCGCGGCGGCGCGGCGGCTCCTCGACAAGCAGTCGTTGCCATCACTCGACACTCAGCCCCATACACGCGCTACGACTTACCGACTCGTAACATGCTATATATTTGTGTTTATCCCTTCAGCTAAGCTAATTGCGTACTAGTTTCTTTTTGTATTGTACATTACATCTGTCTAATTAGGCTGATTTGTTAACTATTATCTATTCGCCTTGGTACATACTCGTCATACTATATTAAATAGCATGGCTATATTGGGCATAACTACAACCAAGGTATCGGTGAACCCATTCTGGCAGCAAGCTAAGGGCCGGTCAGCCGGCCAGCACGTAACAGGATTTTTTAAGGCCTTCATTCTAATGAAGGCCTTAAAAAATCCTGTGGGCCTTATCTTTAATTCTGCTGGTGTTTGACAGTGAAAAATACAGTTTATAATATTGGAATAGTAATGTTAGCGATTACTTAACTTTAATGTGATAGTGTACGATTCCAGCAATAGAAGTGCAAAATAATTTCCGCTGATAATATTTGATTGAATTCCGGCTGAACATGTCCCCGAGACTCGATATCAAAAACTTCGTCGCGGTTCAAGTATTATACGCAAGTACGATACATGTTGTTAAATATAGTGCATCAGACGAGTGCGCCTGAGATACCGGCTCACTACAAAATATAAATCAGTTGGAACGCGACAGTGTCGGTCGCAGCTCCGGCGAGAGACTCAGCGGTGGGCGGGAGCCGCTCCGGAGGGGCGCAGTGCCGGCGGAGCGTGCACGCAGCGCGGGCTCCCCGCGCGCTGGCGGCAGCGGCGCGCGCTCGCGGCGCGATGCGCTGACGCCATGCGTCGGCCGACATGCCGCGCCGCGCCGCGCCGCACCGCGCGGCTCTCCTGCTGCTGCTGCTACTCGCGCTCGCCGGTAATCACTGCACTAGGGTCCTCCGCGACACGCCACCGCACGCTTGCAGCCGTGCTGACCCATAACTCCTCATGTATTTTTAGCAGAAGATTTTGTGCCCTGTCCGCTTCTTGAAAAACATATATCGAGTCCGATCCCAGTGGTCGCAATGAAACTAAGTGCTACCCGTACACTAAATGAGTTAATGCTCGTAGGGTGCGCCGGAAACCCGGACGCCAAGCGACTCTACGACGACCTGCTCAGCAACTACAACAAGCTGGTGCGGCCCGTGCTCAACGTCAGCGACGCGCTCACTGTGCGCATCAAGCTCAAGCTGAGCCAGCTCATCGACGTGGTGGGTACACACGCACGCGCATGCATGCCCTTCACAGCGCACGTACCATTTAGTACATACATACATACGAGATACAAAACAACAAGTAGCAAGTAATCTTACTTAATCTACGAGGTGAAAAAATCTTATTTTCAGATTGGCCTGTTCCAAATGTTTAACATTGATTGCTTTTACTAATTTAGTATATATGTATGGTAGGCAATTGCAAAAATAAATAGACAACCTGCTCGAAATTACTTTTTTACACAACTACCTTTAGGCAAATATACTATAAATAAATCGTGCATTTTTCGGTCTTGCAGAATCTCAAGAACCAAATTATGACTACCAACCTGTGGGTAGAACAGGTGAGTGTGAGCGCGGCCACTGGGTGAGGGGTTCGCCGCCGAGCGACCGCGTGTTTCATCCCCTCTTCGTTTGGTTCGCAGAGCTGGTACGACTACAAGCTTTCGTGGGAGCCGCGCGAGTATGGCGGCGTCGAGATGCTGCACGTGCCCTCAGACCACATCTGGCGGCCCGACATTGTGCTCTATAACAAGTGAGGAACTTCATCGATAAGGCTGAACCGTCCTCATTACCATTATCATTATATTAACGACGCGATGTCCCGTGTCTCAGTGCGGACGGCAACTTCGAGGTGACGCTGGCGACGAAAGCGACGCTCAACTACACCGGCCGCGTGGAGTGGCGCCCGCCCGCCATATACAAGTCCTCCTGCGAGATCGACGTCGAGTACTTCCCCTTCGACCAGCAGACGTGCGTCATGAAGTTCGGCTCGTGGACCTACGACGGTTTCCAGGTACCTAATTTCCGAGATAATTTATAGGGATTTTCCGAAATTATACATACAATATTAATAAGCACTTTAATTTATGATAGTATGTATTGCGAATAGTAATAGCATCCAATTTTTACTCTCTAGGTAGATTTGCGGCACATTGACGAGGCGCGCGGCACCAACGTAGTGGAACTTGGTGTCGACCTTTCCGAGTTTTACACCTCTGTTGAGTGGGATATCCTGGAAGTTCCCGCCGTCAGGTGAGCTTCCGTTTCGTTGACTCGCAGTTGGTTCGTCCACGCCGTGGCGTGTCAGGTGCAATGCAACTTTCAAACAAACCATATGGCATTCCCTGACGATGTGAACCCGTACCACTGTCAATAGTGCCTTCGCTGATAGTTATACTGTGTATCATAGATCTGAACTATTCTTCTAAAAACCTGTTGCATGCTCTTAGCATAATGGACTATGGTCTCTTGAAACAATACAATATTAGAAAGCAAAATAAAGCCATGTCACGTAGGTAGCAAAATGTTTTCTTTCAAGCATTTGAATTTACATAATAGAATGTTTGTCCCCAGGAATGAGAAGTTCTACACTTGCTGCGACGAACCGTACTTGGACATAACGTTCAACATCACGATGCGGCGCAAGACGCTGTTCTACACGGTGAACCTGATCATCCCGTGCATGGGCATTTCATTCCTGACAGTGCTAGTGTTCTACCTCCCTTCCGACAGTGGCGAGAAGGTGTCGCTCTCTATCTCCATTCTGCTCTCACTCACCGTATTTTTCCTGCTGCTGGCCGAGATAATTCCGCCTACCTCACTGGTCGTGCCGCTGCTCGGAAAGTTCGTGCTCTTCACAATGATACTGGACACCTTCAGGTAACCACCGCGACGAATGCGCGCGTTGCTTGTGAACATGATTTAAATACTCTTTGGGTGAACTAGTTCTCGGCGTGTACCCAGTTATAGCGAGCGTGTTGGTTTGCAGCATCTGCGTGACGGTGGTGGTGCTGAACGTGCACTTTCGCTCGCCGCAGACGCACACGATGGCGCCGTGGGTGCGCCGCGTGTTCATCCACGTGCTCCCGCGCCTTCTCGTCATGCGCCGCCCGCACTACCGCCTCGACCCCCACAGATCGCGCTTGTCAGTATTTGTAGAGCCTACACTATAACAACAACCGCAGTTTTTTTTCTTTGTCCCAACCAAAAGCTGTATATTTACCAGTCAGTCGGTCAATCTTCCACCGATTAAGAGAGTTAGTCTCATTGAGAATAACGCAATTGATCAACTGAAGTGGTACTACATTCTTATTACTAAATATGAGCGTAATCATCTCATCCACGAACGAATGAGCTGTGACTCGTAACAAGGCTTAGACTATTGAGAATTTCCCTACTCGAAGTAGCGTGAGACGTCACATAGGGCTCTCAAATTTGTGTAAAATTAACTGAAATAATTAATCCTACGTTCTTCCGCCGGTGACCGAGCTGCGGTATATTTTATGAAAGTAATCCCTGGCGTTTGGGTGCAGCGCGGGCCTGATGAGCGCGGTGTCTGAGAGTGTACCGTGGGATGACGGCTCACCGCTGGGCGGCGTAGGCGGCGCGCCCCCCCCGCCCGCGCCGCCCGCCGCCACGTGTCGCGCCTGCCGCCTGCACGACGCGCCCGCCCTGTGCGACGCGCTGCGCCGTTGGCATCGCTGCCCAGAGCTCAACAAGGCCATCGATGGCATCAATTACATAGCCGAGCAGACGCGCAAGGAGGAGGAATCCACCAGGGTGAGTGCCGCGTGCGGATCCGCCCCGTCGGGCCCGTGCGCGGGCCACGACTCACGACCGAGCAGTGAGCGAGTTTCTGTTATTATGTGGCGCAGGTGAAGGAAGACTGGAAGTACGTGGCGATGGTGCTGGACCGGCTGTTCCTGTGGATCTTCACGCTGGCGGTGGTGGTGGGCTCGGCGGGCATCATCCTGCAGGCGCCGACGCTGTACGACGAGCGTGCGCCCATCGACGTGCGCCTGTCGGAGATCGCCTATGCGACGGCCAAGCCGCGCCCGCCGCCGCCGCGCTAGCGACCATCCGACCATCGCATCATTTTATCAGTTTTTCTCCGCGGTGATCCAGGGACGCCTCCAATTGTCCATTTTATTATTTTCGGCGGTGAGGCTCGCTGCGGATGTAATTTTACGACGTTGTAAATAATATACATACTAATATAGTTTATACGATGAAACGACACGATCGAAGTAAGTCGAATTTCTTTTGATAGACACGAAATAAAAACGACTTTTATAATTAACTTGTTTCATTTAAGTAACATACTTCATAATTGCACTTGTACCGGCACGAGTTGTGCCACGAGCCTGACTCGCGCACAGAGGGAACAACTTTATGTTTGGTGGCAGGTGCGGTGCGCTGGGAACTGCTTCACGCACAGATATATTAGAGGAGATATGTTATGAAAGCGGTGGGCTTGCGCTCACCTTTAGCCAAAATTACGCTAACATAGAGTTTTCGCCGTCAGTCGACTGCAACTGCACGTCGGTATCGGAGCTCTAACTTTTTTTTTAAATGCCGTGTTATTCCGTGGTTGTGTGCTAAAATACTAGCAGCAAAGTGAACTACGCGAAAGATGGAATCTCATTTCACCAGCCAGTATTAAGTATTTTATTTATTCGTCTTTAAAATCATTAAATCAATCAAATCAAATCAAAAAATATTTAATGCCTTTATTATGTTATTTTAGTTTTCATGTAGCACAACGACTTTTTTATTTTTGTACAAAATACATGGCTCTTTAAGTACCACCTATGTTCGCTACTGAGTGAATGTACGAGGCAATGGATAGATCGTCTAACGATACTTTGAATAAACTGGTGCGTCGCGTGGTACGGCCGCTGTATACGGCGACGACGCAGCACGCACCGAAGAGACTTCGTATTGGTTGGTTTTAGCGAGTGGTGGGAAACAAAACGGAGACAGCGAGTTCCCATACATTTTGAATCGCACGGCATATCTCTCGTGATCTGTGGCTTCACGTATGCGTCAGCAAACCTATCAACATCAACATTACCAAACGGACCTCGACCAAATCTAACCTCACTCGATAACCAATCCTATCCTAGCTTGATAGTCAAGCATAATTATAAAAAAAATAAAAACGTTTAAAAGGCAAAATAAAACTATACTATAAAATTGTAGAAATAAGATAGCTAGAACAAATGTCCTGCTGACAGACTATATTTCTCGCATTCATAGAACCCCTCCGCTACAAAATGATTACTGATCGTTAATGGTGTTGGGATCGCTAAATTATCCACTCATAGACAGCGCGGTCCTCAAAGCCATTGCGGATAAATAAAAGTAATAATAGCATAAAAGGATAAACAGTTTTTTTTTTTTTTGTTGGACTGCCCAAATTATATCAAAACACTGGAAACTATCCGACTAAGTAGCCAAAACATATCGAAAACTATTTAAAATACGAACCTCACCGAAAATACCAAAGCTACTAACTACTCCAAATGCCCAAACATTCCAAAATACCCGGAAAACCCCAAAACGTTTAGGTCACGCGAGCATTCTCGAAAATCAGCTGTTTGAGAGTTAACAGGTGAGGTCAGCGCACCCCTGTACCCTCGTGGGTACTTAGATTGCTATCTCACTCCCTCATATACACAACGCTTGCACAAACTGCCGAGCGGCCTATCGGCATTAGCAAAAATGTCTCAAAGAAAGCCGCCGCCTTTGTCGGCATCGTTTGACTACGCCGCGTCAAACGTTGCCGCCGCGCCGCACGCGCCGAAAGCGGGTGTAGGTACTTGGTAAAAGCACATGCGCAACGGTGAGACGACAGGTGCCAGACGTGACAATTAGGTATTATATGTCTTCGAAAACGCACAGCATAGCATTGAAGAAGCAGTCTTATATTTCTTCCGGATTATTGAAATAAGTGGGTATCATACCTTTATATGTCCATCATAAGTCTCACAATTCTGTTACCATAGAATGGCGTGACGTCCAGTTCCCGCCATCTTAGCTGTCAAGTGTCATAGCTTTCTTGTATTTCGTTTGAATAACACGAAAACTTTTCTTTCATCTTTTAAATTGCAGAAAAGTTTTGTTTTATCATTTTAAACCATGTTATAAATAGTTTAAATGTTTCGTGTGAGTGTTAGTGGAGTTTTTTATAAGCACAGCATTGTTTTCGTCGTAAAAAGTGGAGCCTGCAGGTAACGACGCTGAGTAAGCCGGGTGAGATGTTGCTCGGAATGGAAAATAATGTCGTTTTCGAGGTCAGGGGTATCTTTCAGGATGCTAAACCTCAACCTCGGAGGTGTGAGGAAGGCCTGCACCACCCCTGCCCTGCGTTAGCGTACCTCGGCTCGAAGAGTAAGTTTCTTTCAATGTATAGAAGTACCTTACAGGTCTGCTTAGCGTCTAGGGTTTTTGTACGCTGAGATGAACATTAAATGATGTATCTCGGTATAAGAGTAAGGTTCATATGACTGTTACTGAGATCTTACAAATATGTGAGCTTGGCTCACCAAGATATAAGACTTATAAAACCATTTGGTATGCAATTAATCTTTGGCCTATGTTCCCTCTGAGGGCCTCAGGTCTGACTTAATGTTCGAGTTCAGTCATAAAGAAGTAGAGCCCTGTAAGTTAATATGTACCTAGATAGAGCTCTGTTTGGTGTGTATGGGTGTGGAACCCTTAAAATCATAGGCACCATGATAAAGCCCTGTTTATAGTGTTTGGGTGTGAATCCCTTAATACACAGGCAACATGATGAAGCACTGTTTTCAGTGTTTGGGTGCGGAACCCTAATAAGCATGGAAATAAATCCAAATGTGTGGTTGAATGTAAAATATTATTTCATACCAATACAGCTTAAATACATTACACAGGTAATTGTAGCAGTGAATCAGAGCAGGATTTTCTATTCTAGTGGTATATTATTAGACATGACAGATTTTTACAGGAGTGTAAGTTACACAGGAGACAAATATTGTAAAGTATGTACCTCTTGAGTATGTCATTCAACATACTAAAGCGGAGAGCTGTGCGGGTCTAACTACCCCGGCACCTCCAGTTGTATTTGAGCAGCTGATATGATTACATAGTTGTGTATGGGCTTGCACATTACTTACATTTTCGTACCTTTGGTATCCGTGATACACAACACATACAAGATAGTCATATTGTATAAGACAGTCCGCTGTTTTAGTTTATCATTGAGACAAATGTACAGCCACCCAGTACCTATTCTAATTGAAATGTGGATGAAGTTGAATAATATAATAATAAGATATACACAATCACCCCTTCAATCTCCGAAAGGGGGGGGGGGCAAACCTGTAGTGTGTCCACATTTTGATGATGACCATTATAATAAGATGTATAGTTGAATGGCACATAATATGATTGTTCATGATCAAGTTGGTCAAATTAGATTATACTTTAGTCACTTAATTACTTTTCAAGAGAAATCTTCTGACATTATTTATCTACTATATAAAAATAAGTCGGGTTTTCCTTCCTGACGCTATAACTCCAGAACGCACGAACCGATTTCCACGGTTTTGCATTCGTTGGAAAGGTCTCGGGCTCCGTGAGGTTTATAGCAAAGAAAATTCAGGAAAAACCAAACGAAATGTTACATAAACCGAAGCCATCTGGTGGCGAAACGGAGTTCGCTGGGTTTGCTAGTTTATTATATATTTAAAAAATAATAATAATAGTTAACAAAAATAAATAATAATAATAAAAATCATAAGGAAATTGCACATATTCTTTACATAGCGGTTATCAATCTTAATAACAATAATGAGAATATAATTTCAATAAAGCACCTGTTGTGTGGTATTCACTTAAACCTACAATAGGCCATGCCCGTCTCATGGTCCTAGTATTCTTTGGAACATTGTTTTTAAGAGATGTGTTGTTACATTTGTATTGTATATCCCAGGTACATGTAGTACCTACTTTGGGTGAGCCCAAGGATTATCTTATCAAAAGAGAAATTCCGTGCATTTTATTAGAGTATCACTGAGACATGCTTGATATAAATCATTAATAATCAGAGGACCCTTTAATTAACAGCATTCTGAATGGCTGATGTAATTCAACTCATATTGTTTTGTGGCAGCTCTGATGATCAAAAGTTATATAGTGGTGTTAATATTGAATACAAAATATTCTAATTTGGGTTTGACAGCCCAATCATTGGGTCTTTTTTCGGCACCCGGTTGACAGTGTTTTCATTTGCGTTGCGGAGACGATTTGAAACTGTCGTATATGGTCTGGTGGTGTACTTGGTACCCCGTGGCCTAGCCCCCCAAGCATGTGGTGAGGTTGCGGAAACGCTTGCCCGCTTGGAGGCCCTGAGTTAGAGCATGTAACCAAGGGTGGTAACCAAGGTTCCTCACGATTTAGAATACCTGGGCCTGTCGAGGGCCGTCCGGAGCCAGATGTTAGCCTTGCCTATAAAGTCCCCCACTGGATGTGCTTAAAAGGGTTTTAAGGGTGTTGTATTTGAACAAACATGCAGTCACTCGAGGCAGGCTAATGTCGTAAAGCACAACTCTTTCTGGAAAGTTGACCTAGAGAGGCCAGAGAAGAGAACTGTGCCCCATCGTGCAACAAGCGTTGCGGTGGTGATTGGAGGTAGTAGATTGTTATCCTACTCCACAATATTAAGTGACCCGGGAGACCTATACAAAATAAATGAGAGTAGGAGAGATATTCTGATGACAAGTAAAAACAGACGCAGCGGATGCGAGCTGGTAAGCATGTCTATATCAGTAGCCATCACAAAGATGGTGAACAACTTTAAGTGCTTAAGCATTTCATAGTAAGGTGATGTTTATTCTCTCTGATCTCATCAGGTCGCAAGTTGTACGGAATTTCGGTTGTAGAGTGCCCAGAGAATGTTTATACTGTCAATTTGACCCTGGCAAGCAGACTCGGGATCGAGGCAGGGTTTGGTCAATAAGGTTGCTCTGACTAACAGAGGCTCCAAGTTAACCCAACCAGGTGGCTGGCTTTGACATATGCTCAATATAACAATGAGCATCCTATTTACTGAGAGATCTAAATTGAATTCCAGTTGGTCTTCATGAGGAAGATGTATACTAGAACAGCTTTATGCTACAGAGAACCACTGAGATAATAATTTAAAGTTGGGGTCATTTATTAAGTAAATATCTGAGCTTGTAAGTCAACCATGTTCACATATTCTAAGTATGTGCCATAATGTTATTCATAATCATTCTAATCCAGTGAGAGAATTATGTACTACTTTCTATACTAATCATCATAGTAATATGAAATCTAGAAGATTCCTTATTTGCAATATAAGAGGCTGCTGTTCTAGCCTATGTAAACTAGACTTCAGATGTTGAAATGTGTCTGTTATTCAAGGCTATAGTAGTTGACTGAGAAGCTGGTTTTTTGTGGTGAAGATTTTAATATCAGATAAATGAATCACTTTGAGAATATATATATACATACATCATTGACGGCCTGATTAGCGCAGTGGTAGTGACTCTGCTTTCTGCGCCGAGGGCCCCGGGTTCGAATCCTGGTACGGACAAGCTTTGTGTGATGAGCACGAATGTTTGTACCCGAGTCATGGATGTTTAATATGTATATAAGTATTATGTACCTACTGAGTTCGCCCTCAGTCCACTGTACGGTACCCATAACACAGGCGTTGCCTAATGTGGGACCGTATATTTGGTGTGTTCGTGTGGCGATATTATTATTATTATATAACAATAATTATTAATTATAAGAACTTAAACACACAGTTTGGATCACATCCATTTACATATATGTTGCCATATATATTTTTTATAATAATTAAAAAATAGTATTGTTGGGTTGCCAACAAAGAAATGGGACTGCTGCTTGATAATGCCTTTAGCCACAAATTAAATTATCAAATAGTGTGAGTGTCACCACAATACAGTAATGGTACTAATGAACACAAAGTTTTTGGTATTCAGACCCCCAGGTAAGAGTGCCAACCAACCCCTTAACAGTACATGTACAACCTGTAGAGGGTTAAGCTGGACTGAACAATAAGATAAAACCCACCACAGGTAGAAAGATTGTCACTTTAGATTTTGAAAGTTAGGGGGAGGAGAATTGGATACTAAAGGATTCTAATACCCTGATGGCACCCTTCCACTCTAAACAACAGTAGTGCCACTTTAAAATAATGGGTTCAGTAACTTAGAGTTAACAAGTTAAAATTATAAATTATACAATAAAAATAAAAAATCCGTATATTCAGTACAATATTGTTAAATAATTCTTTTATATCAAAACCGTGTAATACCATGGGCAGCTTAACAGATTATTTAATTGATAAAAGTAGAAGCACAGCCTTCAAATTCTGTTGCTAGCTAATGGCTGTAGATTACATAGACTTGCCCATTTGTTACTTTGAACACATGTACAGAGAAGCATTTGTGATTGGGTTAGAAAAGTTTTATGATTGTACCCAGAGACAATCAAACTGGCTATTCACAGCATTAGGATCGAAATTTGTCTAGTGACTCATGCATAAGGGAGTTTATTAAAACATAGGAAGTAAAATGCAACAGGGAAAGATTATCAGATTTCTAGTGCAGGAGTTGTTAAACCAGGTTTGAGATTTGTGATCACTGACTGACTGTGACTTTACTGTTAGATTATAGTTTAGCAAATTATTACTTTTATGAATGAGTTAATTTATTGGTGATAAGAGTTGTTTAAAACTCGGAAGCTTTTATTATTAAATTCATGGATTCTTTAGAAGTTCATATTCGGTTTATTTGTTATCCAATTAAAATAACCAAGATATACTTTCTTATTACAATGTGTTTACAGGTACTTAATAGGAGTTGTGATATTTTATGAACCATATTAAGTACATTCACATAGCTTTCTTGTGTTAATTCTGTTCACCAGCAGAGATCAAACAGGTCTTCAATGCTATGCTGTGCGTTTTCGAAGACATATAATATGACTGTTTTGCATTAAGACAAAACAGGTATTATATGCTGGAGAAAACGCACAGCATAGTTTCAAGGAGCTTGCTGATGATGAAGACTATGACACTTGACAGCTAAGATGGCGGGAACTGGACGTCACGCCACTCTATGGTAACAGAATTGTGAGACTTATGATGGACATATAAAGGTATGATACCCACTTATTTCAATAATCCGGAAGAAATATAAGACTGCTTCTTCAATGCTATGCTGTGCGTTTTCTCCAGCATATAATACCTGTTTTGTCTTAATGCAAAACAATCATATAAACGTTCGGCTATGTATTACTTTCATTATTGAGGGTTTTTATTTTTAAAATTTTAGCAACGTTCAGTACAATTATTTGTAACATTTAAAAACAACAATAAGAATCTTTGTATTAAATGTAAACTATACGAGTACACTCGTACGGTACGACTATGTACATTTAAACAAGAAACTTTTTATTATTAGGACTATTTTACCAGAAACTTTAATTATTATAAATTAGGAACTGACTTCAGATTTTCCAATTAATAGGCAGCACTACTATTGCTTGCATTGTCTCATCTTTATCAATATTATTATGTTCCTTGCATCGGGAAGAAACCATTTTTTTGGACATTAATGTTCCTTTGTTTGATTATCAATTCAATTTATTAATCGGTGTCCGTCATTTGCCTTATGCAAGCGTTTTGTGCACAAATAGTTGAACAGTTCGCAATTTACGTACGTTTTTTTTTTTTTTTTTTTTTTTTTTTTTTTATTGTTTCGCGTGTGTGTGTGTATGTGTTTAGACAAAAGCAAAAATACATCGCAGGCCAGTGAGTGATCCACGTGGGAATGCCCAAATGGCCCTCTACGACTATAGGGAAAGTTATTCCAACGGACAACCGCGTTAGAACTCGGGATACTCGAGCATACCAACTTGTTCTCGTTCTCGTTCTCTATAAGTCCATGTCAGTTGAAAACATTTTGGCTGTCATGCGGCAGAACCCGCAATAGGAAGCGCGCACCGCAGCTCAAGTGTCTAGTGCCAGACAGAAAATCAGTGACCGCATCATTAGTGTCTTTGCGACATTGCGTGCGAATTATGCTAGAGACATTACACTCATGCTCGAGCTGCACCCACTGAAGCTCCGCCGCGCCAGGATCTAAGGTCAGTAAATTATTTGATACATTAGGTAAAGTCAACCATGAATGTGGTGTATCAATTTTGAAAACAACTCCTGGTTTGTACAAATTTGACAAAACCTAATATTTGGAATATTCTATTCTCAAATGAATAACAAATTACTAAAATAGACCTTGCCATCCTACGATGTGCAAAAGATATTCGATTCGGTGATAAAATAATTTCTTGGCTGACTTTCATCTACGTACTCTAGTTAAGGAATGAATTTTAAACTAATCCATCTATGCAAATACAATAAATAAAATTGGAGTATCTGTTTGTAATATAAAATACGATGTATACACGTTACATGTACCAATTTTTTTTTTTTTTTTTTTTTTTTTTTTTATACCTATGAATAAAAGAAATATGAATTGAACTTTAACGCCATCTAAAATTTTCAATATGAGCTTTACTTACCATTACGTCGGGTTCGTGATGGACTCGCTTTGTAGCTGGCGAACAAACTCCGTCTGCTTCACCTAGAGGGCGCTAAATGCAAATTCTGTTCACCGAGCGCTGACTTCACTAAGCATGACATTTTTGACGATGCAAATCATACATCTTGCATGATATGATAAGTCAATAATGTGGTTAACATGAATATAAAAAAATAAAATAAAACGGCAGTTTATAATTAGCTCTTGTGCGTGTATGTTATTGTTACAAATAGTGTTCGTCAACATGGTTCTTACAAAAAATATGTAGTTTCAAACTAGGTTACTGGTTCTAAGTGGCGCCATCTCATGACGCCGCCTGGTACCACCTGGTGCTACTATCTAACTCCACGTATGCCATATAGATGGTAGTGTTGTAAGGATCATAATTAGGTTTATGTGATATTTAACGCCGTCTGCCGAAGACACCTGGTACTGGTATCTATTTGTCAGGGAGGGAGGGAGGGAGGGAGGGAGGGAGGAAGGAAGGAAGGAAGGAAGGAAGGAAGGGAGGAAGGGAGGAAGGAAGGAAGGAAGGAAGGAAGGAAGGGAGGAAGGAAGGAAGGAAGGAAGGAAGGAAGGAAGGAAGGAAGGTTTAGGTTTAGGTTTAGGTTTAGGTTTAGGTTAGGTTAGGTTAGGTTAGGTTTTTTTTTTTTTTTTTATTAATGAGTTTTCAAGACCCACAGACATTTGTCCGTGCCTTTTTTTGTTTAATGATGTTGTTACATTTCGTTACATATTTAGTTTACAATTTATTGCGTATCCGCAGAGCTTATATATAAGTACATCAAGTAAAAGTATAATTACATATATATATATAATTTTTTTTTTTTTTTTTTTTTTTTTTTGTTTTTTTTTTTTTTTTTTAATTATAATATGTTGTATTGTATATATTTGTATTATTTTTATTCTAATATTAGACATTTTTTTTTTTTTTTTTTTTTTTTTTTTTTTTTGTTTTTTTTTTTAAACTTATTTTTTTTTTTTTTTTTTTTTTGTTTTGTATTCGAAGTAGTTAAATTAGGCTTAAGTTTAGTGAATGCTAGACATGTTGTGTTGAAAGACGCTATACAAGACGCTATACACCGCACAGCGCCATCGAGGCTTTGTTTGAGATTGGACTATTCCGGCGTCCCCGTCAGGCCCACGATTTTCGTCAGGGCCTCGATCACCGAGTAGTCGCGATGTTTTATTGCCATTTTTAGGTTATAGGCGAGAACTCCTCTTGACCCCGCCGCCACCGCCCTTTTGATGAGACTGCACGCCGCGCTCTCACTGTTGTCTGCGTAGTATACACAGCTAACAGTGTGGCGCGACACTGCAACGACGGCATGTGGAACGCTGTCGTGCAGTTGCAGCTTCTTGGTAGATGTACGTACAATCACCACTTTCTCAAAAGTTAGTCCCTGTGCTTCATGAATGGTAAGCGTGCGCGATCCTGAGCCTGACCCGTATCCTTGGTTGGTGAGGGATTCCTTCTCCTTCTGGGTGTAAACCAGGTATAGGGTGTTGGGGTCGGTCTTAGGAATTTGCGCATCTGAATACCTTTTCAGCTCTAGGGACTGAATTAGAGGTTTCGACGAGTATATGCCACTATATATTTGGTTGAGGGCATATGCTACGTCCATGGGGTTTCTGTACGTACATAAAAGCTCCTGTGTTACGGCAGCTATGTGAGTGGGGCGGTTGTACTGCAGTGTGAAGAGGTTCTCTCGGTCTATGTATGGGGGTTAGGTTAGGTTAGGTTAGGTTAGGTTAGGTTCTGTTCTTCGGGATTGGATGAGCCGACAACATGGCACCCTCACGTTCCGTCTGACACAGATACTGTCAGGTCACGGGTGTTTCGGGCGGTATCTGTGCCGGATCGGGCGCGAGGAGACGGAAGAGTGCCACCACTGCGGGGACCCTAGGGACTCCGCCGAGCACACCCTACAGGACTGCCCTACATGGGCCCAGGAGAGGAGTGGTCTATATGCCACTCTCCAAACGCAAGACCTTGCGCTCCCATCAGTCGTCGGACTGATGGTCCGCAGCGAAAGGGCGTGGGAGGCCGTCGTCTCATTCTGTGAGAACGTGATGGCGGCAAAGGAAGAAGCAGAAAGGGAACGGGAAGCGACTACCTTGCTTCCGTCCCGTCAAAGACGCCCGGGCAGGCGCCGCAGAGCGCACGCAGCCGCCGACCTGCGACCGCCGTAACACCAGGCCTGCGAGTGACGGGGAGGGCAACCCGTCATTCGAACAGATACGGCCCAAGAAGGAGACGGATGCATGATTACACGCGCCCGCACTCACCACAGAAGAAAAAGGGCTAGAAGCTTAAAGAAGAGGTCCGTAGCGGACCAAGGCCTGCCGAAGCCGCGTAGAGCATGCGCAAGCGATCCCGCAGCTTTGGCATCAGGCAGTGGAAGGACAACAGGGGGTTTTTTAGTCCGTGCGAGTCGGACATACCCACCCCGTCGTGCCCTCGGCGGGGTGGCATGCGTAGGCATTTTTCCTCCTAAAAAAAAAAAAAAAAAAAAAAAAAAGGTTAGGTTAGGTTAGGTTAGGTTAGGTTTTTTTTTTTTTTTTATTATCTATTTCCTCTAACATAATCAGAGAATTTGTTGTTCTGTCTATAATTTTTAACTGAGTTAATTAGTTAAAGTTTGTAGTTTTGAAGTGAATGCGATTTCCTTTTTTACTTTTATTAATCAAATCTTATAAATATTTGCATAATTAATTCCTATTTTTCTTTTATTACCTTATTTGATTGTTAAAGGTGTTGTTGTTTATGTGCTTGTTTTTGTGCTTGTTTTTGGGCTTGTTTTTGTGCTTGTTTTTTGATGTTTGCTTTCATTTTAGTTTATTCAGTTTCGTTTCTTTTTATGTGTACTTGTTTTCCCATTTGCTTATTAACGTAGTTTTATTTTATATATGTGTAGTATATTTCTATTTATTTCTTAAATTTACTATTTTTACTACATATTTGCAGTATTCCACAAAAATGTTTCTGGTCTCTTTGTTAGTTATTAGTTTATTAAAGTTTTCTGTTGCTATTTTGCTGTTTAGTAGCATTTCGGTTTCGTACCTTTTGTGGAGGTGGACAGGACATTCACACAGTATGTGGCTCACCGTTTCGGGGGTCCCAGGTTCGCATATGCATGATGGGTTCTCTTTGCACTTGAACCGGTTCAAGTACTCAGAGAACCCACCATGGCCTGTCATTGCTTGGGTTATCTCTCCCGTCGGTTTGAGGGATTTTATAATTTTGAATGCCTGCACCACGTCTGGGAAAAACAGTTTGGTGGTGGATGCCGTTTGCTGTGCCATATATCTTTGGTTCCATTCGTTAATCGACCCCATCCGGATTTGTCGTTTAACGAATGAAACCGGGCACAAGTCGTAGTCGGGCTTTCTTTTGCTTTTTAAAGCTGCGTCTTTTGCCAACTCGTCCGCGCGTTCGTTACCGTGTAGTCCCGCGTGAGCTTTAATCCAAAATAATTCCACCGTTTTATTTTGGAGGTGGATTGCCCTAATATTGTGCCGAGTTTCGGTCGCAAGGGGGTGAGTTGTGTCGGCGTTAGTGATGGTCTCTAACGCTGCTCTGGAATCACTGTAGATGCCAAAGGTGCTTTCTGGACGATTGAGGATCACTCTTGTGGCTTGGCATATGGCCAGGAGTTCGGCCTGGTAGACCGTGCAATATGGTGCTAGTTTGAGCTTGAGGGCTCTCGTCTCGGCGTCACCATCCCATAAGGATATTGCTGCCCCGACGCATCCCTCAAGCTTGCTACCATCGGTGAATATTCTAACAGCCTGGCTGTTGTGAATATCCACCTGTTGTTGGTCTTCAAGCTTTATGAACTCGAGGCTCATATGTTTTGCCGGATGAGGACCCTTGTCATAACGCACCCTGCGTTCTACCTCTCTATCTGCTAGCACTGGCTGGGACGCCCCCCTCTTGGCCTCATACAGAGCGGCTGCTTCTTGTATACGGAGGTCAAGTGGTAGCATTCCAGCCAGTACTAGCGCTGAGTTCAGTGAGACCGTACGATACGCCCCGCACAGCTTTTGCACAAAACCTCTTTGTACGGCATTCAGCTTCCGTTGGATGCCGTGCTTTTTGGTTGCCGGTGCCCATGCGCTGGCCGCATAGGAGATGACCGGTTCAACTGTTGCCCTGTATATAACACGGACAACTTCCGGATGTAACCCCCAACTGATCTTGGCGGCTCTCGACAGTTGCTTGTAAATGTTGACGGCCTTCTTGCAGATATTTGCAGCATGGCTATTAAAGGTCAATTTACTGTCGATCGTGAGCCCCAAGATCTTTATCTCCTCTGACATGCCAATGTCGGTCCCGCCCATGCGCAGGAGTGGGGTGTCAAACTTCAACTTCTTCGTTATTGTCATAGCCTTGGTTTTATGAGGCGCGAATTTTAGTTTGTTTTTGACACCCCAGTCCTGAACATAGGCGAGAGCGTCATTGGCTTGTTTTTGCACTTCCAGAGCAGTTTCACCGGCAAACAGCAGTACGACATCGTCGGCAAAGGCCTGACAATGATAGCCTCTTTGCTCGAGGCCCTTTAGTAGCGGATCCAGGAGAAGGTTCCATAGGATCGGACCTCCGATCGACCCTTGAACGCAACCTTTGTTTGTGCCCTTTCTGTGCTCCTGTCCAGCGTACCTTACTCGGACCTTTCGGTCCATAAGGTAGCTGTCTATCACTCTTCGCAGGTTGACCGGGCACTCTTCTTCCGCCAATCGGATCCTAATAGCTGGCCACCATGCACTGTCGAAGGCTCCCTCTATGTCTAATGAAACGAGAGTTGTTATTAGCTTCTGCCTGAGTTTATTATGTATGTGCTGTATTAGATCATAGAGGGAGTCCTCGGTGCTCCTTTGTGGCATGAATCCGTATTGGCGTCTGCTCATCTTGGGGATCAGATGCCATTTTATTCTCCTGACTATCATTTTCTCCAGGATTTTGCCCAGTACTGGTAGTAGGCCTATCGGCCTGTATGATTTGGGGCTAGTGTAGTCTTCCTTGCCAGGCTTTGGAAGCACCACCACGGTCGCCTCCTTCCAGATGGTGGGAAAATGGCAGAGTTCATGGCATTTATTCATTACAGCCAGGTTAGGTTTTTTTTTTTTTTTTTTTTTTTTTTTTTTTTTTTTTTTTTTTTCGAGCTCCTCTGACATGGCGGTCAGAGTCCTTATTCTATCTATTCTATTTCTTACAATGTTTCTTATTCCAATAAGTCTAATACACAAAACATTTTTTATTTATGTACATATTCTATTTCTTACAATGTTTCTTATTCCAATAAGTCTAATACTCAGAAGATTTTTTATTTATGTATATATTTTAATAGCTTATTCCTTAGTTCTAGTACATTGTTCTTTATTCTACTCTTATTATATATCGATCTATTCTATTTACGGTCATTTATACAGTCTTATTCTTATCATATTATTACTTCTTATCATTTTATTATACAGTCTATTGTACAGTCCATTCTTATCATGTTATTATTATATACAGTTTAATTTTTTACATCCTTTGACTGGGAGGTTCCCCTCTGTCCACTGCGAGATTCTGCCAACCAGTGCACAGTTTTTATGGTGTTATAGGTACTGCTCCGAATATTATTATAGTATTCGTACAGTTTACCTCTTTCCATTTTAGTTTTTGTTCCTGTTTATGACACTGGCTGCCAGCCTCCCGCAGTAGGAGAGAAGGGCCTCCCTAGTCCTTTTGTTTGCTATTATGCTGCTCAGATTGTCCGCTTTAAGCTCTATGTCTATTGACATTTCCAGTGCGAGTCTTTGGTGAGCGTAAACCGGACAATCGAGCAGCACGTGTGCCACCGACTCGCTCACGCCTGGTTCGCAGATGCACGATGGGTCCCCCTTACACTTGAAACGATGCAGGTACTCGGAGAACCCACCGTGCCCCGTCAGCACCTGCGTGATCACGCCAGTAGGTTGTATATGCCTAATGGTGCTGTGTGCATTTATTGCGTCCGGGAAGAACATTTTGGTTGTTGCCGCTGTGGTTTCATTTTTATATCTGCGGTTCCATTCGTCAAGCGTCTCCAAGCGGATTTGACGCTTGACGAATGAAACCGGGCACAAGTTGTAGTTAGGCCTCGTCTTTAAGTCGATTGCAGCGCTTTTAGCGAGTTCATCTGCCCTCTCGTTCCCCACCAAACCTGCGTGAGCCTTTACCCAAAATATTTTCACTATTTTGCCGTGTGCAAAAGCAGATCTTAAATTTGCATGAATGGTGGTTGCTAGGGGGTGAGGAGACGTGCCCGAGGCTATGGTTTCAAGGGCTGACCAGGTTAGGTTAGGTTAGGTTAGGTTAGGTTAGGTTAGGTTAGGTTAGGTTAGGTTGGTGAAGCGTTGGGGTGCTAGGTCAGACAGGGGTGCTAGGTCAGACAACCTCCTCGTGTGCCTCTCCCATTGCCAGTCCCATCAGGTACGCCTGTGGGACTTGCAATGGGAAGGGCCTGGTGCACCCTGGGCATCGTCGACAATCTCCCAGGTTTTCCTGGGTTATTGTCGGCGATGGCGAATAGTCTGACACGGCGCGGTGTGTTTGCCAAGTGCACGCGGCTTCGGCCGCCACCGGGCTTCCTTTATTCCTTTTCCTCTCCCATAACCTCAAAGGGCGGGTCTGCTCCTGGTACTTCTCTCTTCTGAGAGTTGACTGGCGATGCAGACTTGCTCTATCCTTTTCCTTTCCTTCACAATTCCCATGTCGTTCCGGTGGAGATAACCACCTGCAAAAATCACGGGGGCGTCGTTAGTGGCGCAGGGAGGTGTATTATGTTTATAATATATATTAAGGTCGGTGGATAAGTGTGGGTAAATGGGTGAAGTGGTGAAAGCGTGATGTATGTAAGGAAGTTCCCGAAAGGGGACGGTGTGATTCGTGCGGTGCGTTTGCCAGGCGCACGCGGCTTCGGCCGCCACCGGGCGATCCCGTAGTTCTAGCGGAGGCGTCGTGGAACATGTCTCGCGGCCGATGATGCGGAAACGGGGGCTAGCCTTAACCGGCTAGCCAAGTGGTCGGCATCCACTTTAAAAGGTCCAACCCTCCTTCCAAGGAGAAGATACGCGGAGTCCCGCGGAGGAGAAACCTCGGTAAAAAACCCCCATCCCAGGGTACCGGCCGCCCCCCTGGCGTAAATAGGCTTGTTCGGGTAGCAGAGGGCACCCCCCGGACCGACCTTTTATCCCTCCCACTCGTGGGAATAACTATGGAAAACTTAAACTTAAAAAACAAAAAACAAATTGACGAAAGTGGAGTGGCTCAGTGCGAGTCAGATGTGAGCGATATGATAAGCGTATCCAGCGCTTGTAGTGACGGGTCTATTCAGACAAGATACTGGCGTAAGCGCCGGCACCAAAAAGACGGAGAAGAACAGGAACGCAAATCGGTTTCTAGTGGAGAAGATTTGCCTACACCGAAGGTACCTAAAGAGACGAAAAGAGGCAGAGGACGGCCTCCTACTACCGGACAATACGTAGGCCTATCAAAGGCAAAGAAGAAACTAGAGGCAGAAGAAAAAGCATCTTACATGAAGGTTTGTATAGCAGAAGACGAGAAAAAAGTAGCGGATGCAGCGAGACGTTTAGCGCAGCATAGTGGTTCGCGACTTTCGCTTACCTCTACATCAGGATTGGAGACAGAAGACCTACCAGCCACGGAGCTGAGGAAGAAGATAGAGGATTCGGTGGCGGCCATTAAAACGGTCGCCAAAATATCTAAAGGCCTGAAGGGAACGAGCCAAAAAACCCTCAAGGCTGCTGCCGGCTCAATACAAGAAGTTGTGGAAGAGCTCATGCAGCGCTCTACATCAGAGGAGACGAAATGTTTACAGGCTGAGAACAAGAGGCTGAAGAAAGAAATGGTGGATCTCCGCGCCGAAATGGATGATCTCAGAGCGGAGATGGCCACGTTCAAGGAGCGACGAAATAAAGAGAGAAAGTCCTACTCTCAGGACAAAGAGACTGACCTGGCCGACCTCTTTAGAGAGGAAATTGGAAAGGTCCTCTCCAGGGTGTCATTTCTGGAGGGGAAGATCCTACGGCCCCCACTGGCAACTGATAGAAGGGAAGAGGCAGCAACTTCGTTGCCGTCATTTGCGGAGGTAGCCTCCTCGGCGAGACCAGCGGCTGCCGAGAAATCAAAAAAGATGGCACAAGCACCTCAATCGTTGCTTGGGCTGACTCCTACAACAACAGATAAACAGAAGGATGCACAGAAGAAAAAGAAGGAGAAGAAGAAGGAAAATACGAAGGAAGTAACAGAGAAGGCTGCATCTAGAGCGCCACAAAGCGTTGCAGCCAGCAAGGAAGGAGAGTGGCAGACAGCAGGTGCAAAGAAGAACGCGAAAAAGGCGGTTAAAAAGGCAGCTAAAAAAGCTCGTGAGTCAAGACCTCGCCCCCCCCGTTCCACGGCGGTGGTGATAACGCTGACGCCAGGGGCAGTGGAGAGAGGCGTTACCTATGCGGCGGTCCTGAACGATGCTAAGACGAGCATCAAGTTGGAAGAACTTGGAATCTCAGGGCTTCGCTGCAAGCTTACAGCAACTGGGGCGCGACTTCTGGAAGTCCCAGGTGCCACCAGTTCGGCACAAGCTGATGCACTTGCGGAGAAGTTGAAGACATCGCTAGCGAGCGAGGATGTTCGGATCTCTCGCCCTACTAAGTGTGCGGATTTGCGTATAAGCGAACTTGACGACTCAGTCACAAAGGAGGAGCTGGTGACCGCAGTCGCCAAAGCCGGGGACTGCCTCCCGGAGCAAGTCAGGTCTACGGATATTCAGTTAGGCCGCAACGGTCTCGGGTCCGCGTTCGTTAGCTGCCCGGTTTCCGCTGCATTAAAAGTGTCAGACGGTCGAAGATTATTGGTCGGGTGGGTCTCAGCACAGGCTAGGTTGCTGAAGGCTCGGCCTATGAAATGCTACAGATGTCTTTTAGGAGGTCACACTGGAGTTTTATGCCCCACTGGGGTTGACTGCAGCAATCGCTGCTTCCGCTGCGGGCAGCCTGATCATAAGGCGAAGACATGCAATGCTGACGTGCTATGTTTGGTGTGTGCGGGAAAAGATAAACCGGCGGCTCATCTAACGGGTAGTAAAGACTGCCCCTCAGCTCAGTCCCAGACCAAAGGCAGAAGAGTGCCACTGGTCAAGCCCAAAGGATCGACACAAACAGTACCCGCCAATCGAGCGGAGGTGGAGGAACAGAATATGGATGCCGATTAATGGACCAAGAAATCCTATTCTTACAGGCTAATTTAAACCACTCTGCCAGAGCTCAGGACCTGCTAGTCCAGAGTCTGGCAGAGTGGTCAATCAACGTGGCGGTCGTCTCTGAACCATATTTTGTTCCATCCACTCCTGGATGGGCGGGAGACACAGAGGGACTGGTGGCTTTAACGTCGACAAGGTCCACAGGTTCCCCACCGCTCGAGCATATTGAGAGGGGATCGGGGTTCGTTTCGGCACGTATCGCTGACGAGACGGTTATAGGGGTGTACTTCTCCCCGAACCGCCCCCTCAGCGAATTTGAGAATTCCCTCCATCAGGTGGGATCTCTTATCTCTCGGACGTATCCTCGTCCTGTAATACTTCTTGGTGACTTTAACGCCAAGTCTCCGGCATGGGGTTCCACATCGGCCGATACTAGAGGCAACATCCTGGAGCAGTGGGCTCTTGAGTTAGGTTTAGTTGTCATCAACAGAGGTTCAACGCTCACATGCGTGCGGCAGGGAGGAGGTTCCATTGTGGACCTGACCTTTGCCAGTAATAGTGCTGCTCGGCGCGTCCGTAATTGGCGGGTGGTCGGCGAGGTGGAGACGCTGTCGGACCATAGGTATATCCGTTTCAGCGTCTCCAACCTCGTCTCTGACCGTCGTACTCCAGCGAACCAGGAAGACCAATGTCCACGATGGGCTATGAATCGAATCGATTGGGAGCGACTGATCGAGGAGGCAACCGTACAGGCATGGGCCCCTATCCCTGATGGGCCTGTTATAGTGGATGAAGAAGCGGCTTGGTTTAAAAACACAATGACCGTCATATGTGATGCGGCTATGCCGCGTGCTACACGAAGACCGCCCCGACGCCAGGTGTACTGGTGGTCGCAGGAGCTTGCGCTGTTACGTAGAGCGTGCGTAGCTGCGCGCCGCCAGTACACCAGGCATCGTAGAAGGCGAAGAAGGACGCAAAACGCAGTCTCACGAGAAGCTGAACTGTATGAACTCTACAGACAAGCAAGGAAGACTCTACAGCAGGCCATAAAGCTAGCTAAAGTGAGATCTAGGGAGGAGCTCTTGGCTGAGCTAGATAGAGACCCGTGGGGACGCCCCTATAAAATGATCAGGGGAAAGTTGCGTCAGTGGGAACCGCCGCTGACCCAAACTCTTCGCCCCCAACTTCTCGACAATATTTTGAGCACTCTATTTCCTAGAAGTGAGGGAAATTTCATCCCCCCTCCCATGGCACAGCGATCTGCCATCGTCACTGCAGACGACGCGCCTGCAGTGACGGAGGCAGAGCTGGATATAGTCTTGAGACGGCTAAAAGGCAAGAAAACTGCCCCTGGACCAGATGGAATACCGGCTCGGGTACTGGTTGCAGCTCTTAAAATCTTAGGGCCTAGGTTCAGGAGGCTTTTGACAGCATGCCTAGAACAGAGCAGATTTCCGCAGCTCTGGAAGGTAGGCAAGCTTGTCCTTATTAAAAAAGAGGGACGGCCAGCAGATTCCCCATCTGCATATCGGCCCATTGTCTTGCTGGACGAGGCGGGCAAGATCCTGGAAAAGGTGATTGCAGACCGCCTAGTCAGCCATCTAAATTCAGTGGGTCCGGACTTGGCTGATAACCAATTTGGTTTTCGACGCGGGCGCTCTACGATTGATGCGATCTCGAGTGTGAAAGCAATGGTGGTGGAGGCAGTGACCCGGGGTGAAGTGGTGCTGGCGGTGTCACTTGACATCGCCAACGCATTCAACACCTTGCCCTGGAGGTGCATCATACAGGCCCTTTCCTATCATAGGGTCCCGCCACGTCTTCGTCGGTTGATTGAGGAATACCTGGCCGAGAGGGCCATCATTTATCCGGCTCAGAACAACTGGGGCCGGACAGACGTTTCATGCGGTGTTCCACAGGGCTCGGTCCTTGGTCCGCTCCTGTGGAACATCGGCTATGATTGGGTGCTGCGAGGCGCATTACTTAGTGGAGTGGCATTATACTGTTATGCCGATGATACGCTCGTCACAACTCGAGCAAACTCATATAGACAGGCTGCATTAAAAGCTACAGCAGGGGTAGCACAGGTGGTGGGGAGGATCCGCAGATTGGGGCTCAAAGTGGCCCTGAATAAATCAGAGGCCCTGCTATTCCATGGACCTCGGAACGCACCACCCCCTAATTCGTACATCATCGTTGGAGGAGCCCGTATTGCTGTCGGGACGAGCATGAAATACCTAGGCTTATTTCTAGACTCCAAATGGGAATTTAGGCGTCATTTTCAGCTGCTGGCGCCTAAACTAATTCGTACTGCGGCAGCACTATCCCGAGTGCTACCTAATTTAGGAGGACCGGACGCTTCGTGTAGACATCTCTACACGGGCGTCATTCGTTCTATGGTCATGTATGGCGCTCCAATTTGGGGGCAAAATGTTAAGCCCCACATTGCCGCATCCCTCAGACAACCTCAGAGGGCCATGGCCATACGAATTATTAGAGGTTACAGGACCATATCTTTTGATGCGGCTACCTTAATGGCGGGTACGCCTCCGTGGCATTTGGAAGCCAAAGCCACAGCGCTCCTTTACAGCTGGCGCAAGGAGGCCACTAATCAGGACTATGACATTCGGCGTAAAAAATTAGAACTGCAGGAGGCAGTAATTGATGAGTGGAGCGAGATCCTCGCTCAACCTAGAGCCGGACTTAACACCATTGCCGCTATTGCACCAGTTCTCCGGCAATGGCTCGAGAGACGGCATGGCGTCCTTACATTTCGTCTGACGCAGGTACTCTCCGGACACGGTTGTTTCGGGAAGTACCTGTGTCAGATTGGGCGTGAGCCTTTAGGGAACTGCCACCACTGCGCGGAGCCGGAGGACACGGCGCAACACACGTTGCAGCACTGTCCGGCCTGGGAGGAGGAGAGGCAAATCATTGTCGCCACTATAGGCGCGGAAGAAATAACACTCCCATTGGTCGTTAGGCGAATGGTGGAGGATGAGGCAGTTTGGGAGGCCGTCCTCGCGTATTGTGAGGCGGTGATCACGACAAAGGAGGTAGCGGAGCGGGAGAGGGAAGCGACTAGCCAGCTTCTCTCCCGGCAAAGACGCCATCGGCGCCGTAGGGCGCGCAACAACGACTTACGCCCACCGTAAGTCATATGTCTGCGGGTGATGGGTAGGGCAGCCTGTCACCATTAAGCGGACAGCGGCGGCGGCGCACAGTGTCCTGTGCGCCCCCCCATAAGAAGGAAGAAAGGCCATCAAAAGGCCTTTTCCAAGAGAAGGTAACCGCGAGGCGGTTTGAGGCCGCCGGAGTAACGAGCGAATGCGCAAGCGATCCCGTAACTCCGGCAAGGCAGTAGAAGGACACCAGGGGGGTTTTTAGTCCGTGCAAGCCGGACATACCCACCCCGCCGTGCCCTCGGCGGGGTGGCATGCGTTAGGCATTTTCCCCCCCTGACAAAAAAAAAAAAAAAAAAAAAAAAAGGTTGGTGAAGCGTTCCACATTTTTGGTTGATGGTGCTTTCTGTTGTTTGTTTTAGGGATTGTTTCGGGACTTTTGGTAGTACTTCCACACCCTGCGTGTGGTTGGAAAGGCCCTTTTTAGGGCCCCAAAAGTCGGTTCTGTCGGTTGTTTGTGGGCGTTTTTCTTTTCTCTTCTTGTAGTTTCTGGGTGTTTGTTGTTCCTGTGTTCACTGTGGGTGCTTGGATCGGTGTCCAGCGATGGACTCCGATTCCAGCATTGTCAGGGGAGGGAGCAAAAGGACGTGGGGGGTGTTCGAGTCGGGAATCTCGGATTCCGACTCCGAAACCGAGGTGGTTGCGGCGAAGGTGCCGACTGCACGCCGTGGGAAGCCTGCGGGTGCTGCGCGGAGATCGGGGCTTACGCGAGCAAGGTTGGAGCTCAAGGAGCTAGAGGAGGAAGCCAAGGAGGTGGCTCTAGACCGGGCGATGCGAGCTAAGGCGTTCCGCAAGGGGGCGGCCTCGCCTGTGTTGGATCCGATGGAGGGCGTGACCTCCGACAATCCGGGTACGGAGACACACACGTCTGAGGAGTTGCGGGCGTTGGCGGGGCACAGCGTGACCTCTATTCTGGAGGTGGTAAGGAAGTCGGGGCACCTTCAGGGCCCGATGATCAAGCGGTTGAAGGACGCGGCGTCTAAACTGCAGGAGATCGTGGAGGTGCTGGTGGCGAGGCCGGAGGCCGATGAGTCGCGTCGTCTTCGACGCGACAACAACATACTCCGCAAGGAGACAGAGGCCCTGAGGGTCGAGCTGGCGGCCCATCGCCGAGAATTTGAGGCAATGAGGAAGACGATGGCGGCTACCAAGGTGCCAGAGTCCTCCGCTTTGCCGAGCCTGGACGTCGACTTCGTCGAGGAGCTCAAGCGCTCTATCGTTACCTCAGTGGGCGAGATGGTCAGCGCCCGCTTTGCGGGTATCGAGGAGCGCTTGCTGCCCGCGGTGGTGCATCGCCCACCTCTTGCGGCAGACAAGAAACGGCAGGCGGCCGCTTCTGTGTCGGAGGTTGAGGGCCCTGTCAGGGCTCGTCCGGGGCCGTCAGGGGTTCGTGCCAAGCCACCCAAGAAGTCGGTGGCCGGAAAGGCAGCGGGTCCCTCGGTCTCGGCAAGGCCGTCGCAGTCTGTGGTGGAGGTGGTGATGCCTACCCCGGAAGCTGCCCCTATTGACCCGGAGGGCGAGTTCACACTCGTCACCGGGTCGAAGAAGGGGAAAGGTAAGGGGAAGAAGAGTGGAGCCTCCGCTGCATCGCAAGGTGCTTCCTCTGCTAATGCAGTGGCCTCTGCGGTGGCCCCAGCGAAGGCGAAGGCCCCGGCGAAGCCGAAGCTTGCCCCTCCTCGCACCTCTGTGGTGGTAATAAAGATGCGGGAGGAGGCAGCAGCAGCGGGTGTGACCTACAGCCGCATTCTGTCACATGCGGCTGAGAAGGTGGATCTGGCGGAACTGGGGATTGAGTCCCTTAAGTTCCGTCAGGGGGCCACCGGGGCTAGGCTGTTGGAGTTGCCGAAAGGGCAGACTCCGGAAAAGGCGGACGAGTTGGCGGAGAAGCTCCGCACAGCCCTGGAGGGAATGGCCGAGGTCGTTCGGCCCACAAAATCCGCTGACATCCGGATTACTGGACTGGACGACTCGGCCACTAAAGAAAGGGTGGTTGCAGCAGTGGCAAGGGCCGGAGGCTGTGCGGAGGGTCTCGTCAGAGCGAGGGAGGTGCGCTCTGGGCCGGGGGGTATGGGCGCCATAGTGGTCCAGTGCCCGGTGTCGGTGGCTAAAACGTTGGCTGATGCCGGCAACATCCTCGTAGGATGGAGCTCGGCCAGCGTCGTGGCATTGCAGCAGCGCCCCATGCGCTGCTACAGATGCATGGGGCTCGGCCACGCCGTCGCTATGTGCTCCTCGAGGGTGGACCGCAGCAAAATGTGCTTCCGCTGCGGTCGCGAGGGACATAGAGCGGCAAGCTGCAGGGCTGCGCAAAGGTGCTCAGTGTGCGCGGACGCCGGCAAGCCATCCGGGCACGACATGGGGGGGGCGCTTTGCAACCCCCCCGTTATGAAGGGCAAAGCGGCCGCACGGCCCACGACCGCCACTGAGGCCGGACGCCAGCAGGCGCGGGAGGAAACTGTAATGTCGGAATGAATCCATCACGACATTCCAGTTTCCTTCAGGCGAACCTGAACCACTCCGCCGGGGCGCAAGACCTGTTCTTGCAGTCCATGGCGGAGTGGGGGGTGAATGTGGCGGTGGCCTGTGAGCCATATTACGTCCCCTCCTACTCGCATTGGGCGGGGGACCTGGATGGCTTGGTGGCGGTCACCACCAGGGCCGGCTCCGACGTTCCCCTCTCAACTCTAGAGAGGGGGTCGGGATATGTGGTAGCGGGATGGGGGGAGTACGCGATTGTCGGCGCGTACTTCTCCCCTAATCGTAGTCTGGCGGAGTTCGAGATATTTCTCGACTCCGTCAGGGCTGCGATTTGCAGGTGGTCGCCGAGGCCCACGTTAGTGCTCGGCGACCTTAATGCTAAGGCCCAAGAGTGGGGCAATCGCGCCACGGACCCTAGAGGCAGGGCCGTCCAGACCTGGGCGATCCAGTGCGGCCTGTCCCTCCTTAATAGGGGGGATGTCCATACCTGCGTGCGGCATACGGGGGGGTCCGTGGTGGACATCTCGTTCGCCACCCCCGCTGTCGCGCGCAGGATCATGGACTGGAGGGTGGAGTCAGGGGTGGAGACCTTGTCGGATCATTTATATGTCCGATTCGGAATCTCCACCTCTTCGGCAGGGCCGGACCCTCCTAGGATGGCCAGCCACTTTCCGCGCTGGGCCCTGGGTCGGCTTGACAGAGGGCTGGCTGGTGAGGCGGCCATTGTCCAGCGGTGGGCCTCAGCAAGGGTGGAGGGTGCCAGCGTGGATGAGCTGGCGGGCCGCATGCGTAGTGCTTTGCAGCAAGTCTGCGATGCGGCCATGCCGAGAGTCCGACGTAGGCCCAGCTACCGCAAAGTCTACTGGTGGTCCACCGAGATCGGAGACCTCAGGGTGGCATGCGGCGCCGCACGGCGGGAGTACGTGCGGTGCCGTAGACATAACGGTAGGGACCCGATCCTGGAGGCCCGCCTTAAAGACGCCCTCTATCAGGCCAGGGAGGCGCTCAAGCTGGCCATCTGCCGGGCCAAGGAGAGTGCGGATGGGGAGATCCTAGCGGAGCTCGACAGGAACCCCTGGGGACGGCCGTATCGGGCGGCCCGGAAGAAGCTCGGGGGCCGGGGCGCACCCCCGACGGAGACCCTGCCGCCGGACCTCCTCGGGCGGATCATGGGCGAACTGTTCCCAGCCGCTCCGGAGAACTTTGCCCCTCCGAGGATGGTCCCACCTGTATTGGAGGAGGACGGTCTAGCGGCCCCTCCTGCCATACAGGAAGAGGAGATGGACGAGGCCATCGAACGTCTCCGCACGAGGAGGAGGGCGCCGGGTCCGGATGGTGTTCCGGGCGCGGTGGTCTACCTGGCCGCTGGACCTCTGCGGGACCGGATCCGGGAACTGTTCGAGGAGTGTCTTCGGACTGGGCAGTTCCCGGATATATGGAGGGAGGGGAGAGTGTGTCTCCTCCCAAAGGAAGGACGCCCTCCGGAGCTGCCGTCGGCCTACAGGCCAATCGTGCTGCTGGACGAGGTGGGGAAACTCCTCGAGAGAATTCTCGTTTCCCGTCTCGTCCAGCACCTCGAGGAGGTGGGACCAGGATTGTCGGAGGCTCAGTGGGGGTTCAGGGCTGGTCGATCGACCGTCGACGCCCTGGACCAGCTGATGGGCCTCTCCAAGGAGGCAGTCGAAGGGGGGGAGATCCTGTTGGCGGTCTCGCTGGACGTGCGTAATGCGTTCAACAGCCTACCGTTCGAGACGTTGGGGGAGGCACTCCAGTATCATAGAGTGCCCCCCTATCTCAGGAGGCTGTTGCTCGCGTACCTGCGGGACCGCCGGGTCGTGTGGGAAGGGAGGTCCGGGGGCCTGAGCCGTCAGCCGGTAGAGCGCGGTGTTCCACAGGGGTCGGTGCTGGGGCCCGCCCTGTGGAACATCGGCTTTGACTGGCTCCTTAGGGGGCCGCTTCTCCCCGGGATGAGGGTGATCTGCTACGCAGATGACACCCTCATCACGGTTCGGGGGAAATGCTGGGAGGATGTGGCTCGGAGGGCAACGGTGGGGACCTCGCTGGTAGTAGAGCGGGTTCACCAACTTGGGCTAGAGGTGGCCCGGGGCAAGACTGAGGCCCTCCTCTTCCATGGCCCACGGAGGGGACCTCCCCGGGACGCACAGATTACGGTGCGAGGGGAGGTCGTCAAAGTAAAGGCCCAGATGAGGTACCTGGGCCTTGTTCTCGATGGTCGTTGGACGTTCCGGGCACATTTCGCCCAGCTCGCCCCAAAACTTGTGGCCGCGGCTGCCGCCCTGGGTAGACTGTTGCCCAATGTAGGGGGCCCCAAGTCGGCGTGTAGACGGCTATACTCCGGAATTATCCGGAGTATGGCGCTGTACGGGGCTCCCATCTGGGCGGAGGCTCTCACCGCCGACAACAAGATCCTCCTGCGGAGACCGCAGAGGATCATAGCGGTGAGAGCCATCAGGGGCTACAGGACGGTCTCCTGGGCGGCAGCGACACTCCTGGCGGGGGACCCGCCCTGGGAACTCCAAGCGGAGGTCCTGGCGGCGGTGTACCGTCTCCGCGCGGAGGGACGGGCGGCGGGCGCCGCACCTGATTGGGAGATGGTGCGGCGCACAAGGAGGAGGTGCCAGGAGGAGGTGGTGACGAGGTGGGGGGAACAGCTGGCTTCCCCTGCCTACGGCCGCGACACGGTGGAGGCGATCCGCCCCCACCTGGCTGGCTGGCTGAAGAGAGGGCACGGCGCCCTCTCCTACAGGCTGACGCAGGTGCTTACCGGGCATGGGTGCTTCGGTAAGTACCTGCACCAGATCGCGGGGCGGGAGCCGACCCCCATCTGCCACGCGTGTGACGCACCGGTGGATACGGTGCGTCACACGCTGGAGGAGTGCGTGGCCTGGGGGCGGAGGAGGCACGACCTCGTCAGCGTCGTGGGGAGGGACCTCTCGCTGCAGAGCGTGGTAGCTGCCATGCTCAGCAGCGAGAGGTGCTGGAGGGCAATGGCCTCCTTTTGCGAATCCGTCATGGCGCAAAAGGAGGCCGCGGAGCGGGTCAGAGAGGGAGACGCCCAAGCCGACCCGCTCCGAAGAGCACGGCGGGGGAGACGGAGAAGGCGCTATGCGCATCTTCTTCCCCCGCCGTAAGAGGAGGACGTCGAAGGGGACTAGGGCAGGGGGTCGGGGGACCACCTGCCCACACAAAGTCCCCCCGACGGAGGGTGCCTGTTGTTAACAGGCACCCCTCCTGATGTCTGCGGCCCGGGACCAACCGGGCCGGCCGCCGGGGCGCCACAGTAGTATGCCTAGTGCGATCCTGTGGCGCCCCGCTCATAGGCGGTGATGGCGGACCAAGGGGTT
Organism: Pheosia tremula; assembly: GCA_905333125.1. Lineage (NCBI taxonomy): Eukaryota > Metazoa > Arthropoda > Insecta > Lepidoptera > Notodontidae > Pheosia > Pheosia tremula. Next base: position 10,874,633 of record HG995405.1, read on the forward strand.
TTAGTGGGTATACCGGCACTCTGCCGGGGAGTCCCACATACCCCTCTCGTCCCCCCGGGCGAGAGGGGATGCGTAATTGCATTTCCCCTTGTAAAAAAAAAAAAAAAAAAAAAAAAAAAAAAAAAAAAAAAAAGGTTAGGTTAGGTTAGGTTAGGTTAGGTTAGGTTAGGTTAGGTTAGGTTAGGTTAGGTTAGGTTAGGTTAGGTTAGGTTAGGTTAGGTTAGGTTAGGTTAGGTTGGGGTGCTATGTCAGACAACCTCCACGTGTGCTCATCCCATTGTCAGTCCCGAGGATACGTCCAGAGGAACGGCAATGGGAGGGGCCGGTGCACCCTGGGTATCACCGATAATCTCCTAGGTCACCTAGGTGTATTGTCGGTGATGGCAAATAGTCTGGCACGGGGGCGTTGCGAGGGTTGCTCCTGCTACTCTCCGGCTTTCGGAGAGGAGTGGGAGTAGCCTTAGTGACGCAGGGGGGGTATTATTTATATATGTATATATTTTAAGTGTGGGTGATTGCGTGATGTATGAAAGATGCCCAATGCTGAAGGTCGAGCGTGCCGATAGGCTGGCAGGCGGGGGGGCTAAACCCCGTCATTAGCGCTGGGGGGGAGGGGAAACTGGGTGCCTTGGCCAGTCTAAAAACCAAGGCAAAACAAACATGGAACACACAGGTGATGGATTTAAACTCCCCGGGAGGGTACCAGCCTCGTCTGGATCAAAATCCCTCGCGGAGCCTTCGGGCTCTGGCCGCCCCATGTATACGGGGGGGGCGCCCCACACCTCGCACGACAGTGCAAACGACGACCATGGCATGAAAACCGGACAAGCAAGCGATTTGGCAAAGACGATTGGCGCAGGAAGTGCGGACATTGGGAAGGCCGCGACTGCGGTGGTAAAATTGGAGCGGCTTGCCGCTCACGAGTACGTGAGGCGGTCTGTAGATGTGGAGTCGCCCGTGTCCGACTCGGACGACTCCACATGTGACAGACCATACAGTAGGGCGTCTAGCGATGGACCTCCCCTTTTTAGGGACATTCGCAAACGCCCGCGTCACCAGCAAGATGAGTTTTCGAGGGAAAACAGCCCCTCGAGTGGTGAAGACTGCCCGGCACCGAAGGTGCCAGCGAGCAAGAGCGGTCGCGGACGCTTGTCCTCTGCGCAAGCAAGGGACAAGAGCGGGCGTTTTCTTAAGCGCTTGGAAGCGACACGGTCCGGAAGCGACAGCGGGACTACCATCCGCCTCGTGTCTAAGGAGACCCCTAAGGGAAGAGGAAGGCCACCCACGACGGGTCAGTACGTCGGCTTGGCCAAAGCCAAGGCGGAGCTCGTCGCCGCGGAACGCGATGCGTTAGAGCTCCAGGCAGAGAAGGAGGTGGCGGAGGCAGCGCGCAAGAGCTACCATCTGCGGCCGTCCTCAGTTGAGGAAGGACCAACGGCGGGAGAACTGCGGGCGCAAGTGCTCGAGCAAGTGAGCCTCATCACGCACGTGGCCGGGAAGTCGTCCAATCTTAAGGGCACTTTCGTCAAGGCCCTTAAGGATGCGGCGGCGACCATTAAGGACGCTGTGGAGGCCCTTAGCAAGTCGACAGTCTCGGCAGAGACTACAAAATTGGCAGCGGACAACAGCCGCCTTAAGGCGGAGGTTGCGGAGCTCCGTGGCGAGTTGGCCGCATTACGGGCGGACTTGCGGCGGATGCAGCAACCCACACGACAGGCGACGACTGTATCCCCACCCCTCACAAGTGCTCCATTTGAGCCCGAGACGCTGCAGCGCTCGATAATTGAGGCGGTGGGGACCATGGTGAATGCCCGGTTCGAGGCTCTCGAGGGCAGGCTGCTCCCAGAGCAACGCCTTCGGCCACCGTTAGCCTCGGGCCGTACCCGGATTGACATTTCGGAGGGTCACCCGCCCTCAACATCTAGGGCCCCTCCGAAACCCTCCCCTAGGGTCAAACCCAGGGATGAGAGAAGACCTGTGACACAACCAGCCGCCCCAGCTGAACTGGAAGCTGCGGTTGAAGAGAGGACAGTTCCTCCCGCCCTTCCTGCAGTCCCTTCGGAAGGCAGGAAAGGGAAAACACGGGGGAAGACGAAGAAGCGGGCTGCTGCGGCGAACCCTACTCAGGGCCAATCGCAGAACCTGCCACCCAGCGAGTGGACGCTGGTTACCCGGCGCAAGAACAAGCGCGGCAAGGGCCCAAAGCCAGCCAATCAGTCCGCTGGTCGGCCGGCCAAGTCCAAGCCAGCGCGTAAGAGGAAGCTGCGACCCCCTACCACGTCGGCTGTGGCCTTAAAGCTACAGCCTGACGCTGAGAAACGGGGCGTAACATATGCCCGCATACTGATGCTGGCCAAGAAAGATATCGACCTTGCAAGCCTGGGGATCCAATCCCTGGGATACAAGAAGGCGGCAACCGGGGCGCGCCTTTTGGTGCTGCCCGGCGCTACCAGTGGAGAAAAGGCGAACCTGCTCGCGGAGAGACTGCAGCAGGTGCTGAAAGCAGAGGACGTCCGAGTCTCCAGGCCGGAGAAGTGCGCAACTTTGCGCATCTCGGGCCTGGACGACTCGGTCGGCATGTTTGAAGTAATGGATGTGGTCTCGCGGGTTGGCGAGTGTCACCTCAACGCCATTAAGGCGGGAGAAGTGCGCCGAGGCAAAGTTGGTCTCGGCACAATCTTGGTTAGCTGCCCCGTTGCCGCTGCCAAGAAGATAGTGGAGGTCGACCGTCTGTTGATCGGATGGTCGTCGGTACACCCGCAGCTGCTGGAGCCGCGACCGATGCGCTGCTTCAAGTGCCTCAATTTGGGGCACGCTAGGGAGCAGTGCACGTCAGAGGTCGATCACGGTAGCACCTGCTTCCGATGTGGACAACCCGGCCATAAGTCCGGGGGTTGTAGCGCCGCGCCGCACTGCTTAGTATGCGCCGCGGCGAAACAACCTGCCGGGCACAAGATGGGCGGGCGGGCTTGCGCTCGCGCAAGGCCCGCAAAAAGAGGAGGGAAGGGAAGGAGGGCTGCGGCCGGGACCAAGGTCCAGCCGCAACCAGCCCGCCCTGCGGCGGCCGCAGAGGCCGCGCAGGAGACCCCGATGGTCACTAGTTAGTGGCCGTCGATGAGAGCCCGGGCGGCGGACTCGGGGGAGTCCGCCGTTCCGTCTAGGGCTCGTGAGGAGGTGCTGTGTTGAAGTGTGCCAACACAGCACCTGGGCTGTTGCCCGAAGAGGAGGCCTGACGAGGCCGTCGTCGCGCCGGGGCTCGCGGAAGTATGCTAACAGCGTTCCCGCGGTCCCGGCACTGCGACTGTGAGACACACCAAGGGGTTTTAGTGGGTATACCGGCACTCTGTCGGGGAGTCCCACATACCCCTCTCGCCCCCCCGAGGCGAGAGGGGATGCGTAACGCATTTCCCCTTGTAAAAAAAAAAAAAAAAAAAAGGTTAGGTTAGGTTGGGGTGCTACGTCAGACAACCTCCACGTGTGCTCATCCCATTGTCAGTCCCGAGGATACGTCCAGAGGAACGGCAATGGGAGGGGCCGGTGCACCCTGGGCATCGCATGATAATCTCCTAGGTCACCTAGGTGTATTGTCTGCGATGGCGAATAGTCTGACAAGGCGCGGTGTGTTTGCCAAGTGCACGCGGCTTCGGCCGCCACCGGGCTTCCTTTATTCCTTCTCCGCTCCCATATCCTCAAAGGGCGGGTCTGCTCCCGGTACTTCTCTCTTCTGAGAGTGGACTGGCGATGCGGACTTGCTCTATCCTTTTCCTTTCCTTCACAATTCCCATGTCGTTCCGGTGGAGATAACCACTTGCAAAAATCACGGGGGCGTCGTTAGTGGCGCAGGGAGGTGTATTATGTTTATAATATATATTAAGGTCGGTGGATAAGTGTGCGTGGATGGGCGAAGTGGTGAAAGCGTGATGTATGAATGGAAGTTCCCGAAAGGGGACGGTGTGATTCGTGCGGTGCGTTTGCCAGGCGCACGCGGCTTCGGCCGCCACCGGGCGATCCCGTAACTCTGGCGGAGGTGTCGTGGAACACGTCTCGCGGCCGATGATGCGGAAACGGGGGCTAGCCTTAATCGGCTAGCCAAGTGGTCGGCATCCACTTTAAAAGGACCAACCCTCCTTCCAAGGAGAAGATACGCGGAGTCCCGCGGAGGAGAAACCTCGGTAAAAAACCCCCATCCCAGGGTACCGGCCGCCCCCCTGGCGTAAGTAGGCTGGTTCGGTGTGCAGAGGGCACCACCCGAACTGACAATCTTCCCTCATACTCGTGGGTTTAAGTATGGAAAAAATTTTAAAAATATCTTTGGAGAAATTAACGACGGACAATGGCAATCTCAACGGACAACCTGACTCGCTCAGGGGATCGATTGATATGACTGGTGCAAGACGTGAGGACGTGGTGGACGTGGTGGAGTCTGCGTCTTCGGTGATAGTGGAGGAGCGGCATGCCGCTAGGAGTGGAAGTGAGCAGTTCGAAGATGTAGAGTCGGCAATGTCCGATTCGGACGTCTCCGTAACTGCGATACCGGACGGTCGGGCGTCGGATGGTGAACCTTCTAGGTTCTTTAAGGACGTTCGAAAACGCCCGCGACACGGTTCACAAATTGAGTTGAGCTCTAGCTCCTCAGATGGAGAGGACCGGCCGGCGCCGAAGGTGCCAGCTGGGAAAAGTGGAAGAGGGCGCTCGTCCCCCGCGCAAGCGAGGGACAAGATTGGCCGCTTCCTGAAACGACCGGAGGCGACAAAGACAGGCAGTGGAAGCGAAGGGTCGGCAACCTCCCTGAAAAGCTCCACTGCTCGTGGAAGAGGAAGACCGCCCTCAACGGGGGCGTACGTCGGCCTAGCTAAGGCCAAAGCCGAGCTCATCGCGGTGGAACGGGAGGCGATGGAGCTGCAGGCTGAGAAGGAGGTGGCGGAGGCGGCTCGAAAGTCATATCAGCTGAGGCCGAGCCGCCTCTCGGAGACATCAGATGAGGGTCCCACGGCAATCGACCTTAGGGAGCAAGCGCTCAACCAGGTGACCCTAATCAACCAAGTGGCTGCCAAGTCCAAGAACCTTAAGGGAACGTTCGTACGGACTCTTAAGGACGCGGCTGCGTGTATAAGGGACGCTGTTGAAGCACTCAGCAGCACCACGGTCTCGGCTGAGACCAAGAAACTGGCGGTGGATAACAGCCGCCTTAAGTCGGAAGTTGCTGAGCTTCGGGGCGAGTTGGCCGCATTGCGGGCTGACTTGCGACGAACTCAGCAACAGCAAGAGATGGAAGTGGCCCCATTTCCCTCGAGCGCTCCATCGGACTCGGAGCAACTTCAACGCTCGATAATAGAGGCGGTGGGGACAATGGTCAACGCGAGGTTTGAGGCACTCGAGGGTAGGCTTCTCCCAGAGAAGCGCCTCCGCCCACCGTTAGCCTCTGACAGGGCAACCATAGAGGTGTCGGGAAGCCAGGCTTCTCCAACTCGCAGGGCCGTGCCGAAAGCTGCCCCTAGAGCTGCTCCGAGGACATGGACCAGGTCGGTCTCTCAACCGACTGCCAATCCAGCCGCTGCTGCTGATGCAAATCCCGCCCCCCCCATCACTGCTCCGCAGGAAGGGAAGAGGCCAAGGAAAAGGGGTAAAAGGAAGAAGCAGGCTAGGCCTGCGAATCCTGCTCAAACTGAGCCGCGGAGCCTTCCACCGGTGACATCCAACACCGAGAGCTGGACGTTGGTGACTCGGCGTAAAGCCAAGCCCGCAACGAGACCGGAACCAGCTGGCCAGCCGGCGAAGCCGGTACCGAAACCGAGGCTGCGCCCCCCCAAATCTTCGGCTGTAGTTATTAAACTGCAGCCGGAGGCTGTGGCCAGGGGGATGACATATGCGGGCATTCTGTCTGAGGCCCGGAAAGAGGTGGACCTTGCGAGTCTGGGTATCCAGGCACTTAAGTTTAGAAGGGCAGCGACAGGGGCTCGCATCCTCGAAGTGCCGGGGACCACAAGCGGCGAAAAAGCTAACTTGTTAGCTGAGAAGTTAAGGCTTATCCTCAAGGAAGAGGACGTCCGGGTCTCCAGACCCGAGAAATGTGCGGAGATGCGCATCTCGGGCCTGGACGACTCGGTCGACAAACCGGAGGTGGCTGAGGCGATTGCGCGTGTGGGAGAATGTCCAGTGGCTTCCATTAAGGTGGGAGAAATCCGCCGGGAACAGACTGGCTACGGAACGGTGCTAGTTAGCTGCCCCGTTGGTGCAGCTAAGAAAGTCATCGAGGCAGAGCGTCTCCTTATAGGATGGTCCTCGGTTCATCGCAGGCTGCTGCTGGCGCGACCACTGCGCTGCTTTAAGTGCCTGGAACATGGTCATGTCCGGGAACGGTGCAGCGCAGAGGTCGATCGGGGAAACACTTGTTTCCGCTGTGGCCAACTGGGGCACAAGTCCAACCAGTGCTCCGCCGCGCCGTACTGCCTGGTATGTGCGGCGGCGAAAAAGCCTACAGACCACAAGGTCGGTAGCAAGGCTTGCACTGCAGCAAAGCCCGGCAAGAAGCGGAGTCGAGGGAAGGGTGCAGCTGGAGCCAAGGCCCAGAAGCAGCCAGCCCAACCTAATGCCAGTGAGGCTAGGGATGAGGGGACTCAAATGGCTGTTAATTAATCAATGGCCATCTTGGGTTTCCTACAGGCGAACATCAACCACTGCGTCAGAGCTCAGGACCTTTTGTTCCAGAGCATGGCGCAGTGGATGATTCAAGTTGCGGTAATCTCGGAGCCTTACTCTGTCCCTCCGAGTGGCAATTGGGCTGCGGATCAAACAGGCACGGCGGCGATAGTTTGCCGAACGGCTGCTGGTGCCCCGCCACTCAGTGACATCGTGAGTGGCCCTGGCTTTGTGGCGGCCATGCTGGGGGAGGTACTGGTCATATCGGTGTACTTCTCCCCGAATAGGACAATGGCCGAGTTTGAGTCCTTTCTGGACCAGGTGGGCGCCTTGATCCGACAGGTTCATCCTGTCCCTGTGCTAGTCGCTGGAGATCTCAACGCCAAATCCTCGGCGTGGGGATCTCCCGTGACAGATGCGCGGGGCCGGGTGCTGGAGGAGTGGCTCCTTGAGATTGGGTTGGCTGTCCTCAATCGAGGATCGGTAGACACGTGCGTGCGGTTTCAGGGTGGATCGATTGTGGACGTTTCGTTTGCAAGCGCTGCCCTGGCGCGCCGTGTCCGAGGCTGGAGAGTGGTCGAGGGCGAAGAGACTTTGTCCGATCACCGATATATTCGGTTTGACATCTCCGCCCTCCCGGTAACCTCCACTGGCCTGAGCCGGACCGTGAGTGAGGACAGCCCACGATGGCAGCTTAAAACCTTGGACAAGGAGCTGCTCAAGGAGGTGGCCATCATCATGTCCTGGGTGCCTGAGCCCGAAAGTCTGGTGGTGGAGGAGGAGGCGGAATGGTTCCGGGACGCTTTGACGCAGTGTTGTGATGCGTCCATGTCCCGGTCCAGACGTCTCCCTCCCAAGCGTCAGGTGTACTGGTGGTCCGCAGAGATCGCGCAAATGCGCAGGTCGTGTGTAGCGGCGAGGCGCCAGTACACCAGATGCCGAAGAAGACGGCGCAGAAATGAAGCTCTGGAGGCCGAACTATACACCTCGTATAGGCAGGCGAAGACTTCTCTGCAGGCGGCAATTGCCCGGGCCATTGACCAAGCCCGTGAGGAGTTTGTGGCCTCACTGGACCGCGATCCGTGGGGGCGGCCTTATAGGATGGTGATGAATAAACTTCGCCCCTGGGCTCCCCCACTTACGCAGAGTCTCCAGCCTCAGTTGGTTGGGCAGATAGTGTCGGCATTGTTCCCGCACCGAGAACAACACACGTCGCCCCCGATGGCTCCACCCAGCCTGGAAGTGGAAGTGGTTGGTGACGTACCGGACGTGACTTCGGAGGAGCTTGGCGCGGCTATCTCGAGGCTTCAGGCCAAGAATGTTGCGCCGGGCCCCGACGGCATCCCTGGACGAGTGTGGGTTCTGGCCCTTGACGCCCTGGAACCGAGGCTGAGGGCGATGTTTTCTGCCTGTCTGGCTCAAGCCATAATTCCACAGCGGTGGAAGACAGGCAGACTCGTCCTCCTGCGGAAGGAAGGGCGTCCTGTGGACTCTCCCTCTGCCTATCGCCCGATTGTGCTGCTCGACGAGGTGGGCAAGCTCTTTGAGAGAGTGGTAGCCGGTCGCATCGTCGAGCACCTGCAGAGCGTCGGGCCAGATTTGGCAGACACTCAGTTTGGGTTTCGCAGGGGTCGCTCGACCGTTCATGCGGTTCTGCGAGTTAAGTCCCTCGCGCAGGATGCGGTTTCCCGGGGTGAGGTTGTCTTGGCGGTGTCTCTTGACATCGCCAACGCCTTTAATACCTTGCCCTGGGCTTGCATAAGGGAGGCGCTCCGGTTTCATGGAGTGCCACTCTACCTGCGCCGAGTTATTGGGGCTTACTTGTCAGAGCGAGGAGTGACGTACCCTTGCCAAAATGGGCAAGGACAACTGGACGTGACATGTGGAGTTCCACAGGGGTCGGTCTTAGGGCCACTCCTGTGGAACATAGGATATGACTGGGTCCTGCGTGGCTCTAATCTCCGAGGTGTCGAGGTAACCTGTTATGCCGACGACACCCTCGTGACAGCCCGCGGGGCCAACTTCCGTCGAGCCGCCATACTCGCTACTGCGGGAACGGCTCACGTTGTCGGAAGGATTCGGCGACTAGGACTGGAGGTGGCCCTTAACAAATCCGAGGCCCTGTGTTTTCACGGGCCACGGAATGCGCCACCAGCAGATGCCCACATAGTTGTGAGCGGAGTCCGCATCGGCGTCGAGTCGACCATGAGGTACCTTGGCCTCGTCCTCGATCGCCGGTGGGACTTCTGCGCGCACTTTGAGCGGCTTGGCCCGAGAGTGACGAGAGCAGCGGCAGCCCTCGGGAGGCTACTCCCTAATATAGGCGGCCCTAACGACTCCTGCCGTCGCTTATACGCCGGAGTCGTGCGATCCATGGCTCTCTATGGAGCACCCGTGTGGGCTGACACCCTGAATCGCCGGAGTGTAGCGCTTTTGCGCAGACCGCAGAGGGTGTTGGCTACCCGGGCCATAAGGGGCTATCGGACGATCTCCGGCGAGGCGGCGTGCCTACTGGCATGTTCCCTACCCTGGGATTTGGACGCCGGAATCCTGGCGTCCTTGTACACGTGGCGTGAGGAGGCAAGAGCCCGGGGCCATTTACTGGCACCGGAGGAATTGGGCGGGCGCAGAAAAGTGCTGCGCCAAAGAGCAGTCCAAGAGTGGAGTCAGAGGCTGGAGCACCCAAGTGCCGGCCAAAGGACAGTGGAGGCAATCCGACCGATTCTCCACGAGTGGTTGGACAGGCGACACGGCTCCCTCACCTTCCGGGCGACGCAGATCCTCTCGGGACATGGCTGTTTCGGGAGGTATCTGTGGCGCGTGGCTGGGAGGGAGCCGAGCGCAATATGTCACCATTGTGACGGATGCGCTGAGGAGAGGGCCCAGCATACGCTGGAGGAGTGTCCGGCCTGGGTAGTCCAGCGCCAAGAACTGTGCGCTATTGTGGGAGACGACCTCTCGCTGCCTGCTGTGGCTCGCGCTATGGTGGACAGCGAGGGGTCGTGGGACGCGTTCATCGCTTTCAGCGAAGACGTAATGTCCCACAAAGAAGCTGCGGAGAGAGACAGGGAGGCTATTGCCGACCTGGCGATCCGCCGCCGCAGACTCGGACGGAGGAGGCGGGCTTACGCCCGCAACCTTCCTCCCTAACAGGAGCCTCTGGGCGGCAGACTCGGGGGAGTCTGTCGCTCAGCACAGAGGCCCGTGAGGGGGCGCTGCGTTGAGTGTGCCAACGCAGCGCCATATAGCGGAATGGGTGCTCCACCACTCGCACCCCGAGAGGAGGCCTGAAGAGGCCACGGTCGCGTCGAGGTCGCGGAAGAATGCAGCTTTGCGTACCCGCGTCCTCGGCACTTGCGACCGAGCTGTACACCGTGGGGTTTTGGCCGGTAAGAGTCCGGCATAACCACACTGCCACCCCCGTGGCGGTGTGGTATCCATGAGGATTTCCCCACGTAAAAAAAAAAAAAAAAAAAAAAAAAGGTTAGGTTAGGTTAGGTTAGGTTAGGTTAGGTTAGGTTAGGTTAGGTTAGGTTAGGTTAGGTTAGGTTAGGTTAGGTTAGGTTAGGTTAGGTTAGGTTAGGTTCCTTCTCCCCCCAGCCTCCCGCGGGGAGGGGAAAACAAGAGGAAAGGGAAGAAGAAGGGGAAAACCCTTCCAATCCCCACGGACAAGACACCGGCGGTGCCCACGACCGAGGGTTGGACGGTGGTGACCCGCCGAAAGGCCAAACGCGGTAAGGGCTCGGTTCCGGCTGCGAAGCCGAAGCCGAAACCCAAACTGCGCCCCCCTACCACGTCGGCTGTGGCTATCAAGCTGCAGCCCGACGCAGAGAAGAGGGGTTTGACGTATGCCCGCATACTACTGCAGGCTAAAAAGGCGGTGGACTTGGGAAGCCTGGGGATTCAGTCCCTGGGCTTCAAAAAGGCGGCGACAGGGGCACGCCTATTGGTGCTGCCAGGGGCAACGAGCAGCGACAAAGCCGACTTGTTGGCGGAGAAGCTGCGCGAGGCCCTCAAAGAAGAGGACGTCCGAGTCTCCAGACCGGAGAAAAGCGCAACTCTGCGCATCTCGGGTCTGGACGACTCGGTCGGGAAGTGGGAGACCATCGACGCGATCGCCAAGGTCGGCGATTGCTCGGTCGCCTCCATTAAGGCGGGTGAAGTGCGCCGGGACCGATCTGGACTCGGCACACTACTTTGCAGTTGCCCTATTGGCGCTGCAAAGAAGGTGATGGCGGTCGACCGCCTTTTTATTGGTTGGTCGACTGTGCACCGAAAGGTGCTGGAGATGCGACCTCTGCGGTGCTTCAAGTGTCTCACCCTGGGACACGTAAGGGAGCTGTGTACCGCAGAGGTTGACCACGGAGACACCTGTTTCCGGTGTGGGCAACCGGGCCATAAGTCCGAGGGTTGTAGCGCCGCGCCGCACTGCTTGGTATGCGACGCGGCGAAACAGCCTGCCGGGCACAAAATGGGTGGGCGGGCTTGCGCTCGCGCAAAGCCCGCAAAGAAGAGAGGGAAGAAGGCTGCAGCCAGGACCAACGTCCAGACGCAGCCGGCCCGCCCTGCGGCGGCGGGAGAGGCCGCGCAGGAGACCCCGATGGCCACTGGCTAGTGGCCGTCGATAAGAGCCCGGGCGGCGGATTCGGGGGAGTCCGCCGTTCCGTCAAGGGCTCGTGGGGAGGTGCTGTGTTGAAGTGTGCCAACACAGCACCTGGGCTGCTGCCCGAATGAGGAGGCCTGACGAGGCCGACGTCGCGCCGGGATGTCGCGGAAGTATGCTTTTGCGTTCCCGCGACCCCGGCACATGCGACGGAGAAGACACACCGTGGAGTTTTAGTGGGTATACCGGCACTCTGCCGGGGAGTCCCACATACCCCTCTCGCCCCCCCGGGCGGGTGGGGATGCGTAACGCATTTCTCCACGTAAAAAAAAAAAAAAAAAAAAAAGGTTAGGTTAGGTTAGGTTAGGTTAGGTTAGGTTAGGTTAGGTTAGGTTAGGTTAGGTTAGGTTAGGTTAGGTTAGGTTAGGTTAGGTTAGGTTAGGTTAGGTTAGGTTAGGTTAGGTTAGGTTAGGTTAGGTTAGGTTAGGTTAGGTTAGGTTAGGTTAGGTTAGGTTAGGTTAGGTTAGGTTAGGTTAGGTTAGGTTAGGTTAGGTTAGGTTAGGTTAGGTTAGGTTAGGTTAGGTTAGGTTAGGTTAGGTTAGGTTAGGTTAGGTTAGGTTAGGTTAGGTTAGGTTAGGTTAGGTTAGGTTAGGTTAGGTTAGGTTAGGTTAGGTTAGGTTAGGTTAGGTTAGGTTAGGTTAGGTTAGGTTAGGTTAGGTTAGGTTAGGTTAGGTTAGGTTAGGTTAGGTTAGGTTAGGTTAGGTTAGGTTAGGTTAGGTTAGGTTAGGTTAGGTTAGGTTAGGTTAGGTTAGGTTAGGTTAGGTTAGGTTAGGTTAGGTTAGGTTAGGTTAGGTTAGGTTAGGTTAGGTTAGGTTAGGTTAGGTTAGGTTAGGTTAGGTTAGGTTAGGTTAGGTTAGGTTAGGTTGGCTGGTGCAGGTACTTACCGGGCATGGTTGCTTCGGTGAGTACCTGCATCGGATAGCGGGGAGGGAGATGACCCCTGCTTGCCACGAGTGTGACGAAGCTGTTGATACGGTGCGTCACACAGTGGAGGAGTGCGCGGCTTGGGGGCCGCAACGGCACGAGCTGGTGAGTGTGGTCGGTGGTGACCTATCGCTGCTGAGTGTGGTAGGAGCCATGCTCAGCAGCAAAAGGTGCTGGGAGGCAGTGGCCTCCTTTTGCGAAAGAGTCATGACGCAAAAGGAGGCCGCGGAGAGGGTCAGGGAGGAGGATGCCGCAGCTGACCCGATCCGCAGAGCACGGCGGGGGAGACGGAGAAGGCGCTATGCGCATCTTCTCCCCCCGCCGTAAGTGGAGGACGTCGAAGGGGACTAGGGCAGGGGGTCGGGGGACCACCTGCCCACGCAAAGTCCCCCAGACGGAGGGTGCCTGTTGATAACAGGCACCCCTCCTGATGTCTGCGGCCTGGGACCAACACCCGGGCCGGCCGCCGGGGCGCCACAGTAGTATGCCAAGTGCGATCCTGTGGCGCCCCGCTCAAAGGCGGTGAAGGCGGACCGTGGGGTTTTAGCCGGTAAGAGTCCGGCATAACCACATCGTCACCCCCGTGGCGGTGTGGTATCCATGAGGATTTCCCCACGTTAAAAAAAAAAAAAAAAAAAAAAAAAAGGTTAGGTTAGGTTAGGTTAGGTTAGGTTAGGTTAGGTTAGGTTAGGTTAGGTTAGGTTAGGTTAGGTTAGGTTAGGTTAGGTTAGGTTGGGGTGGGGTGCTGATGTCAGACAACCTCCTCGTGTGCTCATCCCATTGTCAGTCCCGAGGATACGTCCAGAGGAACGGCAATGGGAGGGGCCGGTGCACCCTGGGCATCGCAGGATAATCTCCTAGGCCACCTAGGTGTATTGTCGGCGATGGCGAATAGTCTGGCGTGGGGAAGGGAGGGGGGCTGCGACCGGGCCTCGGCCTGGACGCGGCGGACCCACCCTTATGGGGACGTAGGAGGAGGGGGAGCGCGACCGGGCTTCGGCCTGGACGCTGCGGACCCACCTCGTGGAGGGGAGGGAGGCTGCGTGAGTAGCGGCGGGCCCACCCCTCGAAGCCCATTGTCAGTCCCGAGGATACGTCCAGAGGAACGGCAATGGGAGGTGCCGGTGCATTCTGAACATCGCTGATAATCTTCTAGGTCACCTAGATGTATTGTCGGCGATGGCGAATAGCCCGGCGTGGGGAAGGGAGGGGGGCTGCGACCGGGCCTCGGCCTGGACGCGGCGGACCCACCCTTATGGGGACATATGGGGAGGGGGAGCGCGACCGGGCTTCGGCCTGGACGCTGCGGACCCACCTCGTGGAGGGGAGGGAGGCTGCGTGAGTAGCGGCGGGCCCACCCCTCGTACGGATGCCTGAGAGGAGGGAGGCTGCGGCTGGGCAGAGGGCCCGGCTGCGGCGGACCCACCGATCGGGCAGCCCCGCAAGGGGCGTGTGGAAGGGAGGGAGTCTGCGACCGGGCCTCGGCTCGGACGCAGCGGACCTGCCCTGTTGGGGACGAGGAGGGGGAGCGCGACCGGGCTTCGGCCTGGACGCTGCGGACCCACCACGTGGAGGGGAGGGAGGCTGCGTGAGTAGCGGCGGGCCCACCCCTTGGACGACGGCCCCGAGAGGAGGGAGGCTGCGGCTGGGCCTTAGGGCTCGGTTGCGGCGGACCCACCCCTTGGGTGCCAGCCCCTTGGGGCGTGTCGATTTGAGGGGAGGGTGGCTGCGGCTGGGCTTCGGCTCGGTTGCGGCTGCCCGACCCTCGGGTGTCCGCCCCGGGAGGAGGGAGGCCGCGGCTGGGCCTACGGTCTGGTAGCGGTAGCCCAATTCTCGGGTGACGGCACCGTGAGGAGGGAGGGGAGGGAGGCTGCGGCTGGGCCTTTGGCTCGGTAGCGGCGGGCCCACTCAACCCATACCGGTTGGACGAGTGACGGATTGATGTCGCTCGTCCGACCTGGCTGGTCACTGGCTAGTGGGGCCGGTGGCCGGTCTTCGAGCCTGGGTGGCGGATTCGGGGGAGTCTGCCGCTCAACACATGGCTCGTGTGGAAGGTGCTGCGTTTTTCAACGCAGCGCCTGGCCGAAAGGCCGTGAGGAGGCCGCAAGGCCAAGTCGCGCCGGGACGTCGCGGAAGTATGCTTTAGCGTTCCCGCGACCCCGGCTATGCGACCGTGCGGAAGCACCATGTGGTTTTAGTGGGTATACCGGCCGCCGCCGGGGAGTCCCACATACCCCTCTGGTCCCCCCCCGGGATAGGAGGGAATGCGTAATTGCATTTCCACATGTAAAAAAAAAAAAAAAAAAAAAAAGGTTAGGTTGGGGTGGCGCGGTCAGACAACCTCCTCGTGTGCCTGCTCCCATTGCCAGTCCCATCGGGTTCGCCTGTGGGAACGACAATGGGAGGGGCCGGTGCACCCTGGGTATCGTCGATAATTTTCCAGGTTGTCCTGGGTTATTGTCGGCGATGGCTAATAGTCTGGCATGGGGACATATGGGGAGGGGGAGCGCGACCGGGCTTCGGCCTGGACGCTGCGGACCCACCTCGTGGAGGGGAGGGAGGCTGCGTGAGTAGCGGCGGGCCCACCCCTCGAAGCCCATTGTCAGTCCCGAGGATACGTCCAGAGGAACGGCAATGGCAGGGGCCGGTGCATTCTGAACATCGCAGGATAATCTTCTAGGTCACCTAGATGTATTGTCGGCGATGGCGAATGCCTGGCGTGCGGAAGGGAGGGAGTCTGCGACCGGGCCTCGGCTCGGACGCGGCGGACCTGCCCTGTTGGGGACGAGGAGGGGGGCTGCGACCGGGCCTCGGCCTGGACGCGGCGGACCCACCTCGTGGAGGGGAGGGAGGCTGCGTGAGTAGCGGCGGGCCCACCCCTCGTACGGATGCCCGGGAGGAGGGAGGCTGTGGTTCTGGGTCTCGTGCTCGGACGCGGCGGACCCACCACTCGGGCAGCCCCGCAAGGGGTAGCGGAAGGGAGGGGGGCTGCGACCGGGCCTCGGCCTGGACGCGGCGGACCCACCCTTATGGGGACATATGGGGAGGGGGAGCGCGACCGGGCTTCGGCCTGGACGCTGCGGACCCACCTCGTGGAGGGGAGGGAGGCTGCGTGAGTAGCGGCGGGCCCACCTCTCGGCCCCGCAAGGGGCGTGAGGAAAAGGAGGGTGGCCGCGACCGGGCCTTGTGCTTGGACGCGGCGGACCCACCTTCCACCCTTTCGGGTGAAGAGGCCGACCGGGGGGCAGCTTGCTGTCATCCGGGAGGACTGCTGACCGCCAGCTGGTGTGGCAGGCGGTCGGCGTTGAGCCCCGGGCGGCGGACTCGGGGGAGTTCGCCGTACCACTCCGGGCTCGTGAGGATCGGCGCTGTGTCTGGTGGTCCGACA